>CAWUFW010012926.1:0-500000 GCA_963921515.1 Calotriton arnoldi
ACAGGGCACAAACAGCAGTTAGTGAAAAAGGTGCATTTATTCCAAACTGTGACATGTGATTGTGTGTAAGGTGATGACAAAAGTGGTGCGTGCAGTGACAATGAGCTGTCGGTCATGGCTGCGTGATGCTCAGGGTGTACCCACTGGTTCTATGTCCATAGTCCAACACACACATGCCATCCAGATGGCTGTGTGGAGTGGGATCGTAGAGCAAGTCAATGCAGTGGCTGGTCAAGGAAGGCTGGCGGAAGGCTGGCTGGCTGCCTCACTTGCGACTGGAGCGTGCGAAGTCCTCCCGGGAGATCTGTTTCCTCTTGGACGGCCCCTTCCACGTTTGCGAGGGGGTGCCTGCTTGCGACATGCTGGTGGTTGAGGTGTGCTCACTGGCTGTGGACGCAGGGGAACTGGACACTGCTGCTCGACCCTGCGCCCCCGGCAGGTGGTGGCGGAGGGGAGCTGCTATCCCCTGGCCGTGTCCTCACCGCCACCACCAGCTGGCCCATGAGGTCCACGAGTTGGCCCATACGGACGTCCATGGACCTCAGCACCCCCAGCACCTCCCGCGTGTCTGTAGCAGACCTGACCCATTGTTCTTGGGCCTCCTCATAGGCCCCAAGGACTCTGGCCATTTGAGGCAGGGCATGGCTCCCAGGGGAGGCTGGCGTTTCCCTGACCCTGCTCCTCCTACCAGTCCTGCTGCCACCGGCCTGCCCACTAGCCACATTGCACACCACGGTCCTCGCTGTGGCTCCCAGGGTGGATCCAGTCGGCCGGGCCACCACCTGCGCTGGGGCTGGTGCCAGCGAAGACGTGGTGGTGGTGGTGGCGGTGGTGGTCGGTCGCGGCGATGGTTGCGGCAGTGGTAGTGGCCGCAATGACCGTGGGTGTGGCCGCAACGACAGTGGCAGCAGGGGCTGGGACTGTTCAGCATCCCTGGATGATGGGTTGGTGGGTAGGAGGGGTCCTGGGGAGCGGCTGGGCCCTGCCACACCAGATGGGCCTGCTTGGTGGTCCGTGTCCGAAGAGGAGGACAGATCCTCCAGATCCGTGTGTCCTCGTTGGGGGCTTGTGGGCTGGCTGTGCTGGCTGCTGTCTCCATCCCCAGCATCCGGCAGTTCGTCACCTGTGGAGAGAATGAGATTTGTTATTGTGTTGCACCTGGCGAAGTATGTATTTGTCGTCTGACATTGGCAGTTCGTGCAATCTCGTACATGGGTTTCCCGGAGGCGAGTGTGTGGCTGTGGCATCTGTAGTTGTGTGTGCTAGGCAATGGGACTGTGTGCTGTGCACATGTGGCATGGGACGGATTGGCCATGCCGATGGGTGTGTTGCTGTGCCCCTACTCATTGTGACTCTGGTGTATACGGGCTCCTGGCCCATCCTGGGTCTGGTTTGTACTTTGCTTTTGGGGGTTCCATATGGAACGCTTAGGAACGCATATGGCAACATGGGGGCCATGCCCCAGATTCGCATTTGGGAGGAATATGCTTTTGGGGTTCAAATGGAACGCTTAGGAACGCATATGGCAACATGGGGGCCATGCCCCAGATTCACATTTGGGAGGGAATATGCTTTTGGGGTTCAAATGGAACAGCTTAGGAGCATATGGCAACATGGGGGCCATGCCCCAGATTCACATTTGGGAGGGAATATGCTTTTGGGGTTCAAATGGAACAGCTTAGGACGCATATGGCAACATGGGGGCCATGCCCCAGATTCGCATTTGGGAGGGGATATGCTTTTGGGGTACATGCTGTAAGCCATGGGTGCCGAACGTGACATGTGTTGTGGCAGCATGACAGTGCATGGTTTGAGGTGTGTGCATGCTTGACATGGCCTGCATATTTGCTGTCTGTTGTGATTACTGGACATGGCATTGGACGCATCGTTATGAGTGAGTGTTGGTTGTGTGCCAGCCAACGTATTGCAGTTGTCCCATCTCCTTGGTGTGCGTGCTGCCCTGTGCCATGTGCATCACTGCAGTGCTGCGTGGGGGGGCCCATGTTGTGTGTTGTTGCTCACAGTGTGTCGTGCGCTTCATTGACTTCTGGCACATGGTTGGTCATGGGCATGTGTCTTGAGCGTGACTGCTGTATGTGTGGCAGCTGTGCGGATGACATGCCTTTCATGAGACTGGGGCTGACGGATGGGATGGATGGTATGTTGTATGTGCATGGTGTGTCTGTGTGTTTGATGGGTTCAGTGGTGTTCGTGTGCATTTATGTTGTTCCGCTCTGTTGCGTCTAGTGTTGTTTGTCTTACATAGGCGTAGTTGTGGGGTGTGTGGTTGACAGGCAGTAGGGGCTACATGGACTGAGACTTCAATGGTGTTTCGGTTGTGTGTGATGGGTTGCACAGTGGCTGCCGTGTGGTACTATATTCAGTGTGGCTTGTGCATGCAGGCGTGGCTCCTTGGGTGTTGCTGTGTTTGTGATGGGTCATGTGGGGTGTGAGTCTGTGGTTCATGTCCGTGTGCACATTGTTCACTTGTTCGTGACGGTGGGCGGTGCTGCGTGTTCGTCTGCTACGTGACATGTCCCATGTGTTGGTCGTGTTACGGTCCTCATGCCTCCAGTAATCCAGCCCTGTCCAGTTTCCCACCTGCAGGTTGTTCGGGCGTGCACTGTACTGGATGCCACATGGTTCTAAGCGGGGGTGCTCCATGTTGCAGGTCTGTGGGGGTGGGGGGTGTTGTGGGTCGTAGTGGTGGCTGGACACCCACTGACACCGGTTGCTGTGGACCGTGATGTCTACCTTTCGGCTGTCGTTGTGCACTGCGGTGGCTGACACGTGGCTGTGGGGTGTGGGGGATGCTCCTCCTTGCTGTACTGTGGGACTAGGGGCCTGGTGTGTTTTGTACTTGGGCTGTCCACCTCCCACCCACTGCACTTTGTGTTCCTGCCACTTAACTGTTACTTGTCGGTTAGTGCAGCTATGGCGGACACATGGGTGTGGTGGGTGCTCGTTGTGGCGCTTCTGGCATATTTGGGGACCTGTTGGTGGTTACGTGGCTGGCTGAGTGTACACATGTCCCCACGCATCTTAC
This sequence comes from Calotriton arnoldi, assembly GCA_963921515.1. NCBI lineage: Eukaryota > Metazoa > Chordata > Amphibia > Caudata > Salamandridae > Calotriton > Calotriton arnoldi. The sequence continues at coordinate 3,047 of CAWUFW010012926.1, forward strand.
AGTTGTTCTGTTTGGGCTGTGTGTGGTGGTGTCTGTTGCATGTGTGTGTGATGTGTTGTGTATTGTGTGCTGGACATGGGGGTGTTTGTCCCTGGGAGCTGTGGCATGGTGGTAGTGCATGTGAGTACATAGCGGTGTGCTGGTATACATTAGTTTGTACTTACCAGCCTCCACTCCCCCTGCTAATCCGGCGAGGATCTCGGGATGGATGATGACTCGCACCTTCTCCTCCCACGCTTTGAAGGTCTTGAAGAGCGCGGGATTCCCTCCGCCAGTGACGGCAGCCAGCTCTCTGTTTTTGCCCTCCTTCTTCTTGACCAGGCTCTTGACGTCATTCCACCGTTTGTTAATTTCGACTCTGTTCCTGGGCAGGGTCCCGACTGCATTGACCTGGTCTACGATCCGGTTCCACATTCTGTTTCTGGTGGCTAGTGGTGTGTGTTGGACCATGTTCCCATAGATTTGTGGGTGCACCTTGATGATCTCGTCGACCATGACCGTCAACTCAATGGGCGTGAACTTGGGCATTCTTTGTGGTGCCATGGTGTTTGTGGTGCTGGTGCGGTGTGTGTTGTGTAATGTGCAGGGGTTTGTGGTGCCGGTGTTTGGTGGTGGTGGTGGTGGTGGTTGTGATGTGTGCGTTTCTGTGGTGTGCTGCTGTCCTTGCTGTGTCACTGTGTCCTCTCCTCTCCTCTCTGGTTTGCAATGTTGCAAGGGGTTGTGGTCTGTGGGAGTTCTGCTTTTGTACTTACCTATGTGGGTGTGTCCTCATGGTCTGTTGTTTTCAGGTGTGTTGTGTCTGGGGTTCTGGCCTTTGTAGTTTTTGTTTGTCCAGGGGGTGTTTTCGGGATGTGTACTGTGCTTGTGTATTTGTGCGTGCCTTGCTGTGTGGACTTATTGGCCATGTTGTGTGCTATTGGTTTTGTGAGCGGATGGTTTCTGTGCAGGGACGTGGGCGCCATGGTTTCTGCCGTGTCGATTGGCATCGGCGTTGTTTGCGCTGGCGGGCGGTATATTTGTGGTTTCCGCACGCTCATGGCGGTGCGATCGTAATTTCACGTGCGGTGTGTCGGCCGTGAGGGCGGGCGGTTTTGTGTTGTCGTGCGTGTTTCCGTCCGTGGCGGGCGGTTTGACTCCGACTCGGACGATGGCGGGCGGTATTTTGTGTGATTTTCCGCCGATGGCGGTTTCGGTTTGTGTTATCGTAATGGCGTGGTCGGTGTTCAGACGGTGTATGCGGGCGGAATTTTGCCGCTTCCATGCCTGGCGGATTTATTTACGCCGGGTATCGTAATGGGCCCCTATGTTTATTAAGAACAAACAGATTAAAAAGGTGCATTCTTTTTCAAGATAGGGGCAACCTTCTTCTCTGCTTCTTCTCTACTAACTCATGGTTCACCCTTTTATGTACCAGGTGGAAATTATTACATTTTCCCTAGGTGCTGTTTTTAATTTTGCCTCTAGGATGGGTAAGAAATTCATAAAACAGGCGATTGAAATATATAAAAGAAAGTGGTTCCAATCCTGTGTTATGGTTCAGGCATCTGTGGCTATACAACAACTAACCTACTTTAGGTCGAAGAAAATTGATTTAGTCTATGCCTACTGAATGTTCCTCCTAGTAATGTTCAATACATGTGTCACGAGGAGCTGGCTTAAACTATCAATATGATAACATCTAGTTAGCCCCCATTCTGTTATGGATCTCTATTTGGATTAATCCTCATACATTAATTAGCAAAAAGCCATAATCAAAGATTGTTTGAAAAGGGATGGCTGTGTAAACATTCCCTGTCTCAGTTATGTCAGGGCAATATGTAATGAACTAGGTATTACCAATATTTTTATAGATCCCAGTGGTATTACCAGGCAGTACAGGATGTGGGTCAAGGCCACATTTATAGAGGTGTTTAGACAAAATATTGCATTAAAAATATCGGGAGGAAGTAATATCAGAAACTAAATATCGTAATACACAAATATCATGATGCACTAATATCGTTGACAAGAATTTAGTTTTTTGGGAAAGTAACATCGTTTTTAATAATATCGATGTTTTTAATATCATTTCTAATAATATAGTGGTTAAAAATATAAAACAAAATTATTATTTGAATGTGTTTTTGTTGATATATTAATTTTATGGCTTACAATCGTTTATATAAAGGTTATTTTTTTAAAATATAGCTTGTAACCTTAAGTGATTTAGAATGTTTGATTTAATTTTTTATAGTTATTTATAATGTCATAGCAGGTTGTTGGGTTTATAGGGCGATAGGGTGGGCAGTTAATTAGTTAATAATATTTATGAAATATTTAATCAATTTTTTAAAATTATATGATGGATATTTATTATGTAAATTTCGTAATTTTTATTTATTTTCATTACCTCTTATTTGCGTGTTGTTAGGTTTGTAGGGGTATAGGGTAGGAAGTAAATTAAGTAATAATAAATTAACAATTATTTAAAATAGTTAATTATCAAATTGATGTAAATTATGTAATTTATGACGTATTTAATTATTTTACATATATTTTAGTTGCGTGCTGCTAGGTGTGTAGGGGTCTAGGATGGCCAGTTAAGTAATAATTAATTAATAATGTAATAATAATTTTTAATGAAGTATTTAGTTAATTTTTTAATAATGTAAAATATAGATTACTAATTTATTGTGCTAATTTTAGTTCCGAGATGCTAAGGTGGTAAGTTATGTAATTAATAATTAATTTATTAATTATTATTTGTAAATTCATTATTTAATTGAATTATAAATATTTAAATGATTGAAAATGTAATAATTTTAATTATATTTTGTTGGGGGCCTGCTAGGTTCTTAGGGGTCAAGACTGGGAAGTTAATTAAGTAATAATTAATTAACAATTAATTATTTAATTGATTTTAAATATGTAAATTATGGAATGCTTTTTTAAAAGTTATATTTTAGGAGCTGGCTGCTGGGTTTGTAGGGGTATAGGGTGGAAAGGTAATTAATTATTGAATAACAAATATTTATTAATTGATAATTATTTTAATGAATCATAATTATGTAAACTGATGAATCTTTTGTAACATTTTATTACACACACACACATATATATATATATATATATATATATATATATATATATATATAAAAGATAAAAAAGAAAAGAGAAATAAACAGAGAAACAATCAGTTACTTTAAGGAAAACAGACTACCATTTTGCAGTATTTTGTTTATGTCCACACTACATGTGACACGAAGGGTGATGAGGCACAGCATTATAAAACAAAGTTGAATGACATGTCCGTATGTGAACAAGGACACTGCGTTGTCCGAAACGCGTCGTATTTGGCTTTCCATGAAATAAATTACCTGATTTGCCACTCAGATTGGAGTCTGTCTCTCTCTCGTCGCCGAAAGGAAGCGGAGGAGATTGTTTTGTGTATATATATATATATATATATATATATATATATATATATACTTTTTATATTGAGTTTAATATTTTTTCCACATTCATGGTATTACTTACATATGTAATGTGTTTGAGGGGAAGTACTTTCCCTACTTTTGTTGTTTTGACTGCAGTAGGAATTGTAAAACACACTTCTTTGCAAATTGGCACTTTCCCTAGTGTTGTACTGTTTGTTGTGGGAATAGTAAATCCGGCACTTTCCCTACTGTTGCACAGAGTGGAGATGGAATAGTAAATGTTACCCCTCTAAAGTCCAACACTTTCCCTACTGTTGCGCTGACTGGAGAGGGTATAGTACACTTTACCCCTCCGAACTCCAATGCTTTCCCTACTGTTGCACAGACTGGAGTGGGAATAGAAAGGTTTATGCCTCCCCAGTCCAACACTTTTCCTACTGTTGCGCTGACTGGAGTGGGAATAGTAAATTTCACCGCTCCAAAATCCAATGCTCTCCCTATTGTTGCACAGACTGGATTGGGAATAGCAAATTTTACCCCTCCAAAGTCGAACTCTTTCCCAACCGTTGCATTAACTAGAGTGGGAATAGTATAATTAATATTCTTAGACTTCAATAGTTTTAATAATATTGGTTAAACAGAGTTTATAGCATTAACTGTTTTCTTTTTTATATTAAACATTTGTTTTTATTTCAAATTTTATTTTAATGTTTATAGTCTTTTTTATAAATGTGTTTTGTGAATATTTTCGATTTTTCATATGTAGGTTCGGTAGTTGAGAGCCACTGTGTCTGCAATAGTAGAGGTGATATGAAGGCCTAGATAAGGGATAGATGTCTAGGCCCATTGGAGAGGCAAGGTTCGTTGAAGGGCATCTAAACTGTGTGGCCTGAGAGTCAAGTTAAGAGCCTGTGATTTCTGAATGTTTATTTTGAAGCTTGATGCGAGGCCAAAGGTCTTCAGCTCACCCAGAAAGGCAGGTAGAGAGGTGGAAGGCTCCTCCAGCGATACCATAACATCATTGGCATAGAGGCTTATACTAAGTGGCTCACCTTCGAACTGGATCCCTGTTATTAGAGGGTTAGTACGAACTCTGTGTGCCATTGGCTCCATATAGAGGGTGAACAGCAGGGATGACAATGGGCACCCCTGTCTGGTTCCCCTGCGTATGTGGACTGGAGCCCTAAAATCTGGCAGAACACCTTATAAAAGGAGGCTGGGAAGCCATCAGGGCCCGGCGATTTGGACGGTTTTTTGGCAGGATATGTTAGAGATCACCTCATTGATTTGAATCGGTCGGTCTAGCTCAGCTGCCTGATCAGGCGTCAGGGTGGAGGTGGTGACATCTTCGAGGTAGGCTGTTACCGCCTCAGGGTGCAAGTCTTGCTCTTTATAGAGTGTCTGATAGTAATCGCGAAAGGATTCTACTATATTTGCGTCATCTGTCCATTCCTGATCTGCAGCATCTATTGTCTTCTGAACTCCTATTTCTTGGCGCTGAGTACGCAGTTGATTGGCCAAGAGGATGCCACAACTGTCACTGCCTATATAGAACCGATGTCGGAGCCGAATCGCCACGTACTCAGCTCTATCTATGTCAATACCCGCCAATTGGAGTCTAGCCACTTCAAGTTGCCTCCAGACCCGCCTCCAGACCCTGGGGGCTCCGGTTCTTTTGTGTATCTGCTCTAGCTCTATGACCTGATGGGTCAGGCCATCTTATTCCTACGGAGTTTATTGTCTGCAGAAGCTATTGCAATCAGCTCACCTCTAACACCCGCTTTCAGGGCCTTCCTTAAAGTGGAGATTGAAACCTCAGGGGTCGTTAATCATCATGTAGTAAGTGATTGTCTTGTTGATCTGGGCGATGACCTCTGGGCGTTGTAGTAATGTATCTCTAAGTCGCCAGGTCCACAGAGGCAAACCGGGTGTTGGGAACGCAAGGGTCGTTCTCACTGCTGAGTGGTCAGATAGGGAGCGAGGTTCGATCTCCACCAACTGTACTGGAGAGACCACCCCAGAGGTACCTAAGAGATAATCGAGTCTGGAGTAAGTCTTGTGGGCATGAGAGTAGAACGTAAAGTCCCGGGTGTGTGGGTGTGCGGATCTCCAGATATCCGTGAGGCCTATGTCTGCCAACCACAATAACCCCGTGCGGTCAAGTTCGTTGTTAAGGACTAAGTTTAGGTCACCTCCTAGTAGTACCAGCCTGTCTTGAGAGGCCATTTCCTCCGTGACCACTCTACGAAGAAAGGGTTCCTGTCCCTCGTTGGGAGAGTATAGAGTGCTTACTGTAATGGTGCTGGTTCCCAGTGTTCGAGAATGAACTAATATTCTACCCTTTATTTCAGTATGCTTGGGTCCTACTTTTCCCCTGAACGTGCGGGAAATTAAGATCGCGACCCCAGCTGACTTAGACGGTGAGGAAGAGACGTATTGTAGGGAAAAGGTTTAGATCTAAGCATGTGCTGGTTTGTGCAAGAGGTGCGTCTCTTGTAATAAACATATGTGTGTCCCTGAGTTTTCTAAGTGGGCAAGGATGGAGTTCCGTTTTAGCGGATGGTTGAGGCCCTTAACATTGAGGGTGAGGACCACTAATTGGTTAGTCATGGTAGATTCCATAGTAAGTTGCACTACTGGCTGCCCTGTCTCGGTTTACTCTGCCCTTATGAGTCTGAACTGGCGAGGCGATGTTATCTCTCATAGGTGAATGACTGTCACTAAAGCACGTAGATTTTGTCCCCAGGTCCAACCCAAAATAATAACAAATGGCTTTAAGGGCCCAAACAAACTTTTACCAAGTAATATCATGAAGATTGTCAGTGTCCGAGGGATGAAGCCCCATGGGTTAGCAATTGAAAAGGGGGATGTTAGTGACCCTGATCCCCGCTCCCCGCCCTGGCCCCCGGAGAGTGGAAGAAGAGAAATCGATAGAAGGCAGCACAGGTGATGAAGTGAGAGATGCTGCTTCTTGTTAACTCGCCGTCGGCCCAGCTGGGTCCCCCGCAAGTGTGACAAGGACTGCCTGTCTCTACCTGGCAAAGGGCTCGGGGTCTGGGTGTAGTTCAGTAGGAGAGGTTCTCGTGCTTTTCAGGTCGTGGGATGTCCCCCCCCCCACCATCCTGGCCGCGTCGCCCCGTCCAGGGTCGCTCGGGGGAGGGGTCTTTCAGGTCCAACAGGCAGCATGCCTCCTCTAGAGAGCAAAGTTGATGCAGTTTCACCCCCATGCGGAAGACCAGGTGAAAGGGGTGACCCCAGGGAAAGGATATTCCGGTCGCTCTCAGGTGTGAGGTAACCGGGCAAAAAACCTTGCGTTTCAGGAGAGTTGACACTGCTAGGTCTTGGTACAGAACTGGATTATGGCCTTGGAATTGGATGGGATGCTTGGCCCTGGTGTTTTGTAGGATCTTCTCCTTCAATGTGAAGTCGTGGATGCATGTTAAAATGTCTTGAGGTGGGCTGGTCTGGGATCTCCGAGGACCAACTCTGTGTGTGCGGTCTAGCTTGATCGCTGTGTCAGGGGGAGCGTCCAAAATGGATCAAAACAATTCCTCCACAAAGGTAGCAATGTCTGTTCCCTCTGCCCCAGATGCGATTCCTCTAATACGAATATTATTGCGTCGAGACCTGTTCTCTAAATCTTCGGCGTGGGCTTGGAGGTCTAAATGTTAATCTCTTAGGCACAGGATCTCTTGTTGGAGTTAGTTGATTTCTTCATCTCTTCCCTGTTCATGATCCTCCAGAGTAGACCCTGTCGCCCAGGCCCTCCATATCACGGCGAACCTCCTTAAGTTCCCTGGCCAATTCTTTCTTGAGCGATTAAAGCTCCGCGCAGGGAGGCAAACAGTGCTTCAAGATAGGGGCGAGTGATAGGTGCCTCAGCGTGTGCAGAGTCTAATTCTTCCATGTATGATGTTAATGGGGGATCCCCCGCCTCGGCCCCCGGTTGTTTAGGGAACATATCGTTGAGGGTTCGGTCCCTTTTGCCTTTTCCAGAGGCCTTGACTGGAGGTATGGACAATGCTCCCCCCATCCGTAGGTGAGGCCGTAAAGTAGGGTGGTTCCAGAGGACCCTATGTTTAGCGTCAAGGCCCAGGGAGCCTCGAATCGCAGTCGACAGAGGAAAGAGAGAAGGTAGGGCCAGGTCCCAGAGAGTCTCCCACTCCGGGGTGGTGTGCTCAGTCCCAAGGCGTCGGGCCCCTTGCCGGCCCCTGCAAACTGTCCGTTGCACCAGGAGATGCCGCAGAGACCCCCTCAAAGGTAACCACAATGCTGCTGCGGAAAGCTGTGTCTCAGGTCACCTGGGAGATCTGCAAGGTAGGGGCAGGTACACCCCGTTACCTACTCTGAAGGCCGGTCAAGAGTCCGCAGAAGCTCCTGTAGATCCACCAGCTGGGGGATGGACCAGGGGGGCCAGGCTCCAACCCCTGCCAGATTCAATACTGCTCCACTCCCCGACAAGCCTCCTCTGTTGGGTGGCGCAGCAGTCCAAGGAAATCTCTCGGGAAAGGGGGGCACTCGTAGCGCGCGGTAGGCCCAACCTCCACTACGCCCCCCTGTGCTCCTCACCTCCAAGTTCGCCAGTACGCAGCAGGGACCTTGCTGCTCCAGTGCCTCATGCAACATCATTTCGGTAGGCCAGGCCCGGGGGGATCCGCAGTGGACAATCACCCCGTGTCAGGCTGAGTTCGGCAGCCATAGGCCCGGTTTTCTCCAGTCACAGGCCGACTCGTTCCAGCTGAGTCAGAGACCTCCAGGTGTCCAGTCGTCTGCGCCACTGTGTGTCTCCAGGTGGCTATATGTCTTCCAGACGGGCCCGTGGGCAAGTCCGATGATCTCTGGAGGGCTCCCTCAGCCCCCGACACTGGGCAGGATTCTTAGGTCATGCGGAGGAAGGGGGTTCTAGCCCCCTCAGCCCTCCCTCCATGCAGCTCGCTGTCGACCTTGTCTCCAGCAGCTCTCCACCTCGGCAATCCCTAGGCAGCGGGGACCGGCTACAAGCCGTGCAGTCTCTCAGTGGTCTAGCCCACAGCGATGGCTCTCAGCCTCCGTGGCATGCCCGCCCAGGTGTTGCCTGGTCCTCCCTCTGATTTCGGGCAGCTCCCAATCTGGAATCCTCGCTGACTGCTATATCGATGTGTTCTGCCACTTCAGGGCCTTCAACCAGGGCTGGTGCGGCGCCACCTCTGCGTCAAGTCTAGTCCGCAGGTCGCGGCTCGCCTAAGTCTTGATGGACCCCGGGCTCGCCGAATTGGCACCAGCTGACCCGTAGAGGTCCCTAATGAGTCACCAACCAAGCCCCATCGGTGTTTGATAGTCTGATGTTTTGGCCTGGGGGACTCGGTCCGTTGCTGTACGGCTTCTGGCTGTGAGGCCTACCGGCAAGGACCAGGGAGAGCAGAAGATGCGACTCACCCGTCCGCCATCTTGGCCACGCCCTCCGACTATATTGATTTATCAGTAAAACTGCATGTGAGTGGGAAATTTTGTTGCCATTTCAATGGAAAAATTTGGTGATTGCAAATGATAGTGTGCTACCACTTCATGCTTTAGATATGTATTTATTAATAATATATAAATTTGAAACATTCCTGCCCCACCCTGATGACAATGCTGTTAATGAACTAAGAGGCAAGTCAGGGGTCAGGTGTATCCTGTATATGGCTAGATTGGTATTATATATGGAGCAAACGTTTAGTCTATTAAATCAAACAAATGAGTTTTTTGTACAACAGACATGCTGAACTCGTGTATTTGAAGGGGCTCTCATATGTGACAATGAAGAAAATGGCGGCTCAGTGATTTAAAATATTTGCCCAGGATCACATAATTTGAAACCAGTTTATGGGTCAAGAGCATTACAATTAGGTTGAGTAGATTATTTAAGTCACTAGACTGTAGGTCTAGTGAAATTTTTATGATTTTTCGAGGCATGAATATGTATTTAATTTGTGTCTTTTTTTTCTGAACTGGTTCATTTTGAGGTATGACGTCTCAGTTACCATGGTTGCAGGCATATGGCACGTCAATACCTTGAGATGGTTTGCCATCAAACATGCTATACAAATATTTCCACTCACCCAGTCACTCTGAATCTGCGACAGCACTTCTGCCGTTCTCAGTGCCCCCACCACTGTTGTATTCTATAGGAAAACTACCAAAGCAGTGCATTTAAATGAATGTGAGTGGCCTTCAATAATATTTTCAAGATGATCCAGCAAAGGGTCCCTGTTGGAGCGATTAAAACATCATTCCCTCAGAGCTTATGATCACTCTGGACATATTCCATCTCTGATAACCTAGCGAGTAAAAATCTCAGTTTCCTTGTGGTATTCAGCTACCTCTCTCACTTGAAAGTGTGTGAGAGTGGAACGGACGTTAGGGAGGAGAAGGGGACATGGGATGGATGAAGCAGGTGGAAATTAAGGAATCTATGTAGGTGGGAAGATGGAGATTTAATTGACTAGCTAGATCTTCCTTCCAGGGCAAGCCTCATTATTGGATACCCTGAGACTTTCCTTAATTTCCAGTTTAGCCTTTCAATCTGCCTTTCAATTTTTGGATGATAAGTTTCCTTCGAGGTAGCAAAACATTTCATGTGACACCATTGCCATTAAGTATATTTTGGGGCCAATGTCTGTGCCCTATAAAAACTTCCTCAGAAAAATATCAACTGATTTTCTGAGTGGACACATTTCTTATGAACTTCAGCTCTCAACGCTCATAAGGGCGCTCGTGTAGAGGTGTCACGCACTTTCGCATCTATGTTAAAAAACTAAACATTTTACTGTAAAACAAAATGGTCAAAAGCAAGTCATTGAATGCGTATCAGCTCCCCCTTTAAGATTTAGAACGACATGACTAAATGTGACTGGATTGCTTTTTAAACAGTTTGGAACCCTCTCCTAACTGAATTACTTTTGTTCACACTTTAATACTTCCACCTCCAATGATTTCAGTGCCCCCTTTCCACACTACTACACTTTCTGCATAAATTAAGTAATTAAGTGCCACTGAAGTCCTTAGTCCAACGATTCTCTGCCACCATGCCTGCTCATGCTGTGCCCTCAGACTATTGAGATGGGAATTTTGAAGGTACAAAATATTATGACCAGAATATTGAGGTCGAGATATTAAAAGGTAAGTAAGTAGATATATTCTATACCTAACTCCACATATATGGAAATATATATCTTCAAGGTGCATAGATGTAGAGTTAGGAATAGTAAATCTACACTTCCTCTATATGTAGTAACCTTTTGATGTTTTGTCCCTTGATATTCTGTGTACAATATTCTGATACCTCAATATTTTTATGCTTGATATTCCGTAGTACAGTCCTGCTAATGACACCTAGACAACCCTAGTACAATTCATGCTACAAACCATAATCATAACCATCCCACATTCCTACCCTAGAGCAATACCCCATCCCATCTCATCCAAATAGTTAACAGATCCCCAAACTGAAATCCGCTGATTCCAAGATGCAATCGAACAAACCCTGCACTGTTGTGAGTATGCATCACATTGCTTTTGTGTTACTTTGATGCAATATAAATGCTGTGCAACAGCTCTTTTATGCAAACTTAGATTTTAGGTGATGTTTTGAAGAGATCCATCATACCTAAACCCATCAAACTTTAGGGAGATGCCTAATATACCTCAGGAAACAATGGTACAAACTGTCTCAAGAAGTGTGCTGTTCACAGCAGATTACAAACCTGTGAGCATATGATCCTTCACTAGGCTGTGCATGGCCTGCCATTGGTAGTCTTGTCTAAGACAGTACTTCCAGAGTTTAATAAATAAATTAAATGTTCTATCTAGCATCCATTTTACTTTTGGTCGGCTTGGTTACATTTCTGAGTCAACTCCTCCATACTCCATTTGGCAAAGAGACCATTGGTAAGTTGCTAATACGTTTTGTAAGCTTGCCCACAACTATCAGCACATGCAACCTTCACTTCTACACGTCTGGCCATCTCTTACATCTGTAGCTCAACAATTAGATACTTTGGAAAAACTATAATACTGATTTACCACATACATGAAAATAAAAAATTGGTTCACTCGTGCAAGGTTCCGTATGCAAGGCACTAGCAGATGATGCAGAATGTACATCATCATAGTCTAAGAGGCAGGAATATGGGCTCATTAAGAAATTATGATTATACTGTGTTTAGACAAAATATCAGAGAAAAAATATCGTGTGGACAAAATATCGTGTCAAGAATATCGAGGACAGAAAATATTGTGAAGGTAAGTTTCTATGGGAATGCAAAGTTTTACTATATAAAACTCCACATATACGTACCTTGACAATATCTATATCTTCATGGTACGTAGATGTGGAGTTAAGAATAGTAAATCTATACTTACCTATTTGCACTTACCTTCTTGATATTTGGATCCTCGATATTTTTGACCCGATATTCTGTCCACACAATATTTCTGTTTCCGATATTCTGTCAGTGATCCGATTATACTCTTATCATTAACCATTTGCCACACACTGAATCTCTGCCCCTACCGATACGCAGAGGGAATGAAGGTCTTTCTCTCCAATTAGGGCCGGACTGGCCGTAGCAGGCACCGGGCGTTTCCCCGGTGGGCCGGAAGGGTGGGGGCCGTTTTTGTTAATGGGGGCCGGTTCCTGCAAAATCAGCCCCAGGAACAAAAGCGCACGCAGCAGCAGTGTTCCCACCAGCTCTCTCCCCCCCACCCCCCTTTCCCCATGGGGGGCCAGTCGGACTTAATTGCCAGGGCTGATTTGCGATCTCAGTCCAGCCCTGTCTCCAATATATTCAACTAGTAGATGATTAAGGAAGCCTCCCTAGCTTCCTACAAAGTATCAGCCGCACTATCATGCTACCAAAAGTATTTGTTTTAACAATTGTCTGTTTGTCATGTGTTTTAGGCTAACTTATGATGAACTCGTTTTATTGTAAATATTTTAACTAACTCATACAATAAAGAATTAATCAGTCAATCGCCCGAGAAAAGAGGAGAGGAGTGGGGAGGAGTATGAGTGGGAAAAATATGCAAATAATCCAGGAACTATATGAGATTCACAAGGAGGTTAGATGCTTTTTGAAATAAGCTAAATATAGGAATCTTGGGACCACAACTAAGGAAGATCGAACTTCCTGTTAACCCAGAATGTTTTTCATGATCAGTGGAAGCCATCAACTCAGGCATATTTTCTCTCCAGCGTTTACTTTGCTTTAAAGTCAGACTCTTGTTTTTGTGGTGTTCATCTGGCAACCTGGGAGCAGCTTTCTGTAATCCCTTTGTGATGCCTCAAAAGTGGCCCGAGGTTCTTGTTTTCTGTGAAAATTGCACCCAAAGCAAAGGTTAAAAAGCTGAAATCGAATAGTGGATGTATGTTTGCTGTTTCTTTAATGTTGTTTAATAAAGTTTGACACTGACCACTCAGAAAAGGTTATTTTCCCAGTGTTTGACTTTGCGATCTAGCCTTAGGTGAAAACTTCATTGACTCGCTTGATCTATGTTCACATAGCCCTTTCAGAAATCTCTGCTCTCAATCATCTCGAGATCAAGATCATCTTTTGCTTCAATCTACAGTTGGATTGGGAAGCCACCTCTTCCTGTAAAACACCCAAAAATAAGCCCGCTTGATGGACAATTTACCGCTTCTCCCTATTCAGTGAGTCCCTGCTGTGTTTGCATCATGTGGTCTCTGGCCTTTCCCAGAAATCAATATATTGTCCTGAAAGTAGGTTACGTTAGGGAGTCGGGCAGCCACGCGCATCATCCAGTGGAACACGGATGTGGTGTGTGCGGAGAAAATGGAACCTGCTCAGACCGGGCCAGGATGTGAGGCGTTGCCAAGTCAATAAGGTCAAGCGGGTGTTTCGCGTCGATTCACTGTGGAGGGGATTTTGAGGATATAACACAAAGAAAACAGGCGCGGCAAAATGTGGCATGTCATAGGGATGATAATATCCCCACTTCCCACCAATGTTATGTAAGAAGTTTTTTTTTTTTATTACATTGAGTTCTTTTGAATCCCAAAGATGATCACAGACTGCCTTAGTCCCACCCTGACATGTGGGACACATCCCATTCGTCTTATTGGTCAAGTTGCCTCAGCTGATTGGTCAGCAGCCTAGAGCGCCTGTGGCTTTCTCAGCCACAGCTAATAATAGGAATAACTGACAACAGAGTGTCAGGCATTTCCTAGCCGTTGATGACCTGACTGCTGAAGGAGCCTCAGGCATATACTCATTTGCCAGACACCCTGTAGCTGAAAGAGCACTCCCTTTTAGGAATCACTGCTTGGTTAGGTTAAGTAGTATTTTGTGGGGCTAGCTCACATACCTTATTGGCTCTGAGAGTCAACATCCCACCTCTCCAGCAAGCAGGACACTTTTAGAAGCCCATAAGGGTGAGTGTCCAGAACCTATGTCAGTTGGGCATTTGACGTAGCTGCGTGTTGTGGCTGCCACCCGCCACCTAATGCCACATCAAAGAACACACAACTGGACTAGTTGGTAATGTGCACTGCTGGGGGAAGTTGGAATAGGAAAGTGTGGGCAAAGAGAAGTTGAAGGCTGCCATTTCGCTGGTGACAGGGCTTCCCAGGGCCGGAGTGAGAACTCACAGCAGCCCTGGCAATTTTGTCAGACCAGCCGCAGGGGGGCGCAAGTGTCAAGCACTGCTGCTTTTGTTACTGGATGGCTGCGAGCCCCCTCGCAGCCATCGCACGCCGACACAACCTCAACATCATCTCCTACGCCGACGACACCCAGCTGATCCTCTCCCTCACCAACGACCCCACTACCGCCAGAGCCAACCTGCACGACGGGATGAGAGACGTCGCCGACTGGATGAGGAACAGCCGCCTTAAACTGAACTCAGACAAGACGGAAGTCCTCATCCTGGGCTCATCACCCTCCGCCTGGGACGACTCCTGGTGGCCCCCGGCCCTGGGCACCGCACCCAAGCCAACGGACCACGCACGCAACCTGGGCTTCATCCTGGACTCCTCCCTATCAATGACCAAACAAGTCAACGCCGTCTCATCTTCATGCTTCAACACCCTGCGCATGCTCCGCAAGATCTTCAGATGGATCCCCACTGAAACCAGGAAGACCGTCACCCAGGCACTCGTCACCAGCCGACTGGACTATGGGAACACCCTCTACGCCGGAACCACAGCCAAACTTCAAAAGAGACTCCAGCGCATCCAGAACGCCTCCGCACGACTCATCCTGGACATCCCCCGACACAGCCACATCACCGTACACCTGAAAGACCTGCACTGGCTCCCCGTCAGCAAGAGAATCACGTTCAGACTCCTCACCCACGCACACAAGGCCCTCCACGACCTGGGCCCAAAGTACCTCAACGACCGCATGTCCTTCTACACGCCCACACGCCAGCTACGATCAACCAGCCACGCCCTCGCCACCGTACCACGCATCCGCAGAACCACCGCCGGAGGAAGATCCTTCTCCTACCTGGCGGCCAAGACCTGGAACTCCTCCCCACTCACCTTCGGCGAACCCAGGACCATCTCGCCTTCAGGAAGCAGCTCAAGACCTGGCTGTTCGAGCAGTAACTTACCCCCCTCCCCCAGCGCCTTGAGACCCTCCCGGGTGAGTAGCGCGCTCTATAAATGCCGTGATTGATTGATTGATTGATTGATATTGCAGCACTGCTGCAAAACAGACCCTCAATGCTGCAAACCGGCCCCCACCATTCCAGCCTCCGGGGGAAAGGCCTGATGTCCTGTGTGGCCAATCTGGCCCTGGGGCTTCCTTCTAGAATATTTCAGTCATGTGAGGCATGGAATACACAAAGATCTGGCTTTCATAACCCGGGCCCTAGTGAGAGAGAATAGTTCATGCATAGGTTTAAAGCCCTTTGGCACAGGGCATTTTACGCTTTGGACTGTTCTGCTCACAGTACAACCCTCCCTGGTGAGGTTGTGTGCCTAAGAAAAGGCTTGATGGGCAGGTGGATAGGAGATATTGCACACTTGGAGCAGGCGGGCATCCCATGGCAGCATCTCACTCAGAGGACAGTAGCTTGTAATCATGGGCATTTCTTCTAGCACGGGACCATGCTCTGTGGGTGGTGTGGGGGGCCTGGTGCCCGCTCTGCTGTTCTATGTGTGACTCAGTGGTACACCCAGTGGTTGAAGTGCAATAAAAAATGTATGGGAACTGTGAGGCTGCGAGCAATGGGGGCGGGTGAGTTAGCGTGGTCAAAGGTGTGGCTAAAAAACTAAAATATTCTGTAACTTTTTTAGGTCTTTCACCTTCAGGTAACTACATATATAATAACGCACAGCTTAAATGAAAACAAAATGCAAGTTATGTTAAGCAGAGGGAAATGCACTATCAGACATTATGAAACCTCTATTAGTTAATGCACTGCACCAGAGAGCCACAGAACTGAATCCTGGTTGGTGCAGTGGAGAATAGTGACTTGTGTACAATTTGTGCTACAAGGTCCCAGTCTAGGGTGACCAACTGGCATGGGTGCCAATTCAGGACGGTGAGTGTAAAAATTCAGGACAAAGTGTCAAAATTCAGGACAAAAATTCAGGACAGAAGGTCAAAATTTAGGACAAAAGGTACGTTTTACAGAAACATCAGAGGAGTTTGCGCAATAGTATATAAGTAAGAAAGTAGACACCAGAGTTAAATTGACATGTTTATAGTGGCATAATAAATGCAGGCTGGCAAAGAACACAGAAGTCTTTGCCATTAGCCCTGTCGTCTATTTCAAAATGCAGTGCATCGAGAACCCCATAGCATGGCTCTCGTTTCAGCTGCACTTAAGTTGAACTTAGTTTGTTCTTTATTCATCCTTCTGAACACTGGACAGAATTTTACAATTTTACTGTCAAGTATGTTAGCAAGAACACTTCTGATAGGCGTCTCAGACAGTTTATGGATCCCACCATAGTTGCAAGGTGTTGTTTTCAAAAGCAGAATGCAGGCAGGACACACCATGCTGTAACTGCAGCATGGCCCATTGTCATTCTGTCTAAGAGAATCGGCCACAGGCAGAATGACAATGGGGCTAATGGACAGTCTGCGAGGGCTGGGAGGGGCTGTTGAAGCCTCTTCACTTCATAGAAATGCGAGCTGGCCCCCAACAGTGAGGCTTCTCACAGGGGGCATCTCAGATTCCTGGAAATCCCAAAATTACGGACAAAAGGCGTCCGTGAAAAGAATTATGACGGACAACGGACTTGGCAATGAAATGACGGACGGTCCGTGAAATTTACGGACGGTTGGTCACCCTAGCCCAGTCTGGTCTGTGACAGGAAGCACTGTGAACATGTAGGTCGTTATTTTAAACTTGCAATACTCACAATATAAGATAGGCTGCTACAAAATGCGCAAAAAGGTTTAAGATAAAAAAAGTGTTTTCAAAATATAAATGTTAGTAATACCCAGGCAGTACATAGTGCAAAGTTTTTTTATAGCTGACTTTTAAAATCACAAACTTCACAGCTTAGCCGGTAGCTCCTTTACAATACCTCTCAAAAAAATAAATGTGTGTCATCATGAAGCTTCAAGTGATTCCATCATCATCATGAAGCTTCAAGTGATTCCATCATCATCATGAAGCTTCAAGGGATTCAATCATCATCATGAAGCTTCAAGGGATTCCATCATCATCATGAAGCTTCAAGGGATTCCATCATCATCATGAAGCTTCAAGTGATTCAATCATCATCATGAAGCTTCAAGTGATTCCATCATCATCATGAAGCTTCAAGTGATTCCATCATCATCACCATGAAGCTTCAAGTGATTCCATCATCATCATCATGAAGCTTCAAGTGATTCAATCATCATCATGAAGCTTCAAGGGATTCCATCATCATCATGAAGCTTCAAGTGATTCCATCATCATCATGAAGCTTCAAGTGATTCAATCATCATCATCATGAAGCTTCAAGGGATTCCATCATCATCATGAAGCTTCAAGTGATTCCATCATCATCATGAAGCTTCAAGGGATTTCATCATCATCATCATGAAGCTTCAAGGGATTCCATCATCATCATGAAGCTTCAAGGGATTCCATCATCATCATGAAGCTTCAAGGGATTCCATCATCATCATGAAGCTTCAAGGGATTCCATCATCATCATGAAGCTTCAAGGGATTTCATCATCATCATCATGAAGCTTCAAGGGATTCCATCATCATCATCATGAAGCTTCAAGGGATTCCATCATCATCATCATGAAGCTTCAAGGGATTCCATCATCATCATGAAGCTTCAAGGGATTCCATCATCATCATGAAGCTTCAAGTGATTCCATCATCATCATGAAGCTTCAAGTGATTCAATCATCATCATGAAGCTTCAAGGGATTCCATCATCATCATGAAGCTTCAAGTGATTCCATCATCATCATCATGAAGCTTCAAGTGATTCCATCATCATCATCATGAAGCTTCAAGGGATTCCATCATCATCATGAAGCTTCAAAGGATTCCATCAATGAAAGCCAGTACCGGCTTACAGGCACCCTTTACATTTTCGGATTAACCAGTTTTGCACATTGGCATTTCTTTCAGGCAGTAGGCACCCTGGCAAGAAAGCTTGCTTTCTGTCTGTGCCTCCCTCGATTTCACAGCTCAGGAGAATCCCTGCCTTACTCGTCAGCTGAAGCATTTAAACTGCCAGAGTTAACCGTCCCGGGACGGTCGTCTTTTTACACAAAGTAGGGGAACTGTTTTTCTAAAATTAAAAAAAGTATGGGCACGTCGTGCCTCTCAGATCCCCCCCACTTCGACCACTGAGTACACCTTCAGTCTTCCATGGGGTGTGGGATGCTGGACATGCCTAGCACTGGTTTACGAGATGGGATAGGACTCATGGAGGCAGTCTGCTCTTCCAAGGGGCGTGGCTGCTCTGGAACATGCCCTGTCTTTCTATAGGGGCGGAGGACTACTCTTCCAAGGGGAGAGCCAAGGGAGACACTCAATTCTGCCACGAGGAGGGGGCTCAAGAAAGCACTATTCTGTCATGGGGTCAGGGCTTTAAGTAGGCCGGGTCCTGCCGGTGCTGAGCACTGGCAGTTTTTAAAAGGGGGCTTTGAAACGGGTCCCTATCGGGCTCTATTCTGCACTGGCACAGGCGGTCCATTTATTTCCGGACTGCAGTGACAGCAGGCACATCATGTGCGCATGCTCACACTGCTTACTTCTCACTAGTGGAGAAGTTACGGCATGACGTCATGCCAGGTGAGCGTTGTAGGGGAAGGGAAATCCTTTAAAGAGAGTCATTTTCTCTCTGGCTTTCCCTTCTCTTTTTGAAACGCAGGAGCAGCAACATCGTCGTGGTGTCACCAGGGCTTTAATTGGAAGCTTTTTCAATATTATATACAACATGCCATAGTTTCTGCTTATTTATCTTATGCAATAACAACCATTGACAAAGCCAATAGTCTTGACTTGTTGTAGGTATGATGTTACTTGTTGTATCATATCTGGATACAATGACAGAAACAGCAAAATACAAGTCAGGCAGCACACTATGCTAAGCACAGATTTTTAGCTTACATGTTTTTAAGCCACGCCCTTAATTACATTGGTCACGCCCCTTTGAGAGACCCCCCCCCACAGTTTTTTCATCCCACTTAAAGCCCTGCATAGGGCGTCAAATATGCTCTGCTTTTGTATGGGGTGGAGTGGGGCAGGGGTAACTCTGTTCTGTCATAAAGGTGGGGTGCAAGTGGACAGGAATCTGTGGCCTGGAGGGGATCAGTGAAACCCTCTGAACTTCCATGGGGTTGTGGTCAGGGGACGTACTCTCCTCTGCCATGGTCTGGGTAGGTTCAGGATACATACTCATACATGGTAATAGACCCGACTCAAGCGGGAGACTACTGAATTTTAAAGCCAAAAATAGCTTTATTTTCACTGTCTTTCGCCTGAAATTGTCTCGGCTTCAATAGAAGTCAATGGGGAAAATACATTCTCCCGGTTTTATTTCGAAGTCTCCCATTTTCCTTTTCTGAAATGTTGGCATGTATGGCGTCACACACAGTTCTGCCATGGGGGTCTAAACTCTCTGCCATGGGGGTCTAGACTCTCTGTTCTGCCATGGGGGCTAGACTCTAGACTCTCTGTTCTGCCATGGGGGGGCTAGACTCTAGACTCTCTGTTCTGCCATGGTGGGCTAGACTCTCTGTTCTGGCATGGGGGGCTAGACTCTTTGCCATGGGGGCTAGACTCTCTGTTCAGCTACGGGGGGGGCTAGACTCTATGTTCTTCAATGGGAGGGGGGGCTAGACTCTCTGTTCAGCCATGGGGGCCAAGACTCTCTGCAATGGGGGGGCTAGACTCTGTGTTCTGGCATGGGGGACTAGTCTCTCTGTTCTGCCACGGGGTCTAGACTCCCTGTTCAGCCACGGGGGGGCTAGACTCTATGTTCTGCCATGGGGGGGGGGCTAGACTCTAGACTCTGTTTTGCCATGGGGGTGCTAGACTCTCTGTTCTGCTGTGGGGGGCTAGACTATCTGTTCTGCCATGGGGGGCTAGACTCTCTGTTCTGCCATGGGGGGGGCTAGACTCTCTGTTATGCCGTTCGGGGCTAGACTCATGTTCTGCCATTGGGGGGGCCTAGACTCTCTGCCATGGGGGCGGGGCTAGACTCTCTGTTCTGCCATGGGGGGGTAGACTCTCTGTTCTGGCACGGAGGGGCAGGGGACACGCTCTGCTCTTCCATGGGGAGTTCTTCAGGGAAAACACTGTTCTGCTTTGGGGCGGGGCAGGAGACACACTCTCCTCTGCCATGGAGGGGCTGGGAACATATACTCTGCTTTTCCCAGAGAGAGTCAGGGGATGCAGTCGGTTCTGCCCTGGATATACGATGGGTGGGGGCATGAGAAGCATTCTCTTTTACCATGGAGGGGTCCTGGGACACACTCTTCTCTTTCACAGGGGAGGGGGAAGAGGCTCATGGGACACAATCTGGTCTGTCATAGTGTGGATGGAGTCAGGATACACACTCTGCCCTGCCTTGGAGGGGGCAGGGAACAGACACTCTGTTCTTTCAAAGGGACAGTCAGGGGATTCTATTCCCACTTTGGGGAGGGGCCACGGACACCCTTCTCTGTCATGGAGGAGTGGGTTCAAGGACACTTTGCTGTATCAAGGAGTGGGGGTTAGGGGATGCTCTCTCATCTGTGATAAAGGGGAAGGTCATGGGAACTCACTCTTTTCTGCCCTGAGGAGGGAGGGGTAGAAAACAGGTGACATCAGGGGGCACACTGCTCTGCCATGAAGGGTCAAGGTTCACACTGGGGACACACTCTGTCCTTCTTCTTAAAGGGTCAGGTGACGCACTGTTGTCCCATGGGGAAGGGGTTGGTGGGCACATTCCGCTCTGCTTTGGGGAGTGGGGAGAAAATACTTTGCTCTTCCAAGAAGGTGGACTCGGGGGACACACACGGTTTTGCCGTGGGGGGTTGGGGGTGGGTTGGTCACACTCCATTCCACGTGGGACCGGGAGCCACAATCTCTGCCTCCATCTTGGATTGGGTGACTGGGGAGGGTGAGGGAAGAGGCTCATTCCGTTTTCGTGGGGCGAGGTCAAGAGTTCACATTTCCTTTGGAGGAAATTGCAGTATTGCATTTGATCTGTTACAGTCGGGCATTGAAATTAACGTCTAACGGGATAAAACAAACGTTCTACTGGTTAAAACGTTACCCACTGAAACCGTAAAGCTCAGTACACATCAATAATTAGTTCTAAAATGCAAATATGCAAAATATTGTCCTTAGCATTTCAGTAGATCTTTTGAAAAGTCATATACCAAAAACTGAATTAAGTGGAAACCATCTGTAACTGATCTTCTGCAATTTCTACTTTGCTTCCCTCCCTCTGAAGCTGTCAGTGGGCACAGGCTCCCCTTTCTGTTTGAGGAGCAAAGAGGTGGCATGCCTTCGTTCGCTTTGTTTGGTGAGTTTTCACCTGTATCCCCTTCCTCCAGCACCGTCCCCATTCTGAAATAGCCTTGTTGAGCCATTCTCTTTTGACATCACATCTTCCACCCTCCAGCCCCCTCACCCTCCCGCCCCATCTGGTGACAGTCTTTTTGCTCCATTCCCTTTAGGTCTGTGGTCTCCACAGCTCTCGCATGCTGTTGTTCCCTCCCCTCATGGTGATGTCCCCTAGAGTACGTGACCTTCCCCTGTGTTTACCGCCCTCCAGCCCTTTGCGTTACCTGGACATGGTGATATCTGCTTGTGGTCTCTGACTCTTCTCCAGGCCCAGCTTGGTGAATATGCCCACTAGCACCATCAGGGCCACGACACCGCAGATAATGTAGACAATCATGTTGGTCCGGTCCCTTGCGGGGTCATCGGCTGCGTCGTCTTTACGGGCAGGTGGCTGGCCCGTGTTCGCCCAGTTGGGTGTGTCATAGTTGGAGCATGTAGTTTGGTCCAGCCGGCCATGCCGGAACTGGCAGCAGAAGCGGTACCCGCAGGTGCCACAGCAGTACAGGTAGCCGCCTGCATTGCAGTTGAAAGGCGGGTCCCACTGACCCATGACATCATAATAGCCCCGGCATCGGTCAGCCACCAGTGGCTTGTCTGTTGGGCCAACTTCAGCAGACGGTTCCTGGCTGCTCCCAACTGCTTCTGGTGGGGGGTTCTCTAGTCCCTGGCGCTTAGTGTTGAGGGCCCAGACTTGGGTGCTTGATAGAAGAAGGAGCCAACAAATACCTAAAATGCACGTCCTCGCCATTAAGAACCTGATGCTAGCCAGGGGGCTATGAAGTTGATGGAAGGACAAGAGACACCAGGATTGGGAGACTGGAAAGATAAAAGCTGATCACGTGATAACAACCAACTGTTAAAGTCTATGCCTAGTCAAGTATTCTGAGAGGTTGAAGGGTTGGAGTGTGACTGGGGGTGGAGAGGAGGGAAGAGGAAGCGAGAGTGTGTGTCAGTGGCCAGCGGCTAGGCTAAGATTCAAAGTAGATGGTAGAGTGAGAACAGCACAAGAAATGCGAGAGAGGGAAGAGAAATCGGGAGGGTCCAGCGATGGATGACAGCGGGTGTCGGCTGGAGGCAGTGTTTGGTGGAGTGAGAAGAGCATAAGGGCGGAGGGAGGGAAGAGCAATGGAGAGTGTCCAACGACGGCCAACAGTTGGGTGAAGGGCACCAGGAATTGAATAACCATCAATGGCCACAGCTGACTGATGATTCAAGGGAGATGGACTGGTAGAAGGTCCTGTTGGGTACAGATAGATTAATAAAGGAAAATAAAATAAATAGGGTGCAGCAGAAAGGAAGTTGGGTGAGTCCAAATTCTTGACTCCTGGAACTGGATGTAAAAGCGAAGTCCAGACCGGAATCTCTGCCCAGGCGGTTGTAGAATCAGGTCAGTAGTGTTGATGGTTCATCGTGGGGCGCCGCTCCCTGCGCCATCTCTCCCTGGGTACTACATTATTTTCCCCCTCTGTTACTTCGGCTGTACCTCATTCTCTTTTCCTTTACCTTCTCTCGCCTTGCTCACTCAGCCTCTACCTCCTTTCTGCTTCCTTGGCCCTGGTACTTCACCCTTTATCTTCTTTTATGACTCTGCCTACTTCCTTCTCTCTTTGTCACATTGTCCTCCTCTACCTTCCTCTAGCTCCATCTCCCCCTGTTTCTGCTTCATCCACTCCCTTCTCTTCCTTCTGTGTATTCCTCCTTCGTGTTCTTCTCTTTTCTTCTTCCTCTCGCTCCTTTACTCTTTTCTTCTTTTCCTTCTCGCTTCTTTCTCTTCCTGATTTCTCTCTTTCTATTTTCCCTTCCCTCACCCTTTCTGTGCCTTCTCTCCGAGGCACTGAGCAAACCGATGTTTCTCACCAAAGAGAGGGTTGTTGGGAAGGAGAGAGAGGAGGGGAGTTGGAGGGGGGGGGAGGAGGGAGGGAGAGAGAGAGAGAGAGAGAGATGGAGAATGAGGGAGGACAGGAAAGAGAGTGCCCCCTGCCTGGCACCAGCTGCACCCTGTCCCACCCCGCCGCTGTTTCTTAGTTCTGCTTACTCCAGGGGTTGGGGTGGAGGTGGGGGGCTGCCAGGGGCTCACGCTGCTCTTTTGTGGAGTGACAGGTACACCCTCCCCCCACCGGCTCGCTGCCAAGCCCTGGCGGGCGGCAGGCCTGACACCGGGCGGGGGAGGGCAGGGCCCTCCCACTATCGGATCTAGCCTCGAGGTGTAGGGCAGGGACACGCACATGGGCGCGCGCTGAGGCTCGGACGGGCCTGGGTCCTAGGGTTGCCACCTTGAAGGACAGAAAAACGCCGGCCATTGTTTATGTTTTAAGAGCGGAACGGCCGGGACATGGTACTTTAAAAGAAATCTCTGTAAAATCCTCTGTATTTTTTAACATGGCTTTTCTGTTTCTGTTGACTTTAATTATCAGCCAGGGATCACGTACTCAGCTGTAACACATTTGTAACGTAATTTCTTCCTGTATTTGCTGCTTTAAGTGTGTATTGATAAGGGTATAAATACTGGCTTTAGGTGATTTCTATTTTTTTTTTTACCCCCCTGTGGACATTAAAATACTGGCTGGTCAGTCGGTAAAAGAGCAGCCAGGCGGCAACCCGAGCGCCAGGAGGGCGACTCACTCCGCCCAGTCATTGGGTGTTGGCCAAGCGATGTCCATCCCGCGTTAAGACTGCCATGCACTGGAGTCCGGCCTGGGCACTGCCAGACCCGTCACACCCTGGACTTTTAGAGGGCCGCTGCCAGCCTGGTACAATTACACAGTGCGCTGCCAGGCCTGGGAAGTGCTTAGGGTGACCAACCGTCCGTAAAGTTCACGGACCGTCCGTCATTTCATTGCCAAGTCCGTTGTCCGTCATAATTCTTTTCACGGACGCCTTTTGTCCGTAATTCTGGGGTTTCCAGGAATCTGCGATGCCCCTTGTGAGAAGCCTCACTGTTGGGGGCCAGCTCGCATTTCTATGAAGTGAAGAGGCTTCAACAGCCCCTCCCAGCCCTCGCAGACTGTCCATTAGCCCCATTGTCATTCTGCCTGTGGCCCATTCTCTTAGACAGAATGACAATGGGCCATGCTGCAGTTACAGCATGTGGTGTGTCGGTGCCTGCATTCTGCTTTTGAAAACACCACCTTGCAACTATGGTGGGATCCATAAACTGTCTGAGACGCCTATCAGAAGTGTTCTTGCTAACATACTTGACAGTAAAATTGTAAAATTCTGTCCAGTGTTCAGAAGGATGAATAAAGAACAAACTAAGTTCAACTTAAGTGCAGCTGAAACGAGAGCCATGCTATGGGGTTCTCGGTGCATTGCATTTTGAAATAGACGACAGGGCTAATGGCAAAGACTTCTGTGTTCTTTGCCGCCTGCATTTATTATGCCACTATAAACATGTCAATTTAACTCTGGTGTCTACTTTCTTACTTATATACTATTGCGCAAACTCCTCTGATGTTTCTGTAAAACGTACCTTTTGTCCTAAATTTTGACCTTCTGTCCTGAATTTTTGTCCTGAATTTTGACACTTTGGGGCTGATTCCGATCTCGGCCGGTAGGGCACCGAATCGGATTCGGCTTAACCGGATCCGATTCGGAGCCCTATAGTACGATGCGTGCGGTCGCGAAATCCCCGACCGACTCGTTCGCAGGACCCGACCGCTCCGACCGACTCGCACGGGGACGACGCGCACCGCGCAATGGAGACGTTCCCCGGCCGGGTAAGTACGATGCGCACCTCGACCGCTCCGACCGACTCGCGCAGTCCGGCTCCAAGGAGCTGTCGGAGCCGCACTTTGGGGGTCCGTGTCGGACCCCCCTGGAAGCGTAGGTGCGCGAGTCGCACACAGGGGGGACCCAGGGGTCCCCCCTACACGTGCATACACGGTGCGACCCGCATCGACGTGAACACGCTGTAGGGGGCGCCCTTGTTCGCGTCGTGCCCATTGAGTCAATGGGAGCCCGTGTACGCGTCGTACGACTGGCTCCCATTGACTTCAATGGGAGTCCGACCGAATCGAGTCCGATAGCATACGTGCGCATCGTGCTCGTTCGGTCGGACTGCTAGGGTCCGATTCGGTCGGAAATCTCTCCGGGTTCGGCTCGGTCGGGGACATTTCCGGCCTGAATCGGAATCGGCCCCTCTGTCTTGAATTTTTACACTCACCGGGCCCGATTCACAGAACTAACTTACGTCAAAAACGTAAAGTTAGTACTTTTTGGTATTCACAGAATACACTTACTCATTTTGGTATTCACAGAATGCACTTACTCATTTTGGTATTCACAGAATGCACTTAACCATACTAACTTTATGTCCGCACTCGGGCCGGAGATTCCGGCCCGGAGGTGGAGATTCCGGCCCGGAGGTGGAGATTCCGGCCGGTTGTGGAGATTCCGGCCGGTGGCGGAATGTCCGCCACCGGCCGGAATCTCCACCATCGGGCCGGAATCTCCACCTCCGGGCCGGAATCTCCACCTCCGGGCCGGAATCTCCACCTCCGGGCCGGAATCTCCACCTCCGGGCCGGAATCTCCACCACCGGGCCGGAATCTCCGGCCCGAGTGCGGACATAAAGTTAGTATGAGTAAGTGCATTCTGTGAATACCAAAATGAGTAAGTGCATTCTGTGAATACCAAAATGAGTAAGTGTATTCTGTGAATACCAAAAAGTACTAACTTTACGTTTTTGATGTAAGTTAGTTCTGTGAATCAGGCCCACCGTCCTGAATTGGCACCCATGCCAGTTGGTCACCCTAGAAGTGCTACCAGACCGGACACCGGCCTGGCACTGCCTAGATGACCAAACATCGACCTCCACTCGCCAGACGGGTCAACGACTGGGTTCTGAAGTACTTACTGCCCCGCTCACTGCTGCCAACCTGACGACGCATTGCCAGGCCGGCCTATTACTAAATCTCGGCCTGGTCACTGCGAGACAGCCCAATGGCTGGGCATCGGGTCTGGTCATAGGTGCCAGGGTGTTAGGGTTTGCGTGGCTTGGGTCACCAATAATTTAGAATAAGTACCCAAGGTTTGGGGCACATTCATGAACGTCAATTCATCAAAATGCCAGGGTTAGCGGAAGTGACATCACATGTCATTTAACCTTTACTTTCACTCACACACGCAGGCTTACACATACACAAACATTCACACACTCGCTCTCACATAAACACACTCTCACATACAAGCACGCAAACCACACAGATTTAAAAGCATTTTTTGTACCCACCTTTGCTACCAGGGAGGGTCATATTCCTGTTAATTGTAATCAATATTACACTAATGGTGAATAATAAAATATTATTCACCATTAGTGTAATAAAAATTGACACAAAACAAGGATTGTGGAGCCCCAACCGACGTCCTTAAGGAGGAGCTGCCCCTGTGTTCCTAGCACAGATTTTGCCACCTCTGAGGCCAGGGGTCTTAAAGGCAATGCCAGGGGTCACAAGGGTCAAGCCAGGGGTCGCAGCTGCGACCCCTAAATGATGTCCACGCACACATTGTACTGTCTCTGAATATGTACGAGGCT
Source organism: Calotriton arnoldi (assembly GCA_963921515.1). Classification (NCBI taxonomy): domain Eukaryota; kingdom Metazoa; phylum Chordata; class Amphibia; order Caudata; family Salamandridae; genus Calotriton; species Calotriton arnoldi. Next base: position 30,004 of record CAWUFW010012926.1, read on the forward strand.
CACGTAGTACCAGGTGCCTGGTTTCAGAAAGGCAAGATGTGCAATTGTGATCAGCATTTTTAAAGGGGACTGAGGTGGGATGTCAGAGACATATGGCTGCAATTCAAAGTCACCCCTCATTTCTGCCATCTTTAGCACACATGCATTATTATAACATTCAAGGCACATTTACTTTACTTGTTGAATCACCGCCCTTTTTACATGCACCAAGCCAGGTTGCCCCTTGCTTTAAAATGTCCTTTTCACTCATTCATAACTTCAGCTCCTAAACACGTGGAGAATATGCATGTGATTTATTTTCATTAGTAAAATCTTTTTTTCACAATTAAATTTAGAATAATCTCTCATTTTTTTATTTTTATAGCGCTGGGTCAGGAGGCCTCTTCAGGGCACCGATAAAAACAAAACACGATCAAACTCTTAGAACCCTGCATGTGGTTTATGTATGAAAATATGCTCTGTATACCATAAACTTCCTTCCATATATAAGCTACATTGCTATATATTTTCCTCACCTATGGCTATAAAGGCGGGCACCATACGGCCAAGACAGCCCTTCTTATGATGAAGTGACTTATGCTAACCCCCCCATCTATTTTTATTAGGATTTGGTCCCTGTTTTAAGGGGTCAAGCTTGGGCCTCCAGTCCAGGTTGGTTGGTGGGGCCGTAAAATTAATAACCACGATGCTTATTTATGGTTCTTCTTGCGATAGGGTGTTTTTTCATTCCAGGGTCTTTTCCATGGATCATCGCATATGTGAGTAAGGGCATCCTGCGGACGTACTTGTCATCTCGCCCCCCATGGAACTGTTCATATACCCTGGGCCCCATCAATAATTTGATCAATCTGGCTCCTGTGGCCACGGTCACTGCGAGACGGGCCATCAACCAGACACCATTCAGGTCACTGCGACTGGCTGATGACTGGATGCCGTCCTGGTCACTGCCACAGGCTTGCGTGGTCACTGCTAACTAGCCAAGCACTGCCAGACCGGTTGACAACTGGACCCCAGCCTGCTCACTGCTGGACAAGCGGTGAAGTCTGTCTCGATCGCAGTCAGCAGGCTGGACACTGGCATGGTCGATCCTGGCCTGGCCAATGGGCGTCTGTGGGGCAGGTGAGTTTGGAGTTTCGCACACCAGGCTTTTCGGTGGGTTGGTACAGTCCAAGTGCAGCAGGGGGCATTACTGGATGAAGGTAAAAGGGAGCGGGGCTAAATGAATTAAGAAGAGGGTATTGTGTTAGTGACCAGGTCGCATTTACAGTGGCGTAGCAAGGGGGGGGAGCGGTCCGCCCCGGCCAGCACGAGTTTTCGGGGCGGTGGCCTTTAACCGCCCACCCCACCCCTCTTTCCTGCGGCCGTCCACTAGCGGGGCGCGCAGGAATCGCCAGTCCCCCCCCCCACCCCCACCCCCACCACCACCCCTCCTACCGGCGGCCGGGCGGCAAAAAGAGTTAGCTACGCCACTGCCTGGACGAGTGTTTGGCGGAGCAGGTTGGGCCTTTGACAGAAGGTAGGAAATGGTACGGGTATTGAGGAGAATAAAGTTACGGTGGAAGCATTGCTAATGCTCCGGGAGGCTGGGAGGGAGGACCTCTTCGGGGAGGGGGGGGGGGGGTGGGGGGGTGATATCTTACACTAGGCCTGTGCCCCCCCCTGTGTCCACTGGGGGGTCGCCATGGTTGCTGTTCTTCTCGCATGCTCACTACAAAAATAAGTCAAAAGAGGGTGGAGAGTGTAGTGGAGCTAGTTTTGCTAGAAGTAAGGAGTATGAGGCAGAGGACTAAAGAGGAAGGTATTTATTTATTTAATGCAGATTTATATAGCACAAACTTTACCCAAAGGTGTCAGAGCGCTTTACAAAAGAACCGGGTAAGTTACATAATCAATCAATCAATCAATCACGGCATTTATAGAGCGCGCTACTCACCCGGGAGGGTCTCAAGGCGCTGGGGGAGGGGGTAAGTTACTGCTCGAACAGCCAGGTCTTGAGCTGCTTCCTGAAGGCGAGATGGTCCTGGGTTCGCCGAAGGTGAGTGGGGAGGAGTTCCAGGTCTTGGCCGCCAGGTAGGAGAAGGATCTTCCTCCGGCGGTGGTTCTGCGGATGCGTGGTACGGTGGCGAGGGCGTGGCTGGTTGATCGTAGCTGGCGTGTGGGCGTGTAGAAGGACATGCGGTCGTTGAGGTACTTTGGGCCCAGGTCGTGGAGGGCCTTGTGTGCGTGGGTGAGGAGTCTGAACGTGATTCTCTTGCTGACGGGGAGCCAGTGCAGGTCTTTCAGGTGTACGGTGATGTGGCTGTGTCGGGGGATGTCCAGGATGAGTCGTGCGGAGGCGTTCTGGATGCGCTGGAGTCTCTTTTGAAGTTTGGCTGTGGTTCCGGCGTAGAGGGTGTTCCCATAGTCCAGTCGGCTGGTGACGAGTGCCTGGGTGACGGTCTTCCTGGTTTCAGTGGGGATCCATCTGAAGATCTTGCGGAGCATGCGCAGGGTGTTGAAGCATGAAGATGAGACGGCGTTGACATAAGGTACACAAGATACACTAAACACGCTAACAAGGTACATATATACAGTTACAAAGGTACAGAAGAAAGACTGAGCACGCTAACAAGTTACATATATGCAGTTCCAACACTATTTGCATATTTATATTGTAAAAATAAAAAGGTGTCAGCGTTAGGTTAAAAGCAGGAATAAAATACATATTTACAAGTTGACCTCATGAGAGTGCTAGATGACCCTAAGGGTCAAGAAATAGGCTGAATTATTCCAGTAAGTGCCTTTGGAGGAGGAGAGTTTTAAGATCTGTTTTAAAGGTCCAGAAAGAGGTGGTGGTTCGGAGGGATGGAGGAAGTGATTTCCAGATTCTGGTCGCATTACCAGAGAAGGATTGAGCCATAAATCTTTCCCTTTTGAAGGTAGGAGGTTCAAGGAGTAAGTGTTCCGCATTGCGTGAAGGTCTAGAACCGCCAGAGATTTTGAGTTTATTAGCCAGATAGCGAGGGGTGGAGGCATGCAAGACTTTGTGGGTGATACAGGCAGTCTTGTAAATTCACCTTGCTTCGATAGGAGGCCAGCGAAGAGACAACAGTAAGGGTGTGAGGGAGATGAGGAATTTTGGCAGGGAGGAATGACTTTCTAGGTTACTGAACTCAAATATACGTTTTGAGGAGAGGGATTTATTCAGGGACGATGGCAGGACGGTTTGTCATTGTTGGGCCTCTATCTTTACTTGATGCAGCTGAGGGATGGCCTGGTGAATCTACTCGACGAGAGGTTATGGTGGTGAGGTGTTGAGTGTGGGAGAAAAACATCACTGGGAGCGTTTTTCTGGGGGGGCAGTTTTAGGGACTGTTTGAGAACTAAATCAAGGTTGGCTGTGTTACTGTTTGGGCAGCAGTGGCGTAGCTAGCCCGCTTTGTAAAAGGGGGGGGGGGAATTGTCGCCCGAGATGGCAAGTAAGCGCTGGAGGAGGCTGCCGCCCCCAAAACTCGTGCCGCCTGGGGCGGACTGCCCCCGCCCCTCCTTTGCCGCGCCACTGTTGGGCAGGTCAGAGCAGTGGGTGGACATGGATGGGGGTTAGGAGAGTTCACGGTGGAGATATTAAGCGAACAGAAAGCTATGAGATTTTAGGAAATGGTGTTGCAGGGTTTGACTGAGCCGTGATGTGGAATTACATGTGCTACAGTTGAAGGTTTTGTTAGGGGTGAGGGTCGTTGTGGTTAGGAGACAGTTATGTATAGTGAGGCCCTAATGTTAGTTTGTATGGCGATGTGTCAAGGGTTTGTTGATAGGATAGGCACCTGTTCATTAAAACTGCCTCTTTCACTCACACATACCTATCTAGCGTAAAACCAGGGGGTGCTGTCTTACCCAATATAGGTGTAGGCAACATGGGAGGATTGCCCACCAGGCTTTTCGGGTAGGTTGGTGCAGTCCAGGGGCAGCGGGGGGGAATCATAATCATATGAAGGTAAAAGGGGGTCGCTAGATGGATTAAGAAGGGACTGTCTAGGTGACAAGGTCCTCTTTGGTAAGTGACAGCATGTCAGCTAGCAGGGTGTCCATGGAGAGTTTTTCGTAATATATGAAGGGTTGGGGGTTGATGGATGGTGGGAATGGGTTGGTGAGTGAGGGAAAGGCTTTGTTTGGTGTAGCCGCTGCGTACAAGAATAAAGTATGAAGTTATTGTCACACACATATAAGTGTCTAGCGTGATACCTGTGTGTGCCAGCTTGTCCAACGAATGGACTCTGCCGTGGTGCCTGTAAGTCTGACAACTAGACACTGACTGGCCTGATCTACACAAACCAATCAGTGCCAGACTGCTTAACTACTAGACCAGCCAAGCTCTGGCAGATAGATCAACAACTGGACTGTGAGACCAGCAGAGGTCCGCAAATTGGTTTGGTCGCTGCCAGACTGGATGACAGATGGAAATTGGTTTGGCAACTGCAAGATAGTCCTTGACCATTGTGAGACTGGCAAATGGCTGACTCCTAGCTGGTCCCTGCCAGACAGGCTGGCAACTGGATTCCAGCCTTGTCACTGGGGAATAGGCAGATGACTGGGCTCCGGCCTGGACTCTGCATGACTGGGCGACAAACAGACGCTATTGGATGGCCAACCACAGTTAGACTGGCCGCAAACTGGACTCTGGCCTAACTAAGCGCAGGACTCTTACCTTATCACTGCTAGCCCGGTCAATGTCTGGACGTCTGCTTGATTTCTGCATGACTGCCTACAACCGGACCCGGCACGCGCTCTCATTCCCAAACCATACGATGACTGGACACAAATAGATCATCCATGGAACACCAGCTTCACTCGGAGAAGTGTAACCAGCATGGTCAAATGTGAACACCCAATCCATGCGCTCCATCCAGTTGCACCACCCACCCTGCTTAACCCCCCCACCCCTTTCGATTGCCTAATGATACATAATTTCCCCTGCTTTACAACCCTATGCCTCCAGGTACGTTTGGAACCCTGCTGTCTGGTTTTCAGTGGGTCAGTAGGACAGGGAGCAGGACTATCAATTGCCAAGCAACAAACTAGTGCCTTTCTTGCCAAGGGTTCATGCTGACAGCTACCTCCTATGCATCCATAGGCAGTGGACTCTGCCAGAGGTCAGGAAACACACTCTTTCCTCCCAAACTATGTGCATATGTGTAAAATTGTACATGGTCTGGGCTTCACCCACACAACGGACACCCGCTCCCCCTTCGCAAAGCAGAGTCTATGTCTCACATCCCAGAAGAAAGGAGGATGACCATAAGACACACAAACAACAACGACCACTTGAAATCCACCAAGACAACCTTCTCCTCAAAGAAACACCAACTACGTTCAAAGAAAAGAAACATCAGGTGCCCACCATTCAACCTCAAAAACTATTCCAAGTAATGAAAGCATTACCAGCCATTCTAGAGCTCCATGGATCGCCTAGTCATGATGATATCACCCTCAGTAACCTCTATTCCAGTGCTGGATTCTAGTGGATATCCATGGGCCCAGAACATGGGATCTTCCAAACTATTAAACCTAATATTCCTAGCTCCAAACCTTCTAGCACTTCCGTCACATCCTAGACACAACCATATTGCCCTATTGAAGCACTGTCGCATACCAAGACTCTCATGAACATCCATTTAAAAAATATATATATTTCTTTATTGGTTATTTCAGCTAACTCGACAAACAATACCAAAAAAAGAGTCGTTGCATATTCAAAGTACTAAGTTGACAAAACGAAAGCAAGCAGGGAAAGTACATTGCGGAATGAGTTCTAGTCCGGTTACGTACTCCTGTAAGAATAAAAAGGAGACTTTAATAATTATGATTTGCAGAAAATGAGGTCCACCTGTCAGAGGGTCATATGGAGGAGTACCTCAACAAGGGGCATGGGGTGTATTTAGTACTTACAATCACAAAGAGCAGGGTTCTAGGTAGTGGGAGCCCGGAACTTAGAGGAGCAAATGACAATGGGGGTTATTTCCAGCCACAACACTCGTGGTAGTATATATACATTCTATATGCAATAGTGATATGCAGCTTGGACCAGGACATGTCTCAGGATGGGGCAGGTATTTCCTCGAGGGGTACAGCAATAAATAGTTACGTAGTGGTTGCCAGATATTTTTGGGCCTAGAAGTGAGGGTCTGGAGCGCAGCGTATGTGTCATTCATAGTATCACAACTCACTAGATCACGCATCCATCCTTTCGTCGTCGGAACTGATGCGGCCCCCCAGTGTAAAGAGACCTGTTGTTTCGCTAGTAAGAGCGCAATGGCGGCAAAGTGTCTAACTCCAGCAGTGCTGTTAGAGGTGATGGGGCCAGTTCTATTTCGACCATTTGTGATAAAACGCAGAATATTTTCTCCCAGTAGGTAAGCACCTATGCACAATTGCATGCCAAATGTGAGAAGTCTGCCTGGTCTCTGGCACATCTAGCACAGCTATGTGGCTTGGTAGGATCAAAGTTAGCCAATAAGTAAGGAGTGGTATAAACATGATGTAGGTATTGGAAATGTAGGAGTTTGTGTCGGTGGTTATTGGAAACTAATTTGGTCTGTTCACAGGAAAAACGCCGTGTCGTGTCAGGCAGAGGGCCACCCAAGTCTGCCACCCAAGTCCTCCACCCCTCTTTCCGTTACTGGCTTCAGGAGAAGAGCAGTGTGGTATAATCACGAAATTAAATGAGAGCTGTCCGGTGTGTTAATAATTAATAACAATGTTGGAAATTCGTGGGTTCTGCTGGCGCAGTCAGGAATGTGGCACGTATTGTGTTATGTAGCCAGTGTAAAATGAATATGTCCATATATGTCACGTTATGTCCTTCAGCTAGGGATGTGACAGTTCGTGTTTCATTATTAGCGAATAAGTCACATAGACGGAGCAAACGGCAGCCGGATAGGGTGCGTTTTGTAAGAGCCTCCATAGTTATTGGTAACCAGGGGTTATCGGCAAGGGGGATCTGTGGGGAGTATAAATGATAATAATTTAGACACTGTTGAAGTTTAGCCCAGGCCCAGCTGGTAGTGGGTAGCGTTTGTATTTTAGTGTCATTTCTAGGTAGGCCCCGGGGCAGTATAGTGGAGAGTGGGTATGGGTAGGCCTGTGACCATTCCGGTTTCAGAAACTGTATGCGCGCATCATGATGGAACCAGTGGTATGCTCCCCAAAGCCATTTTCAAGACACTGAATACGTTGCTAACTAATCTAATATGGGGCACAGGTCGTCGCCGCATAAGCCTAGCAAAACTGCAACTCCCGTCAGATGCCGGAGGGATGGGAGCGCCTGAATTCTATGCATACTGTCTGGCAACACAACTACAGTGGCTCTCATACTGGTTAGCAGGCCGAAATTTACAAGAGATAGCCTACCCAAACCAAATGATCACACAGGGTACAATACACAGATTATTATGTCCAAGTAGTACGGTTCCATCCTCTGCTCAAACGCTACTCAGGTCTGCGATGCTTATTGGAAACAAGCATTAAAATATACAATTAACACCCCAACATACGCCCCTAACATACCACTCTTGGGCATCCCCACTAATATGGGAACTCTCACCAACCGTAAACTAGATCCCTGGACACAGGCTGGAGTCACCACAGTGGGGGACCTCTTTGGAGAGGGGATGCCGCTCCCACATACAGATTTCACGAACGAACGAGGGGTCACAGGAGCACTGTTTTTAATTCATGCCAGCCTGGTGCGATACATAAAGAAACACTGGGCACCTCAAGGATCGGAACCCACTACAAACGAATTAGTTCATTTAACATACTTCATGGGAACGGGTAGACATCTCACCCGCTGGTTCTACCGCGGGATACGCATTCATCAACCATTCCCGTTGACTCTGATACATACCAAGTGGGAGCAAGATGTCAACAAACCACTCCCAGACAAAGAGTGGAAAACAATACTGGAATATCCCAAACGAGTATCTCGTAATACGCGATTTAAATGTATCCAATATATGATAACTCAAGGGGCATACTTAACACCACACAAGTTACATTCTATTTACCCTGTCACGGCATCTTGCCCCAGATATCCTGAACAAGACGCAGATCTCATCCATATTATATGGTCTTGTACTGAGCTACAATAGTACTGGGGAAAGATAACAGCTACCCTGGAAGAGGTGGTGGGAGACATATGTTGTCAAACAGCAGAAACATGCATATTAGGTCTATACAGACGACAAAAGGGTCACGAGGTACAGGCCAAATTCGCAGACCTAGCTCTTATACTAACGAAAAGAGGTATCACAAGGAGATGGAAATCATCATCAGCCCCTAAGATACAATGCTGGAAGGAAGAAGTCGAAAAATGGGGATTAGCGGAAAGTGTAGCTATTCGCAGAGAAGAAAGCAGAGGGCTGCGAAAGAAACCTATTGCCATGAGCTGGGATGCCCTGTTAGAATCATTCAAAGCCTCTGACATATTCAACATCTGAGGATAACGTAACACTCACTCACGAGCCCCTCTTGCATCCAAAATTTAGATCCTTCTTCTCAGGTGGCAACACTTACCCCCCTGGGACTGCACACCAGGATACACAAGGCACCATCCCCGTACTCACCATTACCCCAAACCTTCTATACTGAAACATAGCGAGCAAAACATATATGGCTCCTTCAAAGTCTTCAACTCATGTGTTAACAATGTTTACCTGATACGCCGTAACCAGTCAACACAAACCTGTCCCCCGTTATTTTTGCGCCCGTCAGCAGGGGAGGTGGGAGGGAAGTTTCGTTATTGAAATGTTGTGTTCTTCATCATTATCATGTAATATAAACACTTTGACGTACTAGCAAGAAAGATATCCAATGGTCGCCTGGCCTATATTAAGCCAGGCCCTGTCCTGAACATTCCACGATAGTGTGCAACGTTACATGACAAAAATATTATACAAGTGTAAAATTGAGCTGATATCATGTGCATATACACCATACTGCTGTACAAACAAAATGTATTGTAACCTGAGGAAAATGAATAAAATTTGTTTAAAAAAATATATATATATGGAACCAATGGTATGCAAAGTGCGCTTGCGCTACCAAATAATAGAGCTAAAAATCTGCAACGTAAAACCCCCCACGTTCATATAGTAAGGTCAGGGTTGCCAGTTGACTCTGGGCTTTTTCCCAGCCCACAATAGACGTGTTAGAGCGCTTCGGAGGGTGTCAAAAAAGGCAGTGGTCAGACCTATGGGAATGTTGAGTAAATATAAGAACCGAGGTAACACCACCATTTTTATAATTGCTATTCTGCCTGCCATGGATAGTGGAAGTTTAATCCTATGTTGCACTTGGGTTATCAATTTGTCTATTGCATCGCCATAATTAAGACATATAATCTCAGAACCTTGATGATGGAGGTAAATACCAAGATACTTGGGTGGGTCAACACACCATTTTAAGGGAAATTCCAAGGGGCAGGGAGCTGCAGCATTGTTAAGGGAAAAATTTCCGATTTGTTCCAATTAATTGCGAGACCAGGGAGTGTTCCAAAGCGGACCACCTCACAGAGTAATGGGGGTAGGTTGGTTTCCAGGTCTCGGAGAAATTGCATTATGTCATCCTCGTAAAGGGATGACAGGAGGCGGCAACGGTGAAAACGGAGACCTCTCATTAAATGTCGTTCTTGGAAATATCGAACATGGGGGTTCATAGCTATTATAAATAAGAGAGGGGATAACGGGCATCCCTATCTGGTGCCACGGGTTAGTATGAATTGGTCAGTTAACATGCCATTTATTTTTAAGCAGGCTAGTGGGGTTGTATAGAGGAGGCGAATCAGCGCACAGAAGCCGTTTGGAATTCCGAGTTTTTCTAATGTGGCGAATAGGAAAGGCCATTCTAACAAATCAAATGCTTTTTCAGCATCAAGCATGTCCGCTACTGCTGGGAGCTCTGGATTGATTTGATTAAGAACAGCAAATATAGTCCAAAGGTTTATTGATGTGGAATGGTTGGGGATGAATCCTGATTGGAATGGGGAGATTATTTTATCCATTAGTAGAGAGAGGCGGATAGCGAAAATCTTGGCTAAAAGTTTATTGTCATAATTTAGGAGGGACAATGGCCTATACAAAAAAAAAAAAATCCAGTATTTGTAAAGCGCAAACAGCTACCCGAAGGCATCCCGGCGCTGGGGGCCGTCGGGAAGATTAAGCAAGCTATTGCCCAGAGTCACATGGTGCTGGGCTGACCTGCCGCCGGTGCCGGGGATCGAACCGTGAGCCCCAGATTCCAGCGTCAGTCGCCCTGGCCGCGGCGCCATACCTCTTCCCATATAAGAGGTGCATTTGTCTGGAGGTTTGCCCGGCTTGAGTAGTAGGGTAATAACAGCTTTGCATAATGTCGGGGGGAGGCTTCCGTGCTCCAGGGATACCGCGTAGACCTCTAGTAGGTGCGGGGCAAGTATCGATTTGTAGGCCTTATGAAAAAACTCTGGTAAAACCATCGAGGCCTGGGGCACGAGTGCCATTTAAGTCGTCGATGGCCTGAGTTATTTCTTCGCACGTAATAGGGGGGGGCGAGGAACTGCTGTTGTCCAGTGTCTAAACACACCATGGCTATATCAGCCAGGTAGGTTGCAATCATTTCAGTAGTAGCTCCATATCTCGCTGCATACAATTGAGCATAATAATTAAGGAAAGTGTCAACTATAGCGTCATTGTCGGTGATAATGGGACCAGTATCAGGATTATGTGATTGATGAAGCCTGGTATGGAGGGCGTAATAGGCCAGCCAGTGTGCGGCCTGGCTGCTCCCCCTCTCCATAGGCACAAGCATGTGCCTACTTGCTGAGATAGTTGACTTCTTGCAGCGCTAGTTCCTGGAATTCCTGCAATACGGAAGTGCGCCAACGTGATAATGATGGGGAGTCATTAGCCAACGCCTGTTCGTCCAAGTCTTTCAATGTTTTGCTCAATGGTAACTAACTCTCTGCGTATGGAACGTAGCACTCCTGATTGCTTGGCGTTGCACAACCCTCTAATGTATGATTTGAAAGCATCCCAGAGTGTGGAATAGTGGTGTACTGTGCCAGTATTGAGTTGGATGTATTTGACTATTGCGTCTCGTACTTCAGAGCGAAATACCTAATCTAGCAGAGCGTTTGAGGGAAAGCGCCAAGGCGCTTGTGGCAGCGTAGTTTCGGGGATATGTAAATTAAGAAGCACTGGAGAATGGTCCAATAGGGTCCTGGGGAGATGTTCGATGTCAGCAAGTGCTAGTGTTAGGTTTGGTATGAGGTACCAGTGATCAATACGTGACCAGGGTCCGTGTGGGGTGGAATAGAACGTGTAACCTCTGGTAGACGAGTACCTGGAGCGCCAGGCGTCCGCCAAAAGGAAAGATTGAATAAGAGTGGATAATGCTTGGGAAGAGTGGGGTTTAGTAATTGATCCAGTGCCAGTCGTGTCTACGGAAGGATCAATAGTTAGACTGAAATCTCCTCCCATGAACACTGTGAGAGTCTACATTTGATGTAAATGTGTGGATATATCATTAAAACATTCTGGGGCGTCTACTTTGGGTGCGTATATATTAACCAGGAGGAGGGGTCCAGCAGACAGTGTGCCCGATATCAAAAGGTAGCGACCCTCGGGATCCGCTACTATTTGGCATGGTGTGAAAGGGACCGCTTTGTGTATTAATATACATACACCTCTGGAATATGTGGTGTTGTTTGCAAAAAAACAATTCTCGCCCCAGTTGATGGCTAAGCGGGGGTAGTGCCTGGAGCGATTTGTGTATCCTGCAGGTATGCTATCTGTATCAATTTGAAGCTTGTTCGTGTTTTCGTTTAAATATCTTGTTTTAAAGCATTAGTATACAGTTTGATGATCTAGTCAACATTGATTTAAGCTTGTTGAATTCATATTGTAGTGCACGCAGTTTGTCATGTAAAGTGTTACTTGACTTTCTTCATTCCCACATATGTGGGACAGGCAGCCCACAAATACTGCGTAGCACACTAAAACCTAGTCCGTTAGGTCAGACAAATTCATATAAAAGGGATTTGTTTAAACAGTAATATATAGGAGTGCACCGCATACACCACATTGTATGCTATCTGTATGCCATGTCTAGACAGATAAGACAGGACTTGACGCCCTTTCCGTTGATTAAAAAACCCACGTACATTCCAAGTTATTCATTTCAGTGACACATTGTTGACCTTAGTGGTGGATGCAGTCATTTAAAAGGTTGTACTATAAAAGAAAAGAGTGTGATTGTAGGAGTACCTTGAGACATAATTGTTAATATGTGTTCAATCTCTTGCTTAAAATTCAAACTCCCAATATCAACATACATTAGAACATATCCCAAATCCCTCCACCCACATAGGAAAGCTAACAACCCGCTTGATGTGAATCCCATCAATAATTCGATCAAACAATGCCAAACATAAACAGGCGGAATCTTCCTTGGAGGGAGGCAACGCACTAGGGAGAGCGCCTGTGAATCATGATTGAAAGCATTTAGTAATTAGGCCTTGCAAGAAGTGGAGACCATGTCTGCCAGGAATGAAGGCAGTGCCATAACGTCAAATTGTGCCTCAGCCCATTCCAACCTCCGATGCGGCATCCTATGGCCAATTATGCTCATGAGCTGGTTCTCGGAAGAATGGTGAGCAGGGTGAGTTCGGGTTCATTAAATCGCCAGATTTTGTGATGGGGAACTGTCGGGCCCGCTGACATCTGGTGGGTTCCGTGTGCCATGGCGCTGTTTGGAAAGGTTTATGGTCTCCGCAGGAGTGTTGAAAACGTGGGTTTTGCCGTCTAGTTGAATTCTCAGTCGTGCCTGGTATAGCATGGAGTACTTTATATTAGCCTTTTGGAGAAAGCACTTAGCGTCTGTGAACTTGCGGCATGCCTCCTGCAATATGGGAGTGAATTCGGGATAGAAGGAAAGTGTCATACGTTGATAATGCAGTGGAGCTTGCACCCGAGCGAGTCGCAGGATTGTGTTGCGATCTCTATAATTGAGAAGTTTGGCGATTATCAGACGAGAGGGTGCTCCGGTGCCGGTTGCGGGCTAAGTGTTCTGTGAGCTCTTTCGATTGTAAGTGTGGGTGAGAAGGCTTCTCTGTCAAATAGGTCCATAAGTAGGCTTTCCACATAGGAGCTCATACAGCCGGTGTTGGTAGATTCTGCGACTCCCGCTATGCGTATATTATTTCTACGCAACCTGGCTTCCAAGTCCTCCGCCTTCGCAGACGTTTGTTTAAGTAGCCTCTCAAGTTTGTCCATACGTTTCGCAGTGGAGGCGCCAACATCTTCAAGATCCGAGAAGTGCTGTTCGACAGCAGTTATGCACGTTTCATGTTGTTCAGATTTCTCGTGTATGCTCTCCAATCGAGCCACTATCGCATCCAAACAGCTATCAACTGATTTGAATCCCGCATGCAACTCCGCCAGGATAGTCGCCGTGTCATGGGGGGCTGAGGGTTCATGTTCCGTTGTGCCTGAGGCTGCACCTCGTGGGCCCTTGTCTTCCCCATGCCGAGGAGTCTTGGTGACATCAAACGAGAGCGGGCATTGCCGGGGGTCGGAGCGCCCCTTTGCGTCGAGAGGTAGAAAAATCTCTAGGATCCTGCCTTATGGTGAGGCCAAATGGGGAGGCAGCTATCAGGGTAGACATATGCACCCCCAAATTCAACCCAGTCTGCTGTATCCACGTGAGTCAAATGGCCTGTGGGTACATCATTAGCGCCAAAGGCTGTCAGAGGTAAGCTCACAAGTAGTGGTGGCTGAGGCACCAAGTGTATGAGCATCACGGGGCCCCAGATGCTGACAAGTAGTATCCGGTGACATCCGGTATGTCAACCGGTCAGGCTAAGTGGTACAAAGACACTCGCAGAGGACACATTGCTGAATGTACCTTAATGAATCCCATATGTTTAGTCCCTGGGTCTGGGTAGGGGCAGCTTCATTAGTTTCTAATTGTGGTAAGGAGGTGCGTAGGTTCACAGAGAAAAATTGCAGAGCTCGTATTCAGGTCCCTCAGACAGCCGATGCTACGAGTGCCTTGTGCGTCTTCAGCGCTCCATCGATCCCCGCGAGCAGCAACACGGCTCCCAGACCTCCAGGGTATGGGGAGTCTCGTCTTCAGTCATGGCCATACAACTGAAAGTGCGGGCCGCGCAGGAACACTGATATGGTCTGGCTCATCCGTCCTGTGCTGCCAGCCCGCGACGCTCAGGCTTCGTAGGCCTCGATTTTTTTGCAGGGAGGCCAGGCGCAGCCTCAGCCCCACCCTCAGGCTCACTCGCGACCGCTGTCTTCGCAGGGCCTCCGAGGGCCGCGTCAGGCTGCGGGCACCGCCAGCCTCCCCGCCGAGTTCTGGAGTTGCAGAGGGCCGAGAGGCAGCGCGGTCAGTGGCGAGACGTCAAGCGCGTCTCTGCATGCCAGTATAGAGCAGCTATGGCCGGAATAGCATGTTTTGGGCCAAAAAATAGCAGCACAGTCACCGGAGCTTCAGGCATGAGCGGTCATCCTGGTCCTCAGCCAGCCCACACCCCCATCTCTCATGAACATCCATGGCTCGGAACAATGGGTGATCTCCCATCATCACAATAAAGCATATCTCCAAGCCATCTAGAGCGCAGGGCATATCCTAGACATGACCACATCACAGTTAGTAACCACTGTCTCATAGCCGGACTCTAGTGGATATCCATGTTCCTGGACACAGGTGATGCCAATATCACAAATCAACTTATTAAAGCAAATACGCCTATCTCCAAGCTTTCTAGAGCTCCAGGCACATCGTAGACATCATCATATCACCCCCAGCAACCACTGACTTGTAGTAGGACTCTCGTTTGCATCCATGGGCCTAGAACAGCGGGTGATCTCACAATCTCACAAACTAACAATGAGCCAATCTCCAAGCCTTCAAAAGCTCATTTACACTCCAGCTTAAGTAACGACCATAACGTAGCAAAACTCCAGTGAATGTGCAACGTTCAGTAACACAGATGATCTCCCAAACTGATGGACTGTCCCAAGTAATGAACCCATCTCCAGACCTTCAGAAGCTCCATACACTCTGTAGCGCTAATTCAAACTCCCTAAGAAGCCACCATCCCATTACAAGTCTCCTGTGGATGAGCAAAGTCCAGTAATATCCGGTGATCTCCTAACTAGAGAAACTCAAGCAATGAACTGATCTCCAGGCCTTCAAGAGCCCCATGCATAGCCTAGACCCTAGCAAGAACTCCAACTTTAAGGTGGTCATAAAGAGCTCATTCTGGCTCATTCAGTTCAAGAGAATGTTTCTCTACATCACTTTGACAAACACACACCCATGATTGGCACCTTGAAAAATGTGAATGGCAATATTCCCGCCTTGCAGCCACACGATACACTGATAAGTGTCAAAATCAAGGTGTCCCAATGTCCAGAGCCTGAACACTAGCACCCTCATTTATCTCTGCCACATCTTGAGACTATGCACCATTGCTGACCCCAATAAAAGGTCCATATTATGACCTAACACAACATATACAATCCGGTGACCCAGCGTGACTCTGCACACAATAACACAAGACAATGACCCAATGACATAGTACATCAGCACAATATAATCAGTGGCGTAAGAAACTTGAGGGGGCCCCCCCTGCAAAGTGCATGGAGGGGGCCCCCACGCTTCGGACCCATTCAGGGGCTCTCAGACCGGCTAGTACAATACAATAGGTCTCGCTTTTGCTAAAGTTTGACCTATTGGTAATGTAAATGACAATGCCTTTTAATATTATAAAAGGCATTGCCATTTACAATGCCAATAGCTCAAAATCTCGCCATTGCGAGACCTATTGCATTGTAAATGCTTGTTAATTTAATTGCTGCTGCCACCCAGTGCTAGAGTATAGGACAAGATGGTGTCGGTCCAACCTCCTGACCCCGTACGTGCTTCTTCCCTGTCGTGGGGCGTAACAGGGGAGGGGGCAGCATTGTTGTGTGGCCACGGTGTGAGTCTGAGAGCAGATGCTGAGTATCTTTAAAAGGCACTCTGCACAGCTCGCAAGACAGCGGTGCCACCACTTAGCGTCTCTCACTGTCGTGACAGAATTATCTTCTACAGTCAGCAGCTGGCAGCCGCCAGGCCGGAGTGTGACTCACAGAGACTCTCCCTTCAGCGACCGTTGGCAGCAGGCTTTATTTTCCCAGCTGCAGCACTAGTGTTATGACTCACAGACCTTTGAAATTCAAAATCTAACACTCTGATTATAGATGTTCCTCCGCCACGGTCGGAGTTTTGCCTACTGGCTGTTTTGATTTGCCATGATGTACTTGTGCAAAGGGCTAATATCCCTACTGCAAAGAACGTATACCATGCATATTCGTAAAACTGTATTTTATGTGGTGGATACCTGTGTGAGTTACTGCTTTTCTCACAGAGAACCTTTTGTTACTTGTGAGCTGAAGGGTAGGAGGTACTTTGTATAAATAACATGGGTTTAAAACCACTTGACAGTGGAACTGAATTCCCTGTGTGTCCAGGAGTTTTCAGGCAACAATAAAAATGTCAAGATAACTCTGGTGAATAATGTTCCTTGTGGAGCTAGATCAGCAGCATTTAGTTCAGTGGCAGTTTTCATTCATCATAAAGTAGCGCAGAGGGTTAATATGCCAGCTGCAAAGAACATGAACCATTCATATTCGCAGAACTGTATTTTATGGGGATAGCTGCGAGTTACTGCTTTTCTCAGAGAAATCCTTTTGTTACTTGTGGAACATCTATGCACGGCACCTGGCGCTGAGCTGAGGAGGGTCCTTTGTATAAGTGTCCCCAGGCTATTTATCCTGCAAGCAAGTCAAAAGAAGAAACTGTTATGGTCCAGCAACTGTGTCCTGAGGCTGTGGTTAATGTTACAGGCTACCCTGCCAGCAGTTTCAATATCTTCTTAGAGTTTCTCGTTACTCAAATGGGTGCAATTTGTGATATTTATATGTTTCCCTTGTCGTCATTGCTTGATTTTGCTTGCAAGAAAGTATCACTCAGTCATTGAAATGTCACTCATAATTACACTGAAATTATGAAAATGTCACACAAAGCAATCTAAAACCTTGGCAGCTCTGTATTGTTTTAATGTGAAAATGTTGTTTGCTTTTCTTCCTTTGACTGCAAAGTTAGAGGATTTTATAAAGTGAACTATGTGACAATTTCTCTGTGTTACAGACAAGGCCACTGGAATTAGGCAGTAGTGGAGGCCTAAATTATGTGGCAGTATTGAATAATTTATGTGGCAATAAAACACAAATTATGCAGCTTAATGCGCCACATTTTTTAATAGTATCACTTCATTATTTTGACATTTTTACACTTTAGCACCGTCTGAGCAAAGGTTTCTACTTCATTAGGAACAGTTCCACATCCACATACAGCTGTAAGTAACTGAAAAGTGGGCATTCAACCTTTGCAAAGGACCTTCCACTGCACATAAGCACATGTTGCAATATATTAGTAACTTTTGATCTATTTGAAGCAAAATTTGTTTTTGTTAAAATCTGCTGAATATGCAGCAGATGATGGATTATGTGGCAAATGTGGTAAATTCATGCAGTAGCGCAGAATTGCATAGTTCCGTGGCTGCAGAATCTCATAATTCCAGTGGCCTTGTGTATAGGGAGTGCGAAAAGAAATACTGTAGGATGTCAATTTGTTTCTAATTCACAAAAAAATTAAATATCTGTAAATTAACTGTACACATATTTCAACATGTCCCAGCAGTTATGAAAGCACAAATGAAGTTCATTTTGTTTTAAAATTCTGAAGTGTGATGGAAACAAAGATTTTAGTAAGATCAAAACAAATCTTGGTGATGCAATGATAAATATTGTATTCGATTGCCCATTTGTGTAGCGCTTACTACCCCTATGTGTGCCACTGATGTGCTTACCTACGTGGGCAGCAAGCTACACCATATAGGGTGGTGTGTAGTTAGAAGGGTTATGTCTTTGTTTTGTGATCCAATGTGGGAAGTGTTTCCATGTCATGCGTGATGGCCACCGAGGTGCTGTTATCGTGTTATGAGACATAGCGTGTAGCAGTGTGGTGGATGATGAGTTATGAGAGACACAGACACATAGTTAATGGTTTTTTAGTCCGCCGTCATCTTTGAACAGCTCTACGGGCCCCATTATATTTCTTATGATTATAGTCTGCTTAGCTGGTTACTGCACTGGGTTGTCCAATCAGAGATATTGAGGCAGATTTACTTACATTTCACACAATGCAACTCATCAAGGCAACTTGCTGCACTGTGATGCGCGAAAGGCAGAGAGCAGAAATGTGCCAAATTTGCAAAGATATTGCACATTTCTGCTGTCTACTAGTGCTGGTGCACTGTGTGCTGCCTATCACCAACGCAGGCACCCTTGTGCCATGGTGTAAGGGTGCCTGCGGTACAGGCAGGATTATTTTTGTGCAGGAAGGGACAACTTCCTGCACAAAAACCATCCTTAGAGGCATATTCCTCCTTTTGTGTATGCTGCAGAATGAAGCACACATAGAATGGGAAGTAACAAGGAGAAATAAAGATATTTCTCCTCACTATATCTCACTGGGGAAGGCGTAGCATTTTGACGCATGCCCAGGTTAACTAGCTTTAGTAAATCTGGGAATGCACCAAAATTCCCTGGCGGAACATAGGTCAGCTCTCCTTATCTTACCTAGTTATCGAACATAGTTTGCTGGTCGGGTTGTTTCCAATCTGTGGATTTTAAGCTAAAGATTGAGCTTGAGGGTGAGACTGACTTTCCAGGTTCTGTTGTCAGGATGTGTGGTGATGTAGTTGTCTTGGAAATAGTAATGTTTTTAACTATGTGTTTAAGCTTGTGGATGCATCTAATGCTGGCTGGTAGTGTGTTCCAGAGCTTGGCTGCTTGTACTGAGAAAGCAGTGCCTCCTACGGATTTCTTATGGTAAGGTGGTATGATAAGTGGTGCAAGCCTGGAAAGCAGTGTCCTGATTTGTTTGCATTGTGTATTGCTTGAATTCAGCTTGTAGTTATAGCTGTCCTTTTCCTTGGAGGCTCTGTGAACAATGCAAAGTGCCTTGAACATTGCCTTTTTTGCTATAGGTAGTTAGTGGAGTGATTGCAAGACGGAGTCATGTGTATGTGTTCTGTTGGGTGAAGGTAGAGAAGAAGTCTTGCAGCAACATTTTGGACGAGTTATATTTTTGTATTATGAATGAGGTTGTGCCAAGGTATAGGCTGTTGGCATAGTCAAGCTTGGAGATTACGAGTGAAATAATGGCTTGCAGTTTCTGTTGGTATCCAAGGTATGGGAGGATGCAACATAGTGTTTTCATTTTGTAGAAGACACTCTGTTTTACGTTGTTAGCATGTGGTATCAAATATGGGTCTGAATGTGTTTTTTTGTTGTTGCAGGTTTATATAGCACAAACTCGACCTGAAAGTATTGGAGCGCTTTACATGAACACCAGTTACATTACACAAGGACGCATTATTTTTTACTTTTGTTTAGGCACAGGGAGATTAAGGGGCACATGCATCAAGCTAGGCAATTGCGATTCCTTAATAGCTATTATTAAGGAATCGCTATTAAGGAATCGCAATTGCCTATGCATGTAGAAATCGCTCAATAAATAGCGATTCCTAAACATTCCTTAATTGCTACTCGTAAATTGCGAGTCGCAATTAAGGAATACCTACCCATTCATTCCTATGGGCCATGAGGCCCATAGGAATGAATGGGAAGATATTCACTATTAGCGATTCGCTATTAAAGAATGGCTAATAGCGGGAGCTATTTCAAGGGTGCCAGGGTGTCAAAAGGACACCCTGTTGCACCCTGAAATCTGCATATGAGTACATCTTGCACACACACATGCCCCAAGGGCATGTGTGTGTGTAAATGGAAGTTTGAAAAATGAACTTTAGTGCATTTTTCAAAGTTTTGCAAATTACCATGCAGTTTAACTTCATGGTAATTTGCTCCCCTATTAGCGAAATCGCGAATTTTTAACTTTAATGCATTGCATTTAAGGAATCTCAATTTGTGATTCCTTAAATGCAATTGCAATTTAAGGAATAGCAATTTTGCGATTCCTTAAATTGCGATTTCTGCATTTGGGATGATGCATCCCAAATGCAAAAATACTGGTCGCAAAGGGGCAGATTCTGAGAATCTGCCCGTTTGCGACCAGTATTTCGGTTGATGCATGTGCCAGTAAGTGATTTGTCCAGAATCACAGGATGTTAAGCCGACGCTGAGACCTGAACCTGGTACCCCAGTTCCATAGTCTGGCCATTACGCCACACTAGTTATTCCTAGGTTTCTGACTTCTCTTGATATTGTTGGAGGGGGCCTTATGTTCCTTAGGCCATATGTCAGTAGGCTGGTATTTTTGTAATTGTCCGCAGGTCATACGCTCTGTCTTAGAGGTATTTAGCTTTAGATGGTTATTCATCATCCATGTGTTTATGGCCAGTCTTACGAACCATCCATTTTAAAAAAATGATTTGAGTGTCATCTACATAGCTGTAACAGGTGAGGTTGAATGATTTAGTCAAGTTTGGTAAGGAGGTTAGATAGATATTGAATAGTAGAGTGATATGATGGACCCCTTTGGGACATCAGAGTGTTGTGCATGAGGAGCTCATATGCAAGGTGGTATCAACACTGGTTTACTGTCACAGTTGAGAGGCCATGAATTCAATGGACATTAGCTGAACTCCCTTACCTTTCACACATGGTATGTCAAACAAGAATTTGCTGTGTGAAGCGATTGCACAACTGTACAGGACATTGAGTCATGTTGTTCTTAAGCCAGCAACTTTCATGACAATTCCTATTCCTGATACATAAGTGGTTGCCACTACCCAAACCTACCAGTCATTCAGAAGCAATGTCCAATCAGGAAACTCCCGATTCCGATATGGCATGGTGCTTTGATAAGCCTATTGTGCTGGGGCAGAGTTATCACAAGTCAGGTACAATTCATATTTGACTGACATTGGTCCAGCCTACACTGGCCTGTTATAAAATTTAGCCTGGTGAGATAATGTCTCTCCTCTACAGATTGCTATTTTGTTTGCAGGAGCCAGAAAGCTTGTTAGGTTAATGTGCCTTCGGCAGAGGGGTGCAAATATCCTAACTAGCAGTAGTGTGAAATGACCGAATATTGCCTGCCATGCCACAAAGGGCTGCTATAACAGACTATCTTTCAAAAATGGTTTAATATGTAGATAACCCTGCCAGGGTCAACACACTGAGGATTCATCTCCTTGAACCAAATATTGTGGAAACCATAATCGGGGCATCTGGGGCTGAAAGCATTTGTCTTATAATTGACCTTTATAGACATCTCCGCAAAACATCAACTAACATTTTCTGATTTTTCTATATTGTAATTTAAGCTCTGTGTAGTATGAATCTGCTATTTTAAATTTATGGACTCCTTTAAAATTCAGCTTTATCTTTATCTAATTTATGGGGATAGCAAATAAATTGCTGGTATGAGGTCCTATGTAATTAATATACATATTATTTGGTGAACATCTGGGGTAGTGACTTTATTGGGAGAGGTGTGGGAACGGTAGATGGTAGGAATGGATCCTCACAAATTCCAGAATTTTCCTTCACAGAAATATGAGGATAATCTGTCATTTAGCCAAAATTTGGTGTTTGAAGGGCATTCTGGTTCAGAAAAACTTTTGCGATCAATGCAAATTACACTACCCCAGACTTCACTACCTACCTTGTTTTCAGAAATGTCTGGGCCTGGCAGGTTTCCCTCAGTGCCGACTGAGCCCTGGCCTAAATACCACTGCTATCCACATTGCCAGAATTGGTCAATTTGCAAGGCAAAATCTTGATCTTTTCTTTGTCTTAGGGAGCCTTTCCTTTCATGGGCGACCGCTCAGTCACATTAACTGGGTAATACTGTTATCGGGAGAAGTGTAGGAATGCTGTGTGGTAGGACATTTGTGGATCTCCACAGATTCCATTAGCCCTATCTGCTGGTTTGTTTCTTTCGCTGTATAACGTCAGTTCGCACAGCGTGCTGTGCAACTCAGCAAACAAAAATATCAAACTAGGGCTCGTGGGAAGCATTTCCCTTGCTTGCCGACTTTGATTTTGGAGAAGACAACGTTTTTGGTGTTTTTTCCAGAAAAAGTTTCTTTTCCAGTACTGTGGATGAACCGTTGTAGTCCTCCGCACTGTGAAAGTACTGTGGTGGATCTCAACAGGTTGTTGTCTGCCCTAAAGCAGTTATAACTCACCAAATCCATGCAGCCTGATGTACTGTCCAACAAGACTTGACAACAAGCTGCAGGGATATCATGGCCACATTGCACTAACTTCTTTTGTCCATGATCGTAGGGGACTTCTCCAGTTCCAGGAGGTCCCCAGGATGGTAGGCTTCAAAGACTGGGGAACAGCAAAAAGCATAGTGGTCAAAGAAAGGTGGCAGGTGTTGCTAATAGCCATGCACAGCCAAAAGAAAGTTTCAGTTGTCATACATGGTCTATGTAGAAGAGGGCTAGAGAGAGAATAAAACATATTGAGCAGTACAAAGAAGATAGAGAAGAAGCTAGAGAAGAGGTTCTAGCAAAGGAGAGAAGATTAAGAGAAAGAAGAGTAACTAGAACAAGCATTGGCATAGCCAATAGGTCTCGCCTTTGGGACCTTATAAGTGTTGAGCCATGCAACAGTTGAAGTTGTTGCACCAAGGATATTGTGCTGCATAACTAAATACTTATAAGGTCCCAAAAGCGAGACCTATTGGCTATGCCAATGCTTGTTTATTTTGAAAATGGTTGCAAGGTTTTAAGTAGAAGCAATGAGGCTTACCACCCCCATCAGCTAATGTAGTAGGTTCTGCGTGTGCAGTGTAGCACTGTGGTTGTGTTTGCACATCTAGGGTTATTTTGTGTTAAACTCTTCTCGCTCCTACATAGCTTTTGAAAATGCAGGAGCTACAAAAAGCTTTGTGCAAACCAAGAAAGACAGCTTACCCAGTTTGAAAAAGGCTGCTTTTATGTAGTACGTGTATCACATTGTATACAACCCTGGCACACGCCTTACATGCCATTTTGGCTCTACTAAACATTAGTGAAAACCTGTCCCCAAAAAATGCACACCGCATAATTCCACTACACAACACATTTCACCATCTCATAATTCCACACCACGCAATTCAACTACACATTATTCCACTACATATCACATAATGCCAATCCGTCAAATTCAACTCCACAAATTTTCACTCCAATCCATGCCACATAATTCCACTTCACATAATACCACTCCATGCCACATAATTCCGTTACTGTCCATGCAACACAATTCAACTCCAAATAATTACACTACACATAATTACACTCCAACCTACATAATTACACTTCACAACTCCTAATTGCACTCCACATATATCCACTTAGCTACAAACTACATAATTACACTCAATACAATTCATCTCTGCAACGTGCCCCATATTTACAATCCACATAATTCCACACCATGCCATTCAATGCCTCACCACACAATTTAACGCCACACAATTCCACGCCACACAATTCCATTCCACACCACATAATTATACTTCACATAAATCTGCTCCATGCCGCATACTAACAATCCACATAATACACTCCACACCATGCCTCATAATTCCTGTCAGCTTAATTTCACTCAGTGCCACACAATTCCACGGCACAAAACCCAACTCCACAGCACATAATTCCGCTACACAATTCCACATCATGCCACATAATTCCCCTCAATACATGCCACTTCACGACACGCAATACCACTATACATAAGTCCTCTACACTTAATACCACATAATTACTATCCACATAATTCCATTGCACACACTGATCTAGCATTTCTCAAATTGGTTCGCTTCAGGTCTTTTAGCACAGACCTTTACCATAACTTTTCAAAAAATCCAAGCTGCAAACTCTCCTTCTTTCAGTGTCTTCTGCTTACAAAAGCGCAGCCTCTTTACACGTCTATAACATTCTCCACTTCATTCTCTCACACACTTTCTACTACTCTATCTAGAGTTCATACATAAACTAGCAATCCCTCTCAATCTTGCTTTCTACCTATTCTATACAGCTCTCGCCTTTATCTATTCACCATTCCGCATAATTAAATACAAATACACTACACACCACACAATTCTACCCCGCACAATTCCACAACTAATAAATCCAAACATCATTCCACTACAAACATACATTCACTCCACTACAAACAATAAACATAAGTAAAAACAATAACACAACGCCAGTAACTCTTACTTTCACAAATGTGAGTCTGATTGCATTGCAAATGCTTGTTTCTTTAATCCATGTTGCATAATAGATGTATAAAACTTTGACAAAAACAATAGACTTTCCATAGGCGAAACCTTTTGAGTTTTCCAATGCTTGTTTAGTTGTTGTTACCTCACTTAGCATGTCACATAGAAATAAAACAAAAAGGCACTTGTGGAAAATCAGACTAGAGACCTGCCGCATTGGTTGTCAGGCGTTCTAACCGTTCAAACTCCCCTGGGAGTGCCTGTATGTGCGTCCCTGGAAACTCAGAAGGGATGGATAGAAATATCCCCAAATACTTGAAGAGATGTTACTCTTATAACTCCAGTCCTTGAATATTTGGTGAGTGTCAGTTTATGAATAGTGCCGTACTTTAAGCAAACTGTGAGATTAAAAATGCTCTCCCATGCACACAAAAAACCGAGGGGCCACCGTGCCAAGAAGCTTAGAGATGGAACACCGCCCGAGCAGGCCACCTTAAACCGCAGTAGCATGCTTGTGGATGTCGAGGCACAATGACATGTTCGTAGGCCAAAAACGTGCTGCCTGCCTCCGTCGTACAAGCCCCCATTCCCCCTGGTCCGATGCCGCCACCGCCAGGGGTATTTCCTCACTGGCTGCCATTAGGAACGAATGGAGAATGCCTCTGGTGTTGTGATTAAGGATACACAGCGGCCTCCACGTTAGTCTGTTACCAGTGAGTGCTACATGATGCTGTGTGCACCAGTATCTCGATTCACGTCAGGTGGCTGTAAGATGCTTGGTCACATGGCCAAATGTAAGATTCTACAATATCTCATTGTTAGGCTCCACCCCTGGATGTATAGGCCTCTTGAATCTCGCAGATGTGGATCTGGGCATGATCGACTCGATTGTCTCGGCAATAAAATAAGTACCAATCAGTACATCTTGGCCACTTGTACATATTGTTTGTTTTGCATAGTGTTCCAAATCGCGTTGGTTTGACATCCTCATCAATGGCAAACCGGTTTAAAAAAAAAAAAATTCTTTGGGAGAAGTGCATTGGACCTGGCTGTGAACGCAAATCACTCCAAATTCCTAAAGAGCATTTTGAAATGTTCAGGCATCTTTCCAACGTCATCACAAATGCAGAGTTTCAGGCACGCATTTGGGCAGCAGTTCGTAAAAGTTGATGTGTTTTTATTTTTCATATATAAGCGGGCTGTGTGTGGAGTGGCGAGCTCGTGGATAGTAAATACTGGCAGCTTTATTCTTTAGAACAAGCCCGGGGAGCATGCTAATGACTGCGCACAAACGCCTCACCTCCACGCGCGGTTCCTGTTTTCCTACTCAAGGGTGAAATGAAAGCGGAGCGCATTACGAATGAAGGATTTATTTTTCCTCAAGAGGAAAGTCGCGAAAGGGGAGGGGCAGCTGCGCCTCGAACCTCAAAGGATGCAGTGTAGCTTTTGCCGAAGTGGTTTCATCTGTATTTCCTTCCCTAAGACCGTAGGAATTCGTTCTTCTCTTGACCGCAATTTAATGCGTAGTCACACTCAAAAGCAGTTCCTGTTTTTTCAGAGGGGACTTTTCTCGCGCAACCAACAAAATAAATAGAACAAGAGAGGAGCGGGGACGAGAGGAGCGGGGGCGAGGGCGAGCAAGCGCGGCAGCCTGCTCAGCTGACCAGACGCTCGTGCGTCATGGCCTTTTCCCGGCATGTGTTTCCAATTATCGCGCCCGCGTCTGGGCACAATAATGGGAAACACATGTCTGCGGCGCGCGTAACCGCCCGAAAGAGGCCACAACGCACGAGCGTCTGGTCAGCTTTTCAAACCCCCTTACATAAAGTCTTCGCCTAGCAGCGCTTGCGCGCTACTCGAGGCTCGACCTAAAAAGCAAGAGAGATCAGGAGAGACAGGAATGGGAAGATAGCTGCAGCAGCAAACAGAAGTGGATAGTGGGGAAAAGGTTGAGAGAAGAAGCTGGGGCAGAGATTATGAGTGGATAGAGAAAGTAAGAGAGAGCCCAGAGGAGCAAAATTAGAGCTAAGTACGTGACTTTAGAGAAATGGTGATTGGATATTTTAAATGTAATTTATAGTTTATCATGTTTTGGCCAATACAACTGGCCCACAGTAATTTCGAAGCACACATTTGCACTTTATTTTCTAAAAGGAATCCTAGTGTAAGATCCAAAAATCACCTTGCATAGTGTTCTTTAAAATCCTAATAAGGTCTAACCATTGTTACTTCATCCACATTGTTTTTTTCAAATTGCTTAACAATGGAACCCCCTTGTTATTTATTACTATATGCTCTTGGGGAGAAGTGCTGGCACCTTCTCTTTTAACGCACATCAGCCATGTGTACATTTGCTGGTATAGTCGCTTTAATGTACAACCTACTTACTGAGAAGTTAAAGTTCTATTAAGGAAGCGATTTGGCTTTCTAGTGTACATTTAAATATGGCCATCTCTTAACTGTTTTCATAACATGAAGCTTGACTTATCTGCACATGTAGTAATGCTAAACAATCTGGTACACATGCCAGGTTTATATTCACCACTCAGAAATGTCCATGCTCATCCAGGCAATGTTAGCCACAGAGGATTCTGTGCAAGGAGTTTACTGCACGTGAAAGAGTAGAAAATGTCCATAATTCCAGAAGTCGAGGACTATGTACCATCCAAATGAAAGATAACATGCAAGCAGCATCAAACAGAGATATTCTCACAGAGCAGGGTCCTAGTTGCAAACTGTGAAACCAGCATTCCGAGAATTCGAGGCAATGCTGCTGTTAGTGTCCTTAGCCAGGCCACAGGCCCCACATGGACCCATCTCAGGCTCGCACAATCATCTATTGTAGATACATATATGTGGAGTAAGGTATAGAAAAACTATACTTACTTCCAGGTCAATATTTTGGATTCAATATTCTGTCCTTGATATTCTGTGCCACCGATGTTCTGGTTTTGCTATTAAAGTGCACACCGGGTGATTCTATGTGAAGGATATGTGGATTTTCTAAGGTACATATTAAAGCACACTCAATCAATTTTTCACAATGCAACTTTAAATCCTTTCAATTAGATGGGATTTAAAGTAGAAGAATGTAAATTTGTAAAGTAGGCTGGCTCACAACTTTGTGGATTTTCTAAACTGTGCAAGGTTTGTGCAATGCAAAGCTTATCAAGTTCATTTTTTTGTTCTTTTTATTTTAAAAGAATAGCTGGCCTCAGCTCAGAACCCTCCCTCCCACACCTCTTATCTCAGGTGGTGAATGTCCAGCATCCACACACAAAATTTGTGTGCTGATGGATGTCCTACCTGGGACATTCTGCATCAGGAAATCAACACACCTGGTAGGCTCAAAAGGATAACCCTTACCCCACTTAAATTTAGGAAAATTCATCTGCTTCTTAAAGCGTGGAGTATCCTAATTCCGAACAACTGTATGAGTGAAGTTTTAATTTGACTTGCGACTAATTTAAAATAACCTTACAGAGCTGAGAAATTAGTGATGAACAGTGTGTTTTAAACATTTTAGGGATGCAATAATGGTGAAAACTAAATGGAATTTAAATGAGATTTTCCAGGGGAAGTTGGTAAGTTTCCACAATGAATTTCGCTGTAAGGTTGTGACAAAAAATGGATAGTTCAATTACATTTATTCAAAAGCACCAATCAAAACTGCATGGATATGAAGCAGGATCCGACATTGACATACACCCCCCATAATTACAGGCAGGTTATGCGAAAAGTGTTGTACAAAATGAGACCTTTGTTAGGAATTGACCAGCAAGACAGGTAGGCATGGTAAAATATAGACCAGCACAACCCTATATAATACAACACCACCCAAATATAGAACACACACAACAAAAAAACATAACACAATATCATAATACTGCAATAAAATTCAATAACAAATCACAATTACCAAATACATTATTACACACTTGCATGAAACAATAGTACAGCACAATAGCAAATAAAAGAACAACACAACAATGAGGGTCTGAAACCGCCAAGACTGAAATCTGCCAGTCTAAGAAAGAGGGGGGGATTGATTCTGTCCATCTTATACAGATTTGCCTCCTAGCCAGGAGGATAGCATAGAAAAGCAGAGCTCCAGCAGGACCAGTAACTTTATCTGCAGAGCCAAATATGATTAAGGGTAAATCGATGTTGATAGGACATCCCAGGGTGCTTGTCAAAAAGTTTCCAACACTATCCCAAAAGGAAGCAAGTGTTGGACATTCCTTGAACATGTGGATGTCAGAGGCAGAAACCTGCCCACATTTCCTGCAACTCACCAGTGGCCCTTTAGTAATTTTTGACAGTTTGTAAGGAGAAAAATAGGCCCTATGGATAGTAAACAGGTGGTTCCTTTTTAACCAGGCTGGTTTCACTACTTCATTTAAGGTCTTACAAGAATTCTGCCACAATTGAACACAGTCCTGTGCAGGTAAGGAGCCACCCCACAATTCCTCAGCCAGATTGAATTCGCCATCCACATCTTCAAGCATGGCCTGATACCAAAAGAAACTTCCTTCTTCCCAGGGGGCTTGGTCACAAGCTGGCGTTCTAAGAAACTACCACAACCCACGGCGTTCTTACGATTTAGTTGTGGGTGGGATTGAGCCCAGCTTTCCAGTTGAAGATATTTAAATCTGGAAAGACCTACTCCAACCTTGTCCTCCAGTTGTTCCCATGAAACAAGGGTACCTCCAGGGAGCAGGTCCCCCAAACCGCTAACCCAGCTTCTCTCAAAGGTATTGCCAACCTGTCCTTTAAACACTCTGGAGCCCCGGGGAATCCCAGAGGGGAGCTAAGCTGGAAAAATAACCAAGCGCCACTGAACCCCTCAATTTGTCCCAAGTTTTAGCCAGGCCCTGAAGAACCTTCAGCTTGACTTTTTTAAAACTTCGGGTCCCCGAATTTAAACAGGAAACCCTCCTCTGAAAATTTGGCACCTCTAAGCATAGCCAAAAACATCCCCCGCACCAGTATTCACAGGCATTCTCAACAGCATACGTGAATGTGAAAGTTGGAAAGCCCAGGCGTATAACTGGAGATCTGGTAAAGCTAGGCCTCCCTTTTCTCTCCTCCGCCTCAGCTTTTCCAGGCAATCCTGGGTGATTTATACGCCCAGACAAATGAGTTGATTTCACTCTGTAACTTATCGATGGTAGATTTTTCAAAATGAAGGGGAATACAGTTAAAAAGGAAAGTGATCTTAGGGAGTATCGACATCTTAATCAAATTGACCCTACCTATAATGGATAGGGGCAGTAGGGCCCAAGATTTCATTAGCCTCTAACAATCCCTTGCCACCATAGCCATGTTGGTCTCAGCGATCTTAGTGATGTCTTGAAGAACATTGACTCCCAAGTATCTCATTTTGGAACTGATCTGGTGCTGGTGCTGAGTCCCTTCAAGATTCCAGTCTTGCCAGATCAGGCAGTAAAAAGAAGAGAGCATTTTGGAACCTCTTGCAACTCAGATGGGGCTCCGAGGTGATGGGCTGAGTTTTTTTTTTTTCTCTGAGTCCTATGATTATGCCGCTAATACTCTTCGGGCTAAGTCGGGTACTGCCAGTCTCTCTGGTAGTTCTACGACGAGAGTCATCTAGCTCTTGGAGCTTGGCAGAAGAGGCACGCACCTTCTCTGGCCTAGCACCCAGGATATGGAACGCCCTGCCCCAAGCAATCAGAATAAACCCCTCCACCACCTCATTCAAAAATGAAGTCAAACTACTTCTGATGAATAAAACTCTCTCCTGATCCCAGCCCTGATGCAAGTTGATACCAACCAGAAGCTACTCATCAACCAAGAGCCGTGTTGATCTCTAATCGAGAATGACTAACACAATCATGACCTTCTACAAGAACTAACAACATACACGATCTCTTCTTAGATACTCATTTATATGTTACTAGCGTGCAACTTTTCTTTTGATGTAACTTTTGTAAAGCGCTCTGATACCCTCATCGGGTCTAGTCCGCGCTATATAAAACCTTATAAATGGAGAAAAAAAAATGGTTTCTTCATTGATCCCCAAGTTGGTCTGGTACCAGTAGGCGGGTCTCCACTTCCAATGGCCTACGTTCCTCAGTTTGCGGAGTGCGGGTACAGATATTTTGGGTGTGATTTGAAGTGAGGTTGGTGGCGAATGAGGATAAAAATTTTTTTTTAAAACAATGAGGGTCTGGTGTTATGGCCAGAGCTACCCACTTTGGAACTGGGGAGCCACATTCAAGTCTTAGCGTCAGCACAACATCCTGCCATTCTGATCAAATTGCTTAATCTCCCTGTGCCTACCAAAAATGAACGTGGCGTTGTGTAATCTAAATGATACTCATGTAAAGCACTCCAATACCTTCAGGTCAAGTCTGCACTAAATAAAATTGCAAACCTAAAAAAAACAACTCAGCACAGCATGAGACAGGCACACCATCAGGGCCGTCTTAACAGCATTATAGGCCCCCAGGCAAAGCAGTGCACTGGGCCCTGCCTACACAACCACTCACAGGAATAAAAATGTTTAACGGAAAATTAGTGTTAAATTCTGGTCTGCATGGGGCCCCTATGCTTGTGGGGCCCCCGGGCAACTGCCCACCGTGCCCGTGCGTTAAGACGGCACTGCACACCATGACATCAGATTGAGAGCTCACACCGATCTAGGACCTCTTCAATGGAATGATGGTCCATGGTCCTGGAGTTCTGTCTGTCCAGGTATCGTCGCAGGCTGAGGTTGGGTGATCTCATGCTTTCTTCTGGTTCTGTGTGGTTTTTTTCAGATGAGATATCCTTGAAAACAAGATTTCATAGGGTTCATTTTTTTATTTTTTTTTCCAAGTGTTTTTATTAAATTTTATAAACAAGTACATTCGCATTTCCGTTACGGGGACCGGCCAGACGTGGTTGTATTTGCAATAGATCTAGGTATTTGGTAAGCGTGTCTCGCTGAGCCCCTTTACATTGATTTACTAGGAAGTTAAGGACAGAATCAGAGAGAGATAGAGGAGAGGAGAGAAAGGGTGGAGAAAGAGTGGAGATACAAGAGGTGTACTGTAGCCATGCGTCTATTCTGGGTTTAGCCATGTGAGGGAAACCCCCCCCCCCTAGTGCTCTCACGGGGGCTCATAGGAGTCCAGATATGTATCGAGCGTCTTCCACATCCCCCTAGTGGTAGGCCTCCAGGGTGAGTTTTGTAGAGCCATGTTGTCTGCGCCTCTGAGGTACGTCACCCAGTTGACCCAGCCTTTCATTTTATACTTAATACTTGGATTCAATAAAATAGTTCAGGCCTGATTAAGAGTTAAGACGTAATGCACTTTTAATAAGGCAGACAGGAGGTCCACCGCGTAGGTGATGTAAGTAACCATCAAATAAAACTCTAAATCAGGCCTTTTATCTCAAAGAACTGATGAAAAACAAAGAGAAAAAGAAGGGTAAATGTGGCAGTCTGCAAGCATTAAAGAAGAAAATTAATACTTAAGAAACCATCCAGCTAATTATAGAGAATTTGTTTGCCAAATTCAGTGGTGACAGATTCACCTTTATAAAGTGGTCTAAAACAAGTCAGATTATGATGAAACAGGTGAGTGGAGATATTTGAAAAATCAAGAATGCTGATTAATTATACCCAACTAAAGCCCAGTGTTAGGAAAGACATGACGAACAATATGTGAAGTTTCCTGGTGTGGCTGATGTTTCTCCTGAAAGAGGGATGGGAACTTACTTTACTGTGAGATGGCAAGGAGGCAAGTGAATATAAGCTGCAACAGCTGATTATAATATCGACAAGGTCACCGGAATAATGCGATTGTTCATAATTATAGATTTGCTGCATTTCCACATAATCCATCATCTGCTGCATAATCTTCAGATTTTAACAACAACATCTTTTTTTGTTTCTAACTCAAATGGTTCAAAAGTAACTATTTTAATGGGTGGCGATTTTAATCTTACACTGGACCCATCTTTAGACTCAACGGGCTCGGGAAAGGTCACTAAACCCCATTCAGTTAAAGCGCTCACCACTCTTTTGCAATCCTTTTTCCTCGCAGACGCTTGGCGTACTCAGCACTCCCTTGATAGGAGATATTCTTTTTACTCAGCCCCACACGAGACCTGGTCTTGCATATACCATTTGTACCTTTCCCCAAAGCTTTTGCTAACTATTCTTTCTATTGAGCACCTCCTGTGTACTCTATCGGACCATTCGCCGGTGCTATTGACCCTCTTCGTACCCAGTGCACTGCGATTGCGTGCACCCTGGCACTTTCCAGTGGACGCCCTGCTGGATAATGTGTTTAGAAGTGAGGTCAGAGACGCCATAGTAGTATACTTTCAGCTTAATACCGGTACGGTGTAATGCCACACCACACTTTGGGAGCCTTTTAAAGTTTATAATTAAAGGGATATTTATTGCCAAACAGTCTGGAGGGCTTCACTCTATCCGCCGGGAGATAGAGTGAAGATAAGACTACTGAAAATGTACTGAAGGAGCTCGATGCACGTGCTCTGACCGACGACCCCAGCCCTCCACTGCATCAGAGAGCAAAGCTTCTCGCAGACTTTAAAGAACTCGCAGCCCGCGAGGTCAATTATCTCGTTAAATACTCGCGGGCGTGGGTATATGTAGAGGGCAAAAGACCGGGCCGGACATTAGCTAGGCTACTTTGCCCCCAAACCAGTCCTCTTTTATCACACAACTTCAACTATATGATGGCACGTCGATCACACGCAGTGAAGACATCGCTGCTGCTTTTCTCTCCTACTACACCAGCTTGTATACCTCTCATTCCAGCTCTACCGATGACGTACTTGCTGATTACTTTCCGAGGTGGCTATGGTCTGGCTGGATGATGGGCAACAGCAATTCTTGGCCTCACCAATTACTGCGGATGAAATCTCGCAGGCCATCGATGACCTTAGTGGGGCCCGTGCCCCTGGCACGGACGCGGGCTATCTGGCATATTCTACAAAACCTATAAGACATTATTAGTTCCCCATCTGTTGGAAGTATATGCAGATTCTCTAGAGAGCGGATGGCTACGATGTTCGAAGCAGTGATTTCCCTGTTGCTTAAACTGGTCAAGCGTACTTGCCGGTGTGCCTCTTACAGACCCTTGTCTCTGCTAAATCAGGACTATAAAATTTTGGCCAAGGTCCTTGCGACTCATCTTTCTCTACTGGATGACAAGATAATATCACTGTTCCAGACTGGGTTTGTCCCAAATCGATCTACATCCATTAACCTTCGCACGGTGTTTGCGAATATTAACCAAATTACTCTTGAACTTTCTGCCGCAGCGATATTGCTAGATGCTGAAAAAGCGTTTGATTTGCTAGAATGATCTTTTTTATATGCCACATTACGGAAATTGGGTATTCCAAAAAGTTTTTCTGTTCTTATTCGTCTCCTGTATACGAACCCATTGGCCCGGCTCCGAGTGAATGGCGATCTCACAGATCAATTTACGCTATCACAGGGGACCAGCAGGGCTGTCCTCTGTCACCACTACTGTTTATTATCGCTATAAACCCCCTTGTACGTCATCTCCAGGAGCGCCATTTACAGCGCGGACTAAGATTTCACCGCGGACCTCTGTTGAAGACGGAGGAGCGTCGCCACACTGCCTTCAAGCAGGAAAAGAAAGAAAAAAATAAAATGATAATAACGTAATGTTATTTTATTTTTTCCTCCTGCTGCGGCAGCTTGCGTGAGGAGGCGGGCGGGGCTGAAGAGCACAGGAGGAGTGGTACAACCCTCCTAAGTGCGCAATGACTGTTTGGGAGGCCCTCTCGGGCTGCCCAAAAGAGTAATGCTCACTCTCCCTGTTCTCCATGCAGGCTGCATTACAGCCTGCGTGGGGAACAAGCCCACCCCTCCAGCCCCTGGCTGAGCGCCGTGTCACAGCGCTCAGACCAATCACAACGCCGCATTGTAGCGTTGTGATTGGTCAGGGGAGCCTGTGTGCTGGGTGCTTCCTGTTCCTGGAGTCTGACGAGAGCAGGAGCAAAGACGCAGGAATGTAAGCGGTTTTTTTTGTGACCCGAGATCCCCCCCCCCCCTCCCCGCCACCCACGAGCTGTGATGGCCGCCACTGCTAAACTAATCTCCCTCTGCTTCTTCGCCAAATTGTCCGCTTTGGGGTGTTCTCTGGGCTTGCTATAAACTGGACCAAATCGGAAATATTTCCATTAAACTGACGCCACGGCTCCTTTCACTTTGGACCTCCCTCTGCGCTTGTGCGATGAAACACCCCGCCTCCCCCCACGGCCGATACCTAGGCATTTTTTTACATCCAAACGCTGCGGAGGTTATCTGCCTTAAATACAGACCCGTAATTGATAGATTATCAACACAAATCCATCGTTCTATTAAACTCCCTCGATTGCTTGCAGAATTGCTAACATTAAAATGGTGGTACTGCCCCATTTTTTAATACCTATTTCTCAACATTCCCATAAAACTTACAACTACATTTTTTGATACTCTCTGAGGTATTATCATTAGACTAGTGTGGGCCTGTGGGCAGCCGCGAATCAGTTGGCAAACACTGATAATGCCCTACTAGCACGGGGGATTTGGCGTCTCGGACTTTTATTTATTACTTAGTTGCACAGGCACATTTTGCGTATTATTGGTACCACCCAGACGCAAGACTGCAATACCAGAAACTGAAATGGTCGCGGGCTCACCCATGTTCTCTCTCCACTATCATACCTCCAGCCTATCTAGGACACCAGCAGAGCTACAAACACTTCAAACTACATATTGGGCCTGGGTTAAGTTATGACGCTATTTGAATGTCGACCTTCTCTATTCTCCACACATACCGCTTTTGGATAACCCTTGGCTGTCCCTGACTACAGAAGAACTAACTAAAAGAACCCTTGCCCTCTGTGGACTACACACTCTGGGCGACCTTTTCTGTGATGCCCAGTTGCGCTCCATTGCAGCACTAGCATAAGGACATGACGTGTTCTACATGGACAGGTTTATTCTGCACAGACTACACAATTCCACACACACTGTACTCCCATCTTCTCCAGTGGAACCAGCAGCTTTTCCCCTACTCTCAGTCATCACGTCATCTAGTAATGCCCATTTGGTCTCCCGACTATACTATTTATCTCTGACACTTCGGCCAGCGGTCAGGATGGGTATCAGGTAGCATGGGGGAGGGATCTGGGCCACCCCCTATCAGATAAGACATGGGCTTATTGCTGTGAGCAAACTCGGTTCATCTCCAACAATCATCGACATAAACTTCTACATTTTAAATATTTGCATAGCGCACATCACACCACATTTACTGGTGAAGATGGACCCCACCAAAGCAAATTGCTGCTCTAGATGTGCAACAAAGCATGCTGACTTTTCTCATTTGGCATGGAACTGCGCACCAATACTAGCATACTTGGGGGAAGTCTATCGTTATCTTTCCCTGATGACTGACTCTGAAATAAGCCCACCCCCATTGATGGCACTGTTCGGCTACGTTAATCCATTAACTGCGGGAATTCGGCAATTTGCTGCCATCGCTCTGCTCCTTGCTAAGAGACAGGTCTCTATACACTGGGGGGGATCCACAGTCCCTACACTGAAAGCTTGGATGCGGGATTTAATGTACTGTGACACTACTAGCAACACTTATGCTACATTGCAACTACCTACCTCCAGACCCAAAAATATTTGGCAGCTACTTTGGTCTTATTTATTACTTCATCCTGAGGAGACGGAGTGAATGTGTAATGTTTAAGCCTCGCTCTGTTGGCTTGCATATGCATACTTAAGACCACTGTGAGTCTTTTTCAATCTGTATAATACCACGCTTATGTTGTATGATGTAATAACCTTACTATGGTACACACTCCCCCATTGCTTGTATCTCCTGGCCCTTCTTCATCTTCCTCTACGGTCATTTTCATTTTTAATGCAGCTGGCACTGTTGGACATTGTGTTTTCTTTCTTCTTCTCTGTGTAAATTTTCCCTTTTGCTGACCATAATGTAACTTGGGTTATCTATGGTGCAAATGCTGACACCCTATTGTGACATTTTTGACACCCCTGAATGCTCTTTTGTTCTCCTTCCCCCTTTCTGTTGATCCTCGTTTATTTTTGTTGAAAAATTCTACAAATAAAAGTTTGTTTTTGTAAATTGTTCAAAAGTTACTAAAACGCAGCGACACGTGTGTGAGAAGTTGGCCTGGCATATGCTGTCCACTAGTTATAGTGGGCACCTTGCACCAGTCCAAACGACCCTTATTGATGATAGGTTTAAAGACAACCTTTATTGAAAGCTATCCTAGTGGTAGCTATGGAGAGCAGCCTTCAGGCTAAGTCTTCAAGGAGTGTAAAGCAGCTTGGTTTACCAGATTATAACCTCTTGAATAACTAAATGAAAGGAGAACCACACAAGGTATATATATAAAATATATGTATTTATTTCTAAACACTAACTACTAATCTCTTTATGAGATTAGAGTTCAAGATACACAATATCACAGTATTAAAACGACAGTAAATAGCACAATATACACTGGGCCCCAGGGGGGGACCAAACCAT
Organism: Calotriton arnoldi; assembly: GCA_963921515.1. Classification (NCBI taxonomy): domain Eukaryota; kingdom Metazoa; phylum Chordata; class Amphibia; order Caudata; family Salamandridae; genus Calotriton; species Calotriton arnoldi. Next base: position 66,891 of record CAWUFW010012926.1, read on the forward strand.
ATACTAAGAAAGTGGTATAAGAACCACGACTTGACTAGACACAGTGCCTAGAGCACGTAGAATCGCTGGGACCCCAAGGAACCACCCAAGGTAGTGACACAGGAGACCCACGGGGGACGTGTGCAGTGTGAGAACACAGCCGTGAGCGCCGTAGGATTCAATGCGGAAAGTCGCAGTTGGAATTTTAAACCAAAAGGACACTTAGGAGAGGACTTTCAGCAAACCCCTTTAGACTTAAGGGGTTCTAGGGCCCACCCCCACGGGAGCACCGGAGTACTCGAGTTACCTCACCCAGGGAAGCCGGGTGCATAGGTGTCAAAAGGTGTCGGGAATCGTCGTCGTTTTCAATGGCGATCTGCTGCAAAGTGCTGCTGCCGTGAAGAAGAAAAGTGTCCGAGATGATCCAAGCCTGGATCGAAGATGTGAAGAACCTGAAAGCAGAGGGGACAGAGTCTGGGTCACTAGCCAGTGACCAGGAGCGGAGCAACCGAATGCCCACCGATGTCGGGTGCTTCAGGTGCGAAGAGGTGAAGCTTGACTCTGCAGCCACGGGGTCCCGGAGACGTCGAGGACGACCGGAGCCGGATTCGAGCTGTCCCGCGAAGGATGTCGAGTGCTGGGGTGTCGGTGATCGGATTGACCACAACACGCCTTGCAACAGCAACCCACGCAGGAAGAGAAAAGATGCTTCTGTGCGGACCAGCAAGGTCCTGGGGACTCCCCAAGCGATGGAGAGTCAGGGCACGTCTGGAGCAACCAGGGAAGCCCAATAAAAGTTAGTTGCCTTTTTGGGGACCCACAGGTCAACAGACCAAGGATCGCGAAGGGACCTCGAGAGGAATCACAAAATGGCGGCCCACGGAACACTCGTTGAGTGTAGGCCTGCAATCTTCGGTGCAATTACTGCTCGGGGTCAGGGCTACAAGTAACCCAAAGCTCAGCCTCAGGGGTCGCCGGTAAGCTGATGCTTCTGCAAATGGTCGCGGTGTCCAGGGGTTCGGGTTGCACGGTCTCCACGAGGGATACGGGCCTCAGACTTGCTGTGGGCACAGATCGACCTCAGAGACCTCGGAAAACCCACCTCCTGTGTGGCAATATTCTTCGGAGTCCACAGGAGCTTCGGAGATGCCAACCGGTCAGTTGCGTTAAAGGTGCCTGCCTTGCAGGGGAGTAACTCCTTTACTCCAAGGGAGATTCTTCAGTCATCCAGCGTAGTGTAGATAGTCGAAGTACTTGGTTTCTGGTATCAGAGTTTAGTCCAGGTGTAATCTAAAGTCCTGTAGTCAGGGTTTCCTACTTTATACCCAAGGAAGGGGTGGGACAAACTCTGGGGACCCACCTATGGGAGGGTCAGGAAAGAGGGGTGGCTACACCCATTTCCTTTGTCCAGTTTCGCGCCAGAGCAGGGGCTGTGTGCCCCTGCAACCGGTTTGAGCTGGACTATGCACAGGGACACCAAATGTGCCCCCAGTGCAGACTTCAAAGCACTCTGAGAGTGCACCCACCCAGCCCCAATACACTAAAGCCTGTCTGGGAGGTGGTCACACCTCCCTGTGACAGGAAACCTATTGTCCAGGCCTCCCCTGCCGGAGTTTTGTCCAGCAGCAGGAGGGCAGACTCGTGTCTGTGGCTGCAGCATCCATCTTGTGATGCCAGGGTTCTGTTAAGCTGGTACCGGGTGTACCGGTGGTGCCATGTTGCTCCCTCTAGAAGGGAGGAATCATACCTCCCACCCCAGTACTGGGGTGGAGATATGATTCCAAGGTGTTTGACACCAAACACGACAGTTTTCCATGCAGCCATTCTCAAGTTAGCATTTACCGCTGGGTTATAATGCACTTAAGAGTATATGGTCTGGCTGCATCACAAACAACCCCGGAATAAAGATTCCGAAAGCTGCAGAGGGGCTCTGCTCATGCATGGGCACCCTCTCACATGAAACCCAGCACCCTGCCTTCCAGGATTGTTAAGGCCTGCCATAGGGGTGACTGATAGGTTTACATGTGCAGTGATATGGAGAGATATAGGGAACCTATATCTCAATAAGGGGTGGATACACCACCTTACACAGGCTGCTGTAGCAGACCTGTTGTGTCATTTTAAAAGGCTTCCCAGGGGTGGCATAATACATGCTGCAGCCCCTGGTAGGCCTCTGGGGTACCTATGCCCTGGGTACATAGTATACCATCTACTAGGGACTCACAAGGGTACCCCAGAATCCAATCTGGAGTGTACCTAAAGTACATATAATCAATTTAGAGTAGAAAGCAGATAGACTGGGGTCCTGATTAGCAGGATCCCAGCCAAACTAAGTCGAAAACCAGCAAAACACCAGGAAAAAGGTGGGGGCAACCATGCAGTCAGATTCCACCTTCCTACAACGTGTTGCTGTGCACTGGAAGGTCCTTTGCAAAGGTTGACTGGCCGCCTTTCAATTGCTTATTTCTATATTTGTCTGTTAAATTGGTACTAATGAGGTGCACCCAATGCTAAGAAAGCATTAACAAGTGTAACAAGCATTTGCAATGCAATCGGTCTCGCCTTTGGGACCATATATATATTTAGCTATGCAGCACATTAGCCTGGGTGCTGAAACATCTACTGTTCATTAACATGGAGGCAAAGTAAGCACCAAACTGCGTGACATGCCAGGTATGGGAACACATGGAGAGAAATATTGCCTTTCAGCGGGAAATGGTATAGTCCAAAGCTGTTTTTAATATAAAATCAGGGCCTTCGGTGGTCATATCACTGAAAATATGATTTGAAAAAAGTATTATTGTCTACGGGTGCTCGTGGAAGACAATTTCTATGGACTGGAATCTAGAGAATGCTAAAGCGATTCTGGTATTTTACTGACCTCTGCTAGTCGTTTTCTATCAAGAAAGTTAAATAGAGGCAGTTGCCAGAAAAATTTTAAAAAAAGAAAGTCCCTAAGCAGAAAACAATTATGGCATTTTACTGACCTCTACTGGTCGTTTTCTATCAAGACAGTTAAATAGAGGCAGTTGAACAGAAAAAAAAGTCCCTAAGCGGAAGCAGACAAGTCCTAGGGCTGATCTCCAGAGCCCACAAAGTACATACATATATAAGTATATACTAAAGTATATACAAGAGGTCTCGAATGCTCGACCTAAAAATGACAAAATAATGAAGTAATACCATCACAAAATGTGCCGCATTGCACCACATTATTTGGCTTTTCTTGCCACATAATATGGCCCTCCCCTGCCTCATAATTTGGCCCTCACCTGCCACATAATTCCAGGGGCCCTGAATACAGATAATGGATTAAATGGCTTCCTGTGTGACAAACACTTCCAGGGGGATATGAACTGATGAATCAGTTTCTTTCAGTCAATTTATTTTACCAGCTCGTATAAATGATGATATCAGACACGTATTATGAATCCATTGATTATGTTGTAGAAAGGTCCGATTAATTCTTGTTATATTAAGCTTCTGTCACATGGATCAGGCTGTAAGGACTTTATGTACATGGATAGATGTGGGAATTGTAGTCACCAACAGTAATTGATGGTTGATAAAAATGGCCTGGGAGCGCATGAACTTCCAAACATTCTGGTTGTTATGATTTCTGTGATCTTTATGCCTTGAGAATTTTTTTTTAGAAAGTTCTTGACAAAGCGAAACATTTTAGCATTTTGTTTTCTTTACATTCATATCCACTAGAAAACTTTAAAAAATCTTTGAACTGCCAATGAGTTGAGCACTTGTCCTTGTTTCTGTCCTCTCATGTTATCATCTTTCTTGGAACAGTGAGCCAGCATTGGCCATAAGCTCAAGAACTAGGAGTTATATTTACAAAGGTATAGCGCCACCAGAATGCCACTTTTACCGACTTTTTGCTGGCACTATGCCCGTCTCCATATTTTCAAAGCGGTGTAAGCCATTTTGAGTGGCTTAATGGCGCCTTGTAAATACGGTCCCTTTACACGCATCACTTTGCGTGAAAGGGGCGTGCAGTGGGTGTTGCTGTGAGCGTTACACCGCAACACCCATTGCTTTTTGATGTTGCCCCAGATTTACAAGGATGTGTAAGTCTGTGGCAGTGCCAAAAACGCCATGCAATAGCCGGCGTTAGAATGGCGCAACGAGGAGAAATACTTTTATTTCTCCTCGTTTTTGCTTTTTCTATGTGTGCCGCAAGGAGCAAACTCCATTAATGATTGTTTAAGTGCAGGAAGGTGTCCCTTCCTGCACATAAACAATCATTAAATAATGACGATTTGCTACTTCCTGCACATAAACAATCATTGCCTGCAACGAAGGCACTCTTGCACTATGGTGCAAGGGTACCTGCATTAGCGCTAGGCAGCTATTTGTAGGTCCAGCACTAGGGAAAACACAGGGGTGCGCCGTATTGTTGTAAATACGGTGCATCCTAGCGTTTTGGAAATGGTGCTGCCAATTTGGTGCAGTTCCGCGCTCCGCCATTTCTTTGTAAATATGGCCCTAAGTTTGGGAGTGTAGTGGCGTAGTAAGGGTGCCATGGGTGATGCCCCGAAACCGGTCCCAGGATGCTTGTTTCCAGTCCAGGGAGGACCTGGCTTGGCAGTTCGGGCTGGACTGTTCCCATAAGGAACAGGGTCAAGACTGATTTGCATATGGCTGGGTCCAAACTGGGGTGGCGAAGTGAGCTAAAGAACGATGGATTAAACCCAGATCTTTGTGACTGGGGGGGTGAATGTTTGCATTGTTCAGCATTCCGACCATCATTTGTTCCTTTTGCGTGGGTCCTAATGCAGCAAATAATTTGGGCACCTTAGTCCCGTTTGGAAGCAAAACAATACAGCCATAATTGGGGTTCAGTGGGCCCCTCAGAGCCCTGAGCCCCAAACCTCTGCACCGGCTACACTATTGGTAGCTGCTGCCCAGGCAGGGCATATGTGCTGAGTTCGGCAGTTAATCGCAAGAAATGCCCTATGGGGCTCTCAAGGTTCTTTCCATAAGTTGTGCTTCATGACGCATTGTTGCAAAAGGAGAGAGTGATGTGGTGGAGATAGACAGAGAGAGGAGCAAATGTAGGCAGAGATAGTTTACAGTTTGAGAGACAGAGGAGAGTGGCAGAGTCTCCTGATTGTCCTGATCACTTTATAGGCTGCGAGCCCTTGAAAAGGGGGGGGGGGGGGCAAGGGCAATTACCCCCTTGCTCGTGCCTTACAATGTCTCTGAACCTATTATGCCTTTGTTGTGCTTGTTCTTGTGTTTTGTTGCGCTCTGTGATTACTTGAGATGTCAAAAATGACAGCTACATTTCCAGCCAAAAACAGCACATTCCTTTAAAAATCCAGTGAAAAACAACTATTGAACAGGTGCCAAATACGACTGCTCCAGGTCTACGAGTTTAAAACACGAGACAGCCCAAAACTGCCACTGACTATGATTCTCTCTACGAGTGACCGCTTAAAATCTGCGGAATTTCCACCCTTGGAATTGCCCTTACCCCTGGGGGTGGGGGGTGGGGGGGTTGCGGGCGGAATAACGTGGATTATACATTTTAGGTCATAGCATGCAGGTATGGGATTTACCGTATGATTACCGCAAGTTTTTTCCCAGTTTTCCACCAGACTTGATCGGCTTGCAGCAAGTGAAACCGCTGGGTGGAAAACCTCTCACCTGTAGAGTTCCCGCTGAGGTGCCCGATCACAGGATTTCCCATCAGAATGAATTCACCACTTGCAGTGAGAGTCACTTTCATTGCTCACTTTATGTGATGCTGCCATGGCGTGTGTGGCATTGGTAGGCTTAAGTATAGTGATGTACAAAACTGATACAGAAATAGTAAAGTCGTTTTTATGGAGCTCTGCTGCCATCTATTGGCAGATGTGCTCCAGTGACTTAATCACTATCACCCTCTACCACAAATAAAGTTATTGGCGATGTCATCAATTGTATTACCTTCTTGACCCCAGAAGCAGGTTGTCCGCACAGTAGATGGCAGTGTGAGTTTGCTCCCACTTCAGTTTATGGTGCTGTAAATCTAGTGTGTTCTGTAAAAGGTAGTCAAATTATAAGTGTAATCGGAAAGGTGTTCTGTAGAGTATTGTTGTATGGAAGGTGCTGTGGGCGCCCCATGGTAGGTGATTATTCTTTGGGCTCTCAGTCTTATGGGATTTGTTTTTTACATTTCCAACTGAATTTATCCATATTTATTTTTTGCTAATTTTATCTGTACGTATCCACATTTATCTTGGGCTTTGTGAAAAAATGAAGCTGAAACTAGTGTATTTCCACATGTATTTATTTGATAAATGTACACTATTACTTGAATGCCCGATATGAGCACCCACAGATGGTAAATCAATACACATATGAAAACATGCACATTTTACTTTCAACCTTGGGCGTATCTACTGCTGTTTAAGCATCAGTACTAAAATGAGGTGCTCTCAACTTTCTCTTGCAAGAGTAATCCTGTGTCAGTAATGCTAGGGCCCTGGGGGTTCCTGACTTACACCCTGAGGAAGGGAAAGCCTCATATTTCAGTCAAGCGAAATGTACTCTTAGGAAATGTGCCATGGAAACTAGTCAAAGGGAGGATCTGCTCTATATTAAAAATAAGGGCTGTCAATCCCTTCCTTACTCTTCAGGAGAGTTTGGATCACTTTCCATAGCTATTCAGAATCCTGGATAAGTCCTTGAGATATGACATTTTGCGTTTAAGGATTGGCATTGACCCCAGATGGCGGAAGCCAGATTTGACACTGAAAATTATGGAGAACCTGGGGCAGTGCCCCTGCCGAGGGGGGTGGGGGGTGGTCACAAGTACTCAGTGAGTATCTCTTGTGTATACTTTTCCTTGAGGAAAGGAGGAAGCTTCTGCGCCCCATTTTCATAAAATATGGTATTCGAATGAGGGCCTTACCCTAATATGTGGGCTTAGGTTTCAGGATGTAGCTATTGCGACTGGTCAATTCCTGCGGAAGATTGTAACCTCTTATGCCAGGTCTTCTCTTGTAAGTTGATTTAGACCAAATATGCTAGGAGGATGCTCGAAGGGGAGGCCTGAGGTTGTGACAGTTGTCTTGCACATTGTACTTTATAATGTTGGTAGGTAAAAGCACACGCATGCTCTGGGCTACTGCTAACCTCCCAAAATGTCGTTACTAGGTATGTGAAAATGGGGCTAAGTCGTCTGCTGCACTTTATATTGCCTTAGTTGGTGAAATGAGTTGCCAGCCTAGGGTAATATATTCTCCCCTTCCAAGAAAGTACGGCTCTACACCTTGCACTTTACAATGTTTTCCTCACTCAAATGAATTATACGTCTCAGGTTACTATGATTATCTTAAATGCTCTAATTGGTATGAATTAATATTGTGATCGGTGATTGAGTATGGTTCTGCACAATGCACTTTACAATGTTCCTTCCTCAAACGAATCGTACGTCTTGGGTTCCTACGATGTCTTAAATGTTTTTAATTGGTATGAGATGATATTGTGATCTGTGATTGAGTTTTCTCCAACTTGAAGAATTGTAAAGATTTATAGCATATGTCTTTTTATTCCAGGCTGACATCAAGTGTTGATGGATTAAATAAATTAAGTGTTGTATTGATTTTTATGTTTGTAATTATGTATTTTAAATGAAGCCTGTGTAGTATTTCTATAAGAATTACTTTCTTAGAAAAGAAGGATTTTGACCTCACTTGACTCTTTCTTTTTTAACCCCTTACATCTCAATCCATACAGCTACTGGACTGGCAGCCATGCCTGGTCGCACTTAGAATTTCTAAAAAAACAACCTAATTTGTGCTTTTCTTCACATTTAAAATTAAATACAGACAGGAAAATAGATGTTTTTTTGTCTGTATTTATCTGTAAAAATCAGTTTAAACGGATAACAGGGGGCCTTATTTATGGCATTTTAAGCATTTGATGGATGTGTGTTGTGAGGTCTATTGTACAGTGAACAGGTGGTTATGTTGTGTGTCTTGGGTTCAGGTGATATTTGTAGCATAGTGATAGCTGACTACCCACCAAATATTGACTATATGCATGGCTGGAAAGGGATGTAGCTGCAATAGAAGGAAGTCAGGGTGGGCTGCTCGCTAGAAAGAGAGAGAGGATTGAAAAGAGAGGGGGAGCGAGAGGAAAGAGAGAGTCTGAGACAGAGAAACAGAAATAGAGATGGACACAGAATATGTGGGTGTATGTGTGCATTTCTGTACTTGTGTGTATACGCGCACACAAATGTCTGTCTGGTGGCAGATGCTGGGCCGTCTAGTGATTAAACAAGCATTGGCAAAGCCAAAAGGTTTCATCTATGCACGAACTATTGGCTTTGCCAATGTGCTTTACCCATGTTGTACTCCAGCGTGGCCGCTGTTCAGCATGGCTAAAAGGTAGTGGTGTAGAGTGGAGTGGAGTGGAGTGGAGGTTTGTGGAATTGGCATAGAGAGCAGTGCCATAGAGTAGAGTGGAGTGTTCTGGAGTGTCATGGAGTGTTGTGGAGTACTGTAGAGTGGAGTAAAGTTGAGTGGAGTAGAGTGGTGTAGAGTGGAGAAGTGTAGATTGGAGTGGTGTACAGTGGAGTGGTGTAGAGTGGCGTAAAATGGAGGGGTGTAGAGTGGAGGGGCATAGAGTGGAGTGGCATAAAGTGTCCTATAGTGGGGTGATGTAGAGTGGAGTAGTGTGACGTGGAGTGGAGTAGAGTGGAGTGGCGTAGAGTGGAGTAAAGTGGAATTCAGTGGCATAGAGGGAGTTGCGTAGAGTAGAGAAAAGTGTTGTGGAGTGGAGTGGCATAGAGTGCAGAAGAGTGTCATAGAGTAAAGGGGAGTAGAGTGAGGGGTATAGAGTGTCGTAAAGTGAAGTAGAGTGTGTAGAGTGGAATAGAGGGGAGTAACGTAGAGTGCCGTAGAGTGGAGTTTCGTAGAGTGTCATAGAGTAGTGTGTCCTAGAGTGGAGTGGAGAGTTGTAGAGTGGAGGACTATAGAGTGTCATGGAGTAGGGTTGAATAGAGTGGAGTGGCACAGAGTAGACTGGTGTGGAGTGGATTAGAATGGCGTGGAGTAGAGTGGTGTACAATGGAGTTGAGTAGGGTGGCGTTGAGTGGACAGGAGCAGAGTGGCTTAGAGTTGGGTACAGTAGGGTGGCATAAAGTGGAGTAGAGTGAAGCTGTAGGAAAGTACCGCTTTTTGACATGGTCGCCCCAACTTTTTGCCTGGTAAATGATGTGATTTCGACTGGAAGGGCACTGGGTGCCTGATAACAAGGTCCCCAGTGCCAGAGCTCTTTCCCAAACTGTACATTTGTTTCCCCCAATTGGCAAAACCTTTAGCACCCTCTGTAAGTCCCTAGTAAACGGTACCCCTGGTAGCTAGGGCCTGAGGTACTAAAGAGGGTCCCTAAGGACTGCTGCACGAATTGTGCCCCCCTAAGGGACCTCTCACCACGCACATGCAAGGCTGACATTGCAGGCTGAGTGTCTTGGTGCAGACAAAAGTGAAAAGACGGCATATCACACATCCCTGTGTGCCATGTCCCCTAACACTGCAGGTAATATTTGTAAGTAACCCCTACAGCAGGCCTAACAGCCCTAAGGCAGGGTGCTGAAAATTTCATATGAGGGCATACCTGCATGAGCAGATATGCCCCTGTGCTGGTCAGTCCTATTACTGCCAGTACAAGTGACCAGAGAAGCCATTTTTAAGACATATGCTGAACACTGGTGAAAATGAGTTCCCTAGCTACATGATGGCTTCACTAAAGATAGGGATGTTTGGTATCAAACATCTCTTATTGATGAACCCATACTGATTCCAGTGTTGGATTTACCAATGCATGCACACAGAGGGCACCTTCGAGGTGCCCCCTGAAAACCGGCCCCAGGATGCTTGTTTCCGGTCTAGGGAAGACCTGGCTTGGTATTTCGGGCTGGACTGTTCCCATGAGGGACAGGGTCAAGACTGATTTGCCTATGGCTGGGTCTGAACTGGGGTGGCAAAGTGAGCTAAAGAATGATGATGGATTCAACCCAGATCTGTGACTGGGGGTGAGTGTCTGAAAAGTTTCAGCGCTCCGTCCATCATCTCCTTGTGTTTGCTTTATTCGCCCTAAGTTGGCAGGGTATGCCCAGACATGGGTCCCTTGCTCACTTTGCCACTGGATTCAAGCTAGTCTGGCTGATGAGGGGTGTTACCCCGTAACCGGTCCCAGGATGCTTGTTTCCAGTCCAGGGAAGACCTGGCTTGGCATTTCGGGCTGGACTGTTTCCACGAGGGACAGGGTCAAGACTGATTTGCCTATGGCTGGGTCTGAACTGGGGTGGCAAAGTGAGCTAAAGAAAGATGATGGATTCAACCCAGATCTGTGACGGGGGGTGAGTGTCTGAAAAGTTTCAGCGCTCCATCCATCATCTCCTTGTGTTTGCCCTGAAAACCTACCAGCTTCTGGTGTGCTCCCTGACTGTTTTCTGCCAGCCTGCCACCATATACACTGTTTTGACCTCCTAAGGTGAGAGCAATCTGCTCTCAGGAGACCCAGAACAAAAGCCTGTCTGAGAAGGGGGTGTCACACTCCCTCCCACAGGATGACCTGCTGGTTAGCCTACCTAGGCCAACCAGATTCAAAGAACTGCCACCTTTGAAATGCGAATCTGGCTCCTCTCACAGGAGAGGAAGTCGACCCCGTTTGTCCAGAGCCCTATTGGCACCTGGACAGGTGGGAAAATTAGCTAGTCAGGTAGGTGTGCCCCACCCAGGCTAGTACCACCCCTAGGCGGGCAAAACTGAGGTGGACACGACTCTTCAGAAGTAGCCCTCTTTGTGATGGCATACTTAGTATTTCTGGGACAGGGTTATGCCCACTTCCCACAGGAAGTGGTCATATACGGGCCGTAGTGACCCCAAGGGTCAGTAGCCCATTGGTTACTACCCTACATTCCCCTAACGCCCCTAAATTCAGTCTTTAGGGGAGCTGCTGGCAGCAGTGGAGCAGATCCTGACAACCTGAAGAAAGAAAATAGATGTGAAGGGTCGCATCCTGCAAGAATTGAAGACCCAGCAACTGACCTGGCTCCAAACCTGTGGGCCTGCCTGCTGCCTTTGACAATTGCACCAAAAGATGACTTGTCCTGCAGCTGCTGAGTCCCCAAAACCCGGGAGACCTGCCAATGCTTCTCCCAGGAACCAAGACCTCCCGAGAAGTAGCAGACCTGCTTCCCTGCATCCTGAAGGCAACCAAAGGCTCCTGTGACCGCATAAACCCGACGCCTGAAGACACCACTGCACTTGTCACTCCAAGCCCGAGTGGAAGTGGGCCAATGGTGTCAACGTGGTCCCCCAGCCCTCCAGAGACCGAGTCCATCGTAGTTTTGCCCCCAGTGAACTCTCCGACATCTGCAGCCTCTGCCCGCAGGCCCCCTCTACCGCGACCGTTCCTGGTAAGAAAAACCCAACGACTAGACACCTCTGCTCCCGTCGCCACTGGGCCGAGGAGAAGAGGACCAAAGGTGTCTCTATGTCTCTGAGCATCGTGAGGCCTGAACTCCCCTGTTGGTTCAGCCCGACGGGCCCCCCAGTCAAGGCCTACAGCCTCTTATTGCAGCAACCATTCCCCATAGAGTAACATTGGGCACCCAATGCTGTTTTGCACCTCTGCACTCCGCTGCCCTAGTGCCGCTGGTGGTGTTCTGCTGGTGCTGCCTTGGACCTTGCCCCCCACTCACCTTAATTCCTGGAGAAGGGTCCCGTAAATCGCTGTGCTATACCTGAATGCCGCATTGACTTTTCCTCCCATAGGATAACATTGCAGCTTCTAAAAAGTGTTGACTTTTTGAACTGAGAAGAATTTTTATAAATTGGTGTGGATCTCCTTCTTGAGTCGTGTGTCTCTTTTAATGACCATTGTGTGATTTACAGATGTCATGCACTCCTCTAAAATAATCCTAAGACTGCTCAACCACACTACCTCCTAGACAAGCACCTTGGGATTGCTTGATCAAGCCCCTGTCCACTCATAAGGGAACCCCTGGACTCTTTGCACGATATATCTCATTTTGATATATCATATAAAGAGCCAACGTCCTACATTGGTGGTGCAGCGGTGGGATACAAGACTTGACATTTGCTGTACTACTTGGTTAATAAGTGATTCCACTAAGGAATCCAAAATTGCCTTTAGTTAAAAATATGTTTATGCTTTTTCGATTTTTTAATAAGTTGTTTTAAACTAGCTGTTAGGGCCTTGGTTGAGTCCCTCAGTAAGACTGTTTAGAATTTAAAAGTCTTTAAGTGAGTTAGGCCTTTTAGAAAGTACTTAGCATTTATTGTCACTTTTCTAAAAAGGTCCCCACTAAGTTAAAACCATGGCTGATGTAGCAGGTGTTTCCCAGGAGCTCAACCTGGGGCCCTACAAGAACCTTTTTTTTTAAAGAATGTGTTTATTTTTCAATTTCACAGTTGTTGAATACATGTGAAGTGTTCTACTGAACAACAGTTACAAATGTGAAACAAACTTTATAGCCATTCCTCCCCCTCCCAGGGCAGTCTTTAGCGAGATATTTCTATCTTCTAAAGGCCCCAGTAATACAGGTTGTATGGTGTATACAGTTAGTATAGCAGGTTCTTACATTTTTAGTCTCTGGACCTCTCCCAGGCAGGGCAAATCCCTCCTAGTCGGAGCCTCAGTCAACTGAATCCTGCCCTCCCACTGCTGCTTCAAACTCCTCTATGGCCTCTCTCCATGTCATCAAATCTTCTTTGGCATGCCCATCTACTCTACACCAGTGTAGCCTGACCTCCTCTGCCACTGCCTATTCTTTCACATCTCTACCCCATCTTTGGAGATTGGGTCCCCCAGTGCCCATCCACGCTATGGCCACTCGTGTTTTTGCCAGTAATAGTGCCAATTGTGCAAATCTCCATTGCATTTTCCCTCCCTTGCGTTGTTTGAGTATCCCCAATAAACAGGTAATGGGCTCTAGCCTCAGCGTCACACCTCCCACACTCTGTAGTGTTTCGACCACCCTGCCCCAGTAAATGTGCACTACAGGGCATCGTCAAGCCAGATGTAGAAATGTTGCTGGAGCATTTTGACATCGGGGACATATATTCGGTTTCGTGGGGTCTATGCGGTGCAGCAGCACCAGGGTGACATACGTGCGGTGCAAAAAATTAAAATGGACTAGTTTAAACCGCGCGTTACATGAGTGCCCTTTTTACTAGTCTGCAGGCCTCCTTCCACCCTGTGTCTGTCATTGGTGCACCCAGATCCTCCTCCCAGGCTATTCTCGCTCTTGGTATTGGTCTAGGCGTGTCCATAATCATAGCGTTATACAAGTGGGATATCAAGTGTCTTCCCCCTCCAAACTCTAGTAGCGTCCTAAATAGGGCTGAGGATTCTGGGGCGACCGGGCAGGATGGCCAAATGTCCCAGACTATATCAACAATTCTTGCGTAGAGAAGGAATTGACCCCTTCCTACCCCAAAACTTTCTTGTGCTGCCTCGAAAGAAAGCAGTGTGTCATTGGGGAAAAGGTCTGCTAACGTCAAGCATCCCCCTTCCTTCCAGGCAGTAACATTCACCTCCGACGCCAGGTGAAGGAACGCTGGGAGGTCCCAGAACATAAACTCTCTGGCGAAGGGGGCGTGTCTCAGAACCACCCTCACTGCTCTTTTCCAGAGTCCGCTGTGTTTTTAATCAAATATGGGCCTACTCCTTGACCCCTCCCACCTCCATGCAATAGCTGGGGCAATGTTTTTTTCCCTTGCGTCATCTGTCAGGAGTTCTTTCTCCCAATTGGTCTCTTCAGTCAGCCAATGTGCTGCATGTTGGAGCTGGGACGCTATGTAATAGAGTTCCATATTGGGGAGCGCCAACCCTCCCTCCTCCTGTGGCAGCTGCAGTATCTCTCTGCTCACCTTATTCCTGCCGTCCGCCCATACCAGTTTTAATAACAGGGAGTGAAGTCGTTTAAACACTGACCGTGGGAGTTTGTTCAGTGAGTGCTAAAGGGCATCGGGGCAAGAACACCATTTTGGCTAACGCTACCAGCCCCATGAGGGACAAGGGAAGTGAGTTCCAGAAGGTGACCGACCTGGTCAATCCCTCTATCACTCTGTCTATATTACATGTCTTCCGTTTCTGGGCGGTATGTGTGACTACAATGCCCAGATATCGGAACTGATCCGTCTCCCAACATAAGGGCATCGGGGGGAAGTGTGGTCGGATCCCGATTGCTCAGGGCAACGAGCGGAAAAATCAAGGATTTGGTCATATATATACGCAGTCCGGAAATGTCCCCGAAGGCCTTAAAGTGCTTCAGCAAGCATGGTAGCGAAACTGCCGGCGCATCAGATAAAACAAGAATCCAGGCTAGGAGTCGTCCCGATTTGTCCCCCTGCCAATGTTGTAGCTGACGGAATGATGTCAGTGTGTATTTTTCTAATCTGTGTCTTGCTTCCGTAACTTGTCGTAATAACTCTGTTTCAGTTTCTTGTCGCCCCTCTTCCCCCATCTCCCCCTGTAGGGATGCTAAGTCATGCTCCTTCTCAATGAGTGTCTCCTGCAGAATGCGTCGCACTCCACATGTGAGGCTCACGCATCTGCCCCTCAGGACAGTCCTAAGCGCTTCCCACTCTATCGCACGGATTCTGGCCATAGTCCAGTTAAGTTCAAGGTAGTCCCCCAAAGCTTTAGCAATATCGTCTTTCCCCACTTGGTCCTGCAGTATTTCCGAGGGGAACCTCCATGAGTAGAGGGTTCTGGTCCCCCTCCCCCACCGAAAACCACATGTCACCGGTGCATGGTCAGACAAGTATATTGGCAGGTGTGTGACCTCTTGGACTTTTAGAGCCGTCTGACAAGGTGCCAAGACCCTGTCGAGTCTGCTATAAGTTCCATATGTGGTCGAGTAACAGGCATATTGCTGCATCCCGGGGTGTGTGTCCCGCCAGACATCTCCAAGCTCCATTTGTGACATCACTTCCGACAGGCTCGTTGTCATTTTCGGTTTAGTGAGCTGTCGGGGTGGGCGGCGATCCAGTCTCCGGTCCGTCACACAATTGAAGTCCCCCACCCAAAAGGTATCTATGCCCACTGTGGGGGACATTACATCTCTCAATGTAGCATAGAATGCCGCATCGTCTATATTCGGGCCGTAGGAGTTCAAGATTACTATCTCCTGTCCATCTAGTGTGCCTTGGATCAGTATGTATCTGCCCTCCACGTCAGCTTCCATATATTTTAGCGCAAATGGAACCCCCGGGCTGCCCAGATCGAAACTCCCCTAGAGAAGGATGAATAAGTGGCATGACATGTCTGGCCTCTCCATTTCTTCGCTAGTTTTGCTGCTTCAACGTCTGTCAAATGTGTCTCCTGGAGACATGCTATACTAGTATTATGTCGTTTAAGGAGCGACAAGACTCTGTACCTCTTTCTGGCTGTGCCAAGTCCCCTTACATTCCAAGTAGTTAGCTTGTATTTATTAGAGACCTCCATTATGTTCTGCAGTGTGGTTTTTCTTCCCCGCACAATCCCAGGCAGAAAGATGGGTATTTCCCTTCAAGAACAATCCATCAACCATGTAAATATAACTAATTAACTTAGAACTCACTGTTTCCCCCCCTCCCACGGACAACCATAGTAACAACATCAGCCTATGGAAGCCCACCCGCTGTTGTGCGAAGACTAACACAACTTCCCTGCTGACTCAACATGGACCAGCGAAAACAAAGAAAAATCCCCTAACCGTGCTCTCTCTCCTCCCCCGGGTCCCCGTAGATCCCCCATGCATGCTCATTCCTTCGCTCGTGAACCTTTGTCTAGGCAACTCTCCCCTACACTACATAGCACAAGTGGGCCACCCTGTGTCCCCCTATTCATTATCGTTACATTGCAAATGTAGGAAGCATGTATGTCAACCGCACAGTGTCCCAACTTTCAGAGTACCCCCCTCCCCGGTTTACCAGTTCTTTCTCTGCATCGTTCATTTTCTCCTTCTCACCCCTCATCACCTCACCCCTCATTCATATCTGTATCAGGAATCATTTCAGCTGCAGGGCTTGGTGCCCTCGAAGCAGGGGCCCGCTGGACGCCATTATTGCATCTGCCTGGGGACCCCAGCCTGGACAACTGCATCGTTCCTGTGAGAAGTTGGCCTGGTATATGCTGTCCACTAATTAAAGTGGGCACCTTGCACCAGTCCAAACGACCTTTATTGATGATTAGGTTAAAGACAACCTTTATAGAAAGCTATCCTAGTGGTAGCTGTGGAGAGCAGCCTTCAGGCTAAGTCTTGAAGGAATGTAAAGCAGCTTGTTTTACCAGTATATAACCTCCTGAATGTCCAAATGAAAGGAGAACCACACCAGGTGTAAATAAAATATATGTATTTATTACTAAACACTCTCTACTAACCTCTTTATGAGATTAGAGAACAATACACACAATAGTAAATCACTAGAACGACAGTAAATGGCACAATACACAGCGGGCTCCAGGGGGAGACCGAACCATATACTAAGAAAGTGGTATAAGAACCACGACTTGACTAGACACAGTGCCTAGAGCACGTAGAATCGCTGGGACCCCAAGGAACCACCCAAGGTAGTGACACAGGGGACCCACGGAGGACGGGTGCAGAGCTCCGTACAACTCTATGGGAAAGTCGCGGTTGGAATTTTAAAGATTAAGGACACTTAGGAGAGGACTTCAAGCAAACCCAGCTAAACATAGAAGGTTCTAAGGCCAGCACCCTTGAGAGTACCGAGGTACCCGTGTTACCTATCCCAGAGGAGCCGGGTGCATAGGGGTCAAGTGGTGTCGGAAACCCTCGTCGTTTTCAATGGCGTGATGCGAGAAAGTACTGCTGCCGTAGAGAAGAAAAGTGTCCGGTGTGATCCAAGCCTGGATCGGAGATCAGACAAACCTGAAAGCAGAGGGGACAAAGTCTGGGTCACTTCACGTGACCAGGAGCGGAGCAATCGAATGCCCACCGATGTCGGGTCCTTCAGTTGTGATGAGGTGAAGCTTGACTCTGCAGCCATGGGGACCAGGAGATGTCTATGACAACCACAGTCCGGATTCGAGCTGTCCCACGAAGGATGTCGAGTGCTGGGGTGTCAGTGTCCGGATTGAACACCAACAAGCCTTGGCAACTGCAACCCACGCGGTCAGAGGAAAGATGCTTCTGTGAGGACCAGCAAGGTCCTGGGGACTCCCCAAGAGATGGAGAGTCAGGGCACGTCTGGAGCAACCAGGGAAGCCCACTGAAAGTTAAAGTTGCCTTCTCAGGGACCCACAGGCCAACGGACCAGGGATCGCGAAGGGACCTCGAGAGGAATCACAAAGTGCCAGCCCACGGAACACTCGTGGAGTGTAGGCCGGAAATCTTCGGTGGAATTACTGCTCGGGGTCAGGATTACAAGTAGCCCAAAGCACAGCTTCAGGGATCGCCGAAAAGCATATGCTGCTGCAAATGTACACGGTGCCCAGGGGTACGGTTTCACGGTCCCCACAAGGGATACGGGCCTCAGAATTGCTGAGAGTGCAGATCGACCTCGGAGACCTCGGGAACCCACCTCCTGTTTTGCAGAAATCTTCGGAGTCCTTCGGGAGCTTCGTAGATGCAAACCGGTCAGATGCGTTTAGGTGCCTGCTCAGCATGGGAGTAACTCCTTTACTCCAAGGGAGATGCTTCAGTCGTCCAGCAAAGCGTAGATCGTCGAAGGTTACTTGGTTTCTGTAGCAGAGTTTAGTCCAGGTAATATCTAAAGTCCTGTAGTCAGGGTTCCTACTATACCCAAGGAAGGGGTGGGACAAACTCTGGGGACCCACCTATGGGAGGGTCAGGACAGAGGGGTGGCTACACCCATGTCCTTTGTCCAGTTTCGCGCCAGAGCAGGAGCAAATGGCTCCTGCAACCGGTTTGAGCTGGACTATGCACAGGAACACCAAATGTGCCCCCAGTGCAGACATCAAAGCACTTTGAGAGTGCACCCACCCAGCCCCAATACACTAAAGCCTGTCTGGGAGGTGGTCACACCTCCTGTGACAGGAAACCTATTGTCCAGCCTCCCTGCCGGAGTTTCGTCCAGCAGCAGGAGGGCAGACTCGTGTCTGTGGCTGGCAGCATCCATTTTGTGATGCCAGGGTTCTGTGAAGCTGGTAATGGGTGTACCGGTGTTGTCATATTTCTCCCTCTAGGAGGGTGGAATCATACCTCCCACACCAGTTACTGGTGTGGAGGTATGATTCCAAGGTGTTTGACACCAAACACGACATGTTTCCATGCAGCCATATTAAAGTTAGCATTTACCGCGAGGTTATAATGCACTTAAGTATATATGGTTGGCTGCATCACAAACAACCCCGGAGAATAGGTTCCAAAGGCTGCAGAGGGGCTCTGCTCAATCATGGGCACCCTCTCACATAAAACCCAGCACCCTGCCTTCAGGATTGATAAGGCGTGCTATAGGGGTGACTGATAGGTTTATATGTGCAGTGATTAGGATAGATATAGTGAACCTATATCTAAGTAAGGGGTGCATGCACCACCTTACACAGGCTGCAGTAGCAGACCTGTGGTGTCATTTTAGATGGTCTCTCAGGGGTGGCATAATACATGCTGCAGCCCCTGAGAGGCCTCTGGTGTACCTATGCCCTGGGTACATAGTATACAATATACTAGGGACTTATAAGGGTACCCCAGAATCCAATCTGGAGTGTACCTAAAGTACATGAACAACCAATTTAGGGAGAAAGCAGATAGACTGGGGTCCTGAATAGCAGGATCCTAGTCAGACTAAGTCGAAAACCAGCAAAACACCAGGAAAAAAAGTGGGGGTAACCATGCAGTCAGATTCCACCTTCCTACAGTTCCGTCCTCTACAATATGGATTCTCTCAGGAGTCCCAGGGTACTGGTCCACATGTCTGGGGCTAACAGCCTTCTTCACAGGAGGTCTCCGAGAGCATTCTCCCCATGCTCCTCGGCCAGAGGGGCCCCCAGCCAGGGCCCCCCCAGGGTCCCGGATGTCGAGCCAATCCCACACCTCATCTGGTCGTACAAAGAACTGAGCCTTATCCTTGTACAGTACCTTTAATTTGGCCGGGAATAGTAGCATATACCTGAGTCCCATTCCCCTGAGGTTTTGCTTAATGGCCAGGAAGAACTTGCGTTGCTCCTGGACCAATTTTGTGTAATCCGGGTAAATGCTGATACTGCAGTTCTCAAACCGTGGTATTTCCTGCTCCTGTGCCGCTCTCAGGATGCAGACCTAGTCCCTATAGGTAAGGACCTTAGCAATGATCGCTCTCGGGAGGGCCCCTGGTGGTGGCTGGGGAACCAGGACTCTGTGTGCTCTTTCAATGATGAATATTTCAGAGAGTCCTTTTGGTTTCGAGACCTTCTGGATCCAGTCTTCAAGGAACTGTTCGGTGGACACTCCCTCTGCCTTTTCTTGAAAACCCAGCACCCTGATATTGCTGCAACGAGAACGGCCTTCTGCGTCCTCTGCCCTCCTGCCCAGCTCCACCATTGTGGTGGACATTGTGGCAACCTGTCATTACAATGTGGTGCTCTCGCCCTGAAGTGCTTCAATGTTTGATTCTGCAGTCACCACCTTGTCAGAGACTTTAGGCAAGTCGGCCCTCAGGAGGTTCACATCAATAGAAACTGTTTCGATCTGACGCTCTAGTGCTGAACGGGATCCTTGTATGGCCGCCAGGAGCTCTGCCCTGGACGGCTCCGAAGCCGGGGGCCCCTCTGATTCCCCCTCGTCTATCGGGCCCGTCTGCCTTGTCAGTCTATGCGAGGGCTGCCTGGGGGTGGTATATTGAGTAATAGTATTGGTCACCTGGGACCGAGCTGCTCTATCCTTGCCCATGTTGGGACCACTTCCGGTGTGTAGGGGGACCCCCCAGGAATCGCAGCTCCGGGAGCTGCTTCTTTTGTTGGTACCAGAGATGAACCCGCCCGGCTTCCTGTGCCCACCTTCGGGCGTATCTCTCAATCGCACACAGTTGTTTGCAGGTTATATACTGCCACTGTAGTTACCGCGTACTCTGGTCTTTCCTGTCCGAGCTCGCCGTCTGCCAGGGGTCCTCGCTGCTTGCTTCTTCAGTTTCTACCTTTTTCTCCGTTATTATCTATTTATTTATTTAATTATATATATTTTTTGTTCCCGGTCCATTTTGTATTTCTGTATTTAATAAAGTTCTTTGTTCTTCTTTTTTTCCCTCTTTCTTCTGTTTTTTTTTTGTTTATCTTTCCTTATCCCCTTCCTGGGGTGGGGGCAGTGGCCCCTCTACGCCCCCAACCTCGTCCACCCTGCTGCTCAAAGAACCTCTCACCAGATCAGCTCTGTTTGCCTCTCCCCTGAGGTTTCTTTGCTTCATCTACTGGGCAGACTCAGCCGGCACTAAAGGCACTCGCATGGCTGTACTTGACGTCCTTCCACTCTGTACTGCGGTCCCTGGCTCACTGGCTCGTCCTGGTGTAGACCGCGGGAGGGAATGCTCCTCTTCTTATCTCTGGCTTCCGCTGGTTGCGACGGCCTTCCCCCGGGCCTGCTGTTCCCTCAAATACAGCCGATGCCCTCAGGCAGCAGCCCTCGGGTCATTCGCTCCTCCGCCTGCCAGGGATCCCAGCCGGGACAAGACTCCGTCACCGGCCTCCAGGAGCCGGATCATCGTTGTCGGCCCCGCCCTGCTCGGCCGAGACAAGATTTCACTCCTCCAGCCGGGGTCGATTCAATGGCGGCCCCTCCCTGCAGTGCCTTCAAGCCCACCCCGCTTCTTCCAAGTATGCGGCTCAGGTAGGCTCCGATTCCCTTTTTTGCATGGGGGCTGTTTGTCTCCGAGCGCCCCCCCAGAGTCTCGGGCCGCCAGGCACGCAGCGCGTCTGGAGCAAGCTGTATGCCCCAAATCTTTACAGCCCCGAAAGTCACACACACCGGGATCGTCTGGGTCCCTTATTCTGTTGCTATACTGCCCCACTGTTATTTAGCCTGGGATCTCCTTCTGTGGCAGTATTTTGCAGGATTTCTTGGTCCCCAGAGACCCGGTCGGGAGAGAGCTCGGGAGCTCACGTCTTCTCTGCCATGTTGCCAGGCCACGCTCCCATCAGCCCTACAAAACCTTAAGTTGGACAGACTTAAGACCATCTGCAAAGACTGGAACCTCATCATCGGGCCTAGGCCCACAAAAGTACATCTGCAAACGTTGCTTGCAGAAAATGCTAGGACCATGGCTGAGGGAGAAGCCCCCCTTGGAGAAGTGGATGTAGAGGCTGAAGTAAATGAGGAGTCCAGAAGCAATTTCACAGAAAGCAATACCACTGGGAGTACTAATAGTAGTAACCCAGACGAAATAGACAGCGGTGATGCAGATCTTCAGAAACTGGCCAAGAGGATAGCATTAGAGGGTAAACTCCTGGCCATAGAAAAGGAAAGAGCTGAATTTGGAATTGGACCCATCTCTGGTGGCAGCAAAAACATAAATAGGGAGAAGGATGAAGCTTTCGACCCTAAAATGCCCAAAGGGATTGTCCCTTCAATACCCAGAAGGTGATATCATCAAATGGTTTACAGACTTTGAGAGGGCCTGTAAAATGAAACAGCTCAACAAAAAGTATTGGGGCTCTCTGCTCTGGGAGCTGTTCTCAGGAAAGTGTGGGGATAGGCTCCTGACATTGAATGAGGCAGATGTTGAGTCTTATGACCTCATGAAGGCCATCCTGATTGAGGGATTTGGACTCATCACTAAAGAATACAGGATCAGGTTCAGGGAGACTCGAAAAACCCAGAGTCAGGCCTGGGTAGAGTTAGTAGATTTTTCAGTGAAAACACTAGGCGACTGGTTGAAAGGTAGCTATGTGCATGATTATGATGGGCTTTATAATTTAATTATGAACAAGCATCTGTTAAGTAATTGTGGTCCTGAGAAGTTACATTGGTACCTGGTAGACCTAGGTCCACTTTCTCCTCAACAGTTGGGGAAGAAGGCAGACCACTGAGTCAAAACAAGGGTGACAAAAACTACCACAGGTGGGGGTAACCAAAAGAAAGGGGTTGCTAAACCCCCCAAGGGAATGATGGTGATCAAGCAAAAGACAAATACAAAGAGTCTTCTAAAGGCCCCCAAAAACCTGTTGAGGAGAGTGGGCCTCGAAACAATACACAGTCTAAGAGTGGGTACCAGGGTAAGAACTGGGATCCCAAAAAGGCTTGATGCTTTGATTGTAAGACCAATGGGCACCGAACTGAAGTACCCTAGCTGTCCCAACAAAAAGAATGCCTCTAGTACACCTGCAGTAAATGTAGTGGTAAGTCTCCAGATGGGATCACAGGTGAGCCTTGACCATGTCAGAGAGCTCACTGAGGCAACTCTAGTCTTAGAGGGTGGGGTAGATGTAGCTGCCCTGGCAGAGGGCCGGGCCAGGCGCAGCAATATTCGCATTCTGAACTTCCCTGAAAGGGCAGAGGGGAGGTCAGTAGAGCTGTTTTTGGAGCAAGAAATCAAGACCCAGCTGTGCCCGGTGGGCTTATCAAATGTGTTCGTTTTTGAAAGAGCCTATAGGGCGCTGGTGCCTCCTCCACCCCTGAGGGCTCCTCTGCATGCGTTTATTGCAAAAATTTTGAATTACAGGGATAGAGACTGCATTCTACGGGCCACAAGAGAACGGCAAGAGCTCTGCTTCGAAAATAATAAGATATCTATCTACCCTGACTACACCAGGCATGTACAGGAGCAGCGTAAATCATTCCTAGGTGTAAAGAGGAAATTGAGAGACCTCCACCTGCAGTACATGCTCCTATATCCAGCAAAGCTTAAGGTCCTAATGCAGGGGAAGGCGTACTTGTTTGAGACTCCCGAGGAAGCGTGGGAATGGTTGGAGATAAGAGGGGATGCACTCCCACCACGAGAATCAAAGACACGCAACAAGAAATGGGGCGCCAGACCTTTATTGGGGTCACATGTCGGGGGAGCGGGGGAGGGATCATCTGCTAAGGATGCTGGTTCAGACAATAGGATCAGGGTTGGAAGCGATGGAACTTTGCATATGAGTGAGGACTCCCTCTCGGCCCCGGAAGCTGAGGGGGACAATGTGGCTCAAGACAATGGCGCAACGTCACAGTGGCCTAATGCATCAGTGGATGTCGTCCTGGAGACGCTACTTGAGCAGGAGGAGGATGCAGAGGGGGGGCGGAGGGAGGAGACTGTGTAGGGGCTGCGGGGATTTGGCTGAATCCAGGAACATAGTATTAATAATTAAATAATGGCAGGCTGGAAAGAGTTTGGGCATTGGAAGGCCGGTAACTTGCAATGGGCGTGGGGCTCTAATAACAAGGATGCATTTTCTTAGCTGGCTGCGAACATTGCTAGGACACAGCATAATTAAGCTTGTCATAGACGGAATTTTTTGAAATGGAGGACGATGCTTCCAGATTTCTGTTGAGAGGGTGGCTTGAGAGGGATTGCCCCCGTTGGACTATATAAGGGGATGCGTGTGACCTGGCACGTCATATGGGGTGACATTTCTGACCAGTTTGTTGTGTGTAAAATGTCCGTGGGTGGGGGGATGGGACTGGGGGGGTTTGTCTTTTGGGTTGGTTTGTTCTGAAGGTGTGCACTGTAGCGGCGGATGCGGGGTGGGCAGGATTTGGCACCAGTGCCTGAAGTGAGTACACTCCATAATGGGTACTGAATATAAATTTCTGACCTGGAATGTGCGGGGACTGGAAACTTGCATTAAGAGACACAGGGTGTTAACTTTCCTCAAACGTTATCATCTCTCGCTTGCTTGCCTCCTGGAAACGCACCTGGACGACTGCAGAGCGACTAGATTAGCCAAGAAGTGGCGAGGCCAGATGTTTCATTCTTCCTATTCTACCTACGCTAGGGGTACCATGGTCTGGGTGGCCCCGGGCATCCCATTCACGGTGACATACAGTGAGTCCGATGTGAGTGGTAGATATGTATTGTTGCGTGGTTCCCTGGATGGCAGGGAAATTGTCATACTGAACTCGTATGCCCCTAATATAGATGACCCCTCATTTTTCCAGGTCACACAGGAATTACTTACCAATTAAGTAGATGCTCCATTTATTTGGATGGGCGATTTTAATTGCGTGCTGGACCCGGCACTTGATAGATCCCCCCCGAAGCCTGGCACGAAACCTAGAATGACGCAAATGCTTAGTAAGGTCATGCAGGATTTGGGGGCTCATGATATATGGAGGGAGACCCATCCCACACTTCCATTGTTTACTTGCCAATCCCTGACGCATGGAACTCAGAGTAGATTAGATAGAGTGCTGGTGTCTGGTGCGCCGGCGTTCCCTGAGGCAGAGGTGACCAATTTGTCGCGTTTTTTGTCTGATCACTCGCCGGTGCGATGCACGGTGAGGTAGGGGGACTTCTATCCTGGGCACCAGGCGATGGAGGTTCCCGCCTGACCTCTTGGAAGATCAAGTGGGGAGGACTACACTTGCACAATCAATCACAGACTATCTAGAATCGAACTGGGGGTGGAGACCGGGAGGGCCACTGAGTAATGAAATGAAATACCAGCATTTGTAAAGCGCACAGCTACCTCCGGAGAGGTGTCCCGGCGCTGGGGGCCGTCGGGAAGATTAAGCAAGCTATTGCCCAGAGTCACATGGTGCTGGGCTAACCTGCCGCCGGCCCCAGGGATCGAACCGTGAACCCCGTGGTCCGGAGTCAGGCACCCTGGCCGCTGCGCCACACCTCTTCCAGTAGTCGGAGACTTGGCGCTTCCGCAGCTCCCACCGGAGGGCGCAGAGGAGTTAGATGCCCAGATTACGGTTGAGGAAATGCAGGAGGCTCTTCGACCCATGCCGGGATCCAAGGCCCCGGGTGTGGATGAGTTTCCTATGGCTTTTTTGCTGGCATACTCAGGTCAGCTGATACAGCCTCTTTTGCAGGTGTACGAGGAGGAGACATCGTTTACTTCGCATGCGTTACATCGCATGCCATTACAACGTGGTCGTTACAACGACCGCGTTGTTACATCGCATACGATTACATCGCAAGTCGTTACAACGACTTGCTGTAGGGGGCAGAAGGTGTAGGATTTACAATCCAACACCTTCAATGCTGTTGAACACACTGGAGTAGGACTAGTAAATTAAACTATTCCTAAGTCCAGCGCGCCCCCTACAGCAAGTCATTGTAACGACTGGCGATGTAATCGTATGCGATGTAACAACGCCGTCATTGTAACAACTGCGTTGTAATGGCATGCGATGTAACGCATGTGTTATAACAGCATATATTCGTACGAGGAGGCCTATGAGTTGGGGGTGTTGCCTCCCTCAATGCGCGAGGGTGAAATTGTCATGTTCCTTAAGCCAGGGGGAACGCACAGGACCCCTCAGCATATCGACCAATCACGATGATCAACTCGGATGCGAAAATAATATGTAAAGTCCTGGCCACTAGACTGGCCCCCTCATATGACTCACTTGGTCCACGAGGATCAATGTGGATTCATACCATCTCGTAATACGGGCATGAATATCAGGAGGTTGTCCCATACCTTACACGAAACACGACAAAGAGACGAGGAACTGGCCCTAGTATCAATAGACCTGGAAAAGGCCTTTGACTCTGTGGATTGGGGGTATTTATTGGAGGTGCTTAGGGTGGGTGGCTGGATTCGGCCCAAAGTTTAGAAGATGGGTGCAGATCCTGTATACAGTGCCTAGTGCCAGAGTCCGGGTGGGAGGTAGCAGGTCAGGCGAGTGGACGCTGGAGAGGGGGACGCGTCAGGTCTGCCCGCTCTCTCCGCTGCTGTTCGCGCTGGCAATAGAGCCATTGGCGATTTGGGTACGGAGGGATCTGGCCGCTTTGGGTATTAATGTTGGTGGAACTTCTCAGGTAATATCTCTGTATGCTGATGACGCATTATTCTATGTTTCCGCACCCCGAGAGGCAGTACCGAAATTGTTACGGGTGCTAGAGGAGTTTGGCAATTGCTCTGGGTTGAGACTTAATAGAAGCAAATCTTTACTTTTTCCCCTGGCTCAGTTGGCTGGTCGGTCAGTGGAGTCGCTCCCTCAACTGGGACTGAGATGGGAGACTGGGTACTTTAGGTACCTAGGCATACAGGTGGCAGGTGAGGACTCTCAAATGTTGCAACTAAATATTCACAAAATGTTGGAGGCTTTAAGGGGTTCTGTTGGATTCTGGAACACTCTACCACTATCCCTAATGAATAGGTTGGCGATAGCCAAAATGGTGGTGCTGCCTCGCTGCCTGTATATGTTACAGAATACAATGTGCCCCATACCTAGACGAATATTCAGGGCTCTGGATTCCCTTTTGATAGACCTCCACTGGGCGGGACGGCGAAGTAGAGTTGCGCTTGCAATGTTAAATCGTACGTACGATGGGGGTGGACTCGAGGCTCCCAGAATGGAGCCATATTACTATGCTGCTCATCTGCAACATGCGACCAGGTGGTTTGCCGAGGGGGACAACTGGGAGAAACGGCTCTTTTGCAACAGAGTGCCAGCATCTGAACTGATGACCTTATTTATGGAGGGCGCGGGTGCCCCTGAAACAGCACCTTATGTGGCTAGGCAGACGGCCTGCGTGTGACAGTTGTTTGTGGAGCGAATCCTTAGGCATGCTCCGCTCCATCGGGAATTGACTGTGTGGGAGTTGGCACCGGTCCGGAAAGTAATGGCCAATATGTAATTTAGGGTGTGGCAGGAGGGGGGCTGTGACTCGCTTGCAGACTTGTACCCAGGTGAGTGCTTCATTACGTTTGAACAGGCTTGTAGAGATTTTGGATTGGGGAAGGGACAATACCTACAACACGCTGCCCTAGCCAATATTTTTAAAGAAATATGGTCCACGTATCCTCTGATACCACAACTCACACAGACATTAGATACCATACTCACGAGTGGGACAGGAAAGCGCATTATATCTCTGCTGTACAGGTCAATGAGGGCTGACGCCGGTGCTTCCCCACCGGTCGCATATGCAGCTTGGAACGCAGACCTGGTGGAGCCTTTGGAGGAAAAGGACTGGAAGGTGGTGGGTGCGCTCAAACACACGATCTCCTATAATGCTCGTTTTCGATTAATTCATTACAACTACGTTCACCGTACTTACATGACCCCGGTAAGGATACATCGCATGGCACCTAGCAGGCCCAACTCATGCCCCAGATGTCACAAAGCGGGGGCGAATTTCTTGCATTTCGCTTGGGATCGTCCTACCGTTAGTGGCTTCTGGTTGGAGGTAGTGGAGCTAATAAGGGGAAAGGTTAATAGCAAAGTTCAATTAACGCCAAAACACTGCCTCTTAGGTTTGATTCGGAAAAGCAAAATGGGGTATAGGCTACAGCAGCTGCTGCTGGCGAGGCGTAGAATTGCAATAGTGTGGATGGGGACGTGTGCGCCGGAATATTATGTATGGTTACGAGATGTACACGAGTGGGCACTAGCTTAAGAAGTACTCATGAAGAAATGTCGTAAAGATGAGAAGCTAGAGGATGATTTAAGGCTCTGGAGGGAGTTATGCCGCGATTTAATGGCCGAGGGGTCCCAAATGAGTACGCAAAGTACAAATGTAGGGGAAAACGTTGGGGCCTCTGAAGGGAGGGGGGGGAGAGGAGAGGGAGTAAATTGTCTCGAATGTCCAGTCCTTGCATCAGAAAAAAGGGGGTGGGGTAGCGGAGGGTCCGATGTCTTGAATCATTATTACTGTGTTTCTTGTATATGTATTGCCCTTGTTCGCTGCTGAGTGCACACTCTTGGTTATGTTGTTGAAAACTTTAAATAAAGTTTATTACAAACAAAAAGCCTTTGTTGTAAAGGCTGTTTCACGGCCTTAACGGTACTGTTTCTCCCTCCACTTGCGAGAGCGACCCAACCCACTGCACTTGTGGTGTTATTGTTTAATGGCTTCCTGTGTTAGAAATAGGAGTCTTGTTCCACCTCCTGCCGCCCCCCCCCCCCAAGTAAATTGTTAGGCGCAGTGAGCCACCTCTTAGTTGTGTGAAGGTGGGCCCTAGCGGAGGCCTGGCGCAGTTCTCTTTTACTTTCTATGTCTGGAGGTGCCCGAGCCCGCTGCAGTGGAACCCAGAGTGTAAGAAGCTGAAAGAATTGGTGACCTGTGCATGGCACACAAAATCCTTCGATGTTTAAAGACAAAAGTGGGACAATTGCTCTCCTTACAAAAAAGTTTTACGCATGGTGCTAAAGTCTTTCACTAAGCAATTGAAAACAAATTGCACTTACTGCAGTGAGAAAAAACTCCCACAGTGCCCCATTACCTCCCAGGGATATTCAAGTACAGCGCCCACAAAAATGAAGAATAAGTTGGAATGATGGGCACATTCTGAGGTCTCAGACAGATTTCTTAGCTCACCACAGATACAGCTCCTCGAAGCCCCCTGGAGAACTGAAACACGCTGAGCAGTGTTGGGGCACAAATAAGTGTGGCTCTGAATCAGACCAATCCAATATCTCTGACTCCCAGAGATCCTGGTGGATTTCAGCTGGGTCTGCCAAACGCAAGAGAACTATTCCCCACGATAGCTAAGAACCTCTCTCACTGTCTCTACAAGATGAAACTGTATCGCTGTCATTCAACCCTGAGGAAATAGTGCACCAGAGATCGGCAGAATGGATCCCACCTCCTGTAGTCACCGATTATGTTCAGTTACGCCTTAGGAAGGCTTTCGACAAAGTGGTTCGGGACAAGCTCAGGGCTGAGCATCCGAGGCCTTGTGTAAAAGGCAAAGTAGTGGATACGCCTGATGTGGATCCAAATATGATTATCTTTATGAAGAAGTTCACCTGAGATCTAAAGAAAGGGATTGAGAGGTCCGGGAGAGCCTGTCAAGAGAAACTGCTCGACCTGTCTGGTCCCCTTACAAAAATTCTCAAACCTGCATACAAGGCAAAGAAAGAAAGCTCTGCAATTGATCATGATATCCTTGTGGGCTGGACCCAGAGAGCCATTTGCCTGCTTGGCAACATGAATTGAACAATATCGGTGGAAAGCCGCCCCTCCCTTCTAATGCAAATAAATCCCAAATCAACAGAGTTGGTTTTGGATGAAGCAGGCACAATTGAAGGTGTTTTTTTTTTAATATCCCTTTGTTTGTTAAAGATTTAGAAAAGTTTATCAATACGTTTATGGCGCTGGACAAAGCTGAGCTGTCTTTATAAGAGGTTTTCCAACCTGTACATTTTGGAGGGACCAGGTGAGGCTGAGGGCGCCCCTTAAGCCAGTTGAACTTTCAAAGTTCCCCAAGATGATTCAGGACATGGAGAAGAGGTGGAGGGTTTGACAGCTTCTTTCCATTCCAAGCCAGAGGAGGCCATGCCAGATATGACAGGTGAAGTGGCAGGGTTCTTTGAACGTCAATTACAACGCAGAATTTACAGGTAACTATCATTCCTATAACACATGTAATACTACGGGGAGAGAGAGGAGAGTTTGATGGTCTGTTCACAATTGGGCCACATTAACTCTAAATAGGGATTAAGGGTTTCCAGTTGGAATTTTATGGAACTCCCATTCAAAGCTCTCACCACAGATTTATGAACTTTTCTTTATGAGAGCAATGCTCTATAGACAAAGAAAGTCAGGAGTTGCTACACAAAGAGGCAATATGATATGCTCTTTCTCACTCCCAGGGGCTTTTCCGCAACATATTTCTAGTTCAAAAGACGGGCAGAGGCTTCAGCTTAGTGTTTTTACCTTTGAGAAATCAATGCCTTTTTTCTTTATCATGATTTTAAGATGAAAGGTATCCATTTTTTGAGAGCTCTCCCAAAGGAGAATAATTTGATGGTCTGTGTGAACCTCAAAGATGCATATTTGACAATTACGATCTTTGCCGTGTACAGACATTTTTGTCAGTTTCAGTAACGAGGCCTTTGGTACAAGTTTTCCGCCTAATGTTTAGTCTACCATAGGCCCGTAGGTGCTTTACCAAGGTAATGAAAATGGTAGTAGAGGCCCTCTGTGCCAAAGGTGTCTGACTTATCTCCTAGGACGACATGGTCCTCATGGCCGAAAATCCACAGGAAGTTGACATGCATCTAGGATGGACACTCCACCTATTATAAGAGTTGTGGTTTATTATCAACAACAGAAATAATTTCTACCCCTGAAGCAAAAAATAGAAATTTTGGGATTTTAGGTGGATTTAATGAAGTATCAGCTTCAATTGCCAACAAAGGTGAAGGACATCAGGAGAGAATTGAAATCTGTGTTGCGCAACAACATTATATCATTCAGGTTATTAGCCAGGATTGAAGGCCTGCTGGCATTGTTAACCCAAGTGATTTTTCTGGGCCCACTTCGCTACAGTTCATTGCAAAGACTGAAGATTTAAAATCTCCACAGAGCCCTATCTTATACTGACACAATTAGTCTATTGGTGGAGTCCAAAACAGAGTTGAGTTGGTGGCTGGAACATATGGAGGCCTGGAACGGCAGACCCGTCTTCAGGTCCCTACCAGACCTTGTCATCGAGTCAGATGCCAGCAGATGGGGCTGCAGAACAAGATGTGGTTCTCGCTCCGCAGGACAGCGTTAGGCAAGCACAGAATTGGATTTATACATCAATTGTCCAGAACTTCTGGCGAGATCCTTCACCACCAGTAATCTGTCATCACAGAAGGCAGATTGCTGCATTCTCCTTCAGATGCACAATCAATCAGCGGAGCAGAACATCATCAAGCTGGGTGGAACTATGGCCAAGACGGTTGATGTAGATAGCATAGGATTTTTGACATAAGTGTAAGCCAAGTGATATTGATAAAGTACACTTCTAATTTTACTACAATCCTAACAGTGACAGGCTTAAATGTACTGCAACCTGGAGAAAGTCGAGCACCACACATGGCCAACCACTGGTACTGCCTTAAACTCCCATATAGATATAACATTTTTAAGTTTAAAAATTCATAGTATAGTTAATGCTAATTTGCATTGTTTTTGAAATGTAATACTACACTTACGTCAAAAAAGTTCAGTTACATTTTTAACTTATTTTTCAGAAGTCTACAAAATACTATAATTAATCAAAACCATATCTTATAATCGTTCTTGCTACACATTTAAATAAAAATGCTACAGAGGGTGAGGGATTTTAATTTTAAATTATTGTTAAAAAATATATTTAAAATATTAATTCATGTACTTAGAATAATTTACTATTCAATACAAAGTTAATTTTAGGAGGTAGTGGGCTGTATCTTTTCATTTAGGATGTCCTAGGTTAATAATATTTGTTTACAATTATTATACATGTTTATTTTACATTAAATTAATTGTATTTCTATTTTACTAGAAAACTTTATTAAATGTCGTTATAGTTTCTGATGGAAAGATCTCTGCGCAAGTGCAGAGATCTCCACAAACAGGTGAAAAGTTTCTTATAGTAACTTTATACTTGTAATTTCAGTCTAAGGAGTCTCTTAAGAGTCTCTTAAATCTACATCTAGGAACCCCATAGTAAATCATGTTAAATTAAATTACATTTTTTAAACTATTTGAAATATAAATATATTTAATGTAATCTTAAAGAACATATGTAACATGAATTTTTATTTAAATAAAATTAAATTACTTTTATTTAAAACTATACATCACTAAAAATGATTAATGCATAATAGAAAAATATAATATTTTACTTTAGTTGGGAATTTTTCGTATTTAAACTTCAGAAAAGTAATTTAAATTCAAAAGACATTTTACATTTAAATGTAGATTTTCATAGTAATTTATGAAGGAAAGTCTTAATTTTATTAAAAACACGGAGGCGAGTATTGTGTTTCTCTAATCTTGCATGCATTTATTAGCAGCCGTCAAGAACTTGAAAACTACAAATCCCATGAGGCTTAGGAAAAAATAGCCAATGGGAGACAAAAAATAGTATCAATGACAACCAATAGTATCACAGTAACATCTATAACTCCTAACTTGACTGCGAACAGTCCTCTTTTCTTGTGATAGAGGTTAAGAATAATTAGAAAGCAAAAAAAAAATAGACAACACAATGGTAAAAGCTAAAGTAAATGTATAGAGTTCTTGGCAAAAGTCCTTTAATCTGAGTCCCAAAGCAGCAACCGCTGACAGAGAAGGAAGAGGAACACCAGGAAAATCCACATCTGAAGAACTGGCAGGTGAAGAGCCAGGATATGCCGAAGTTCCTTTAGGGGGAGGAAGGTGGTAATGCTGGAGCAACTGTCAGGGTGGGAAAAACACCAAGCTAATAGTTTGCTGAGGCAGGATAATACTCGGCTACGTGTCTTAAATAAAATTACGACTTTCCCTCATAAATTACTAGGAAAATCGACATTTTATTGCAATTGGAGGCTCCTATTATGCTTGTTCAAAGCATGTTAATCACAACAGATGATGCAGTATGAACAAGTTTACAATGAAAAGTGCTAAAAACATTATCATTAGACCAATTAGCTGATCTCAGAATGTCCTCTAGATGAAAACTTGCCCAGAAGGCATTGGAAGCCATGGCTCCTGTGGAAGAGTGATCACCAACAATGGAAGTATCAGTACCTGCTTAGGAGATGACCCACCTAACCCAGCGAGCAATGGTTGAGGAAGAAACTGGTTTGTGGGGTTTTCTGAAGGAAATGAGAAGTTGGGAGTTTGATAACGTTCTGAGATCAATTGTTTTTTGTTTGTACACTTTGAGACATTTTCCAACACAAAGTTTGGGTTGATCAGGTAAATAAGGGTAAAACACAGTAGTTAATTTTTTTGTACGTTTGTGAACTGAGAAAAGAACACTTGTGGGAGTAAATTGGCGAGAAGTAAATCTAACGCTTTAACATCAGACAGAGGTTTGAGTGAAATCAGACATAATAGCATAGTAAGTTTTGCAGATAACATTTTTAGTGAAAGATCAGCATTATCAGGCCAGGAAATAAACAATTTCAAAACAACATTCACATCCCACAATTTAGTGTATTTTGGAATTGGAGGATTGCAAAGTTTTACTCCCTTTAAAAGTTGACAGACGAGCGGATGTTTTCCCACCTGTTTTCCATTGATTTAGGGATGATTCATGGATATTGCAGATCTGTACAGGTTTGTGGTTCGATAGGTCTTTCCTCCACGGCTGTCAGGAAGTTAACTATGTAGACTATATCCGCTGAAAAGCGATTGATACATTTTCTCAAACACCAGCTTGCCCATAAAGACCAAGCTGATTTATAAGCCTTGGTGGTATCTGAAGCCCAGGATTTATTGATGTACTCTGAAGCTTCTTACAAAATGAAAGAGAAAGACTGGGAAATCCTGCTATTTTCCAATCAGAAAGAGTGAGGGAGTTGTCTAACACTAGGTTGTGAGGAAGACCCAACAGGTCCAGAAAGAGGTTGGGAAAAGAAGGCAGGAGGACTAGTTAGTCGATCGCAAATTCCAGAAGAGGAGGGAACCATTCTTGTGATTGCCAGAATGGGACTACTAGTACCAGGGTAGCCTGTTGACATCTGGCTTGAGCTAGAACCCTGTTGATCATCAGGAAAAGTGGAAGAGCATAGTTGATTGAGTGGGCCTAGCCTTGTACGAGATCATCTGTAGCTAAAACTAGGGGATCTGGGCACCAAGTGAAGAATTGAGGAAGTTGGGAATTGAGTCTGGTGGCGAAAAGATCTATGTGGAAAGGTCCCCATTTGTGCAGCAGCGACCTGAACACCGGAGGATGAAGTTTCCAATTGCTTGAGTCGCAGAGGTAACGGGAGTGCCAGTCTGCTATGGTATTGAGGTCTCCTGGCAAGTATTCTGCAGAGACTGAAATCTTGTTGAGAAGTCAGAATTCCCAAAAACTCTTTGCCAGTTCTGCTAGCTGCTTGGATCCGGTGCCGCCGAGATGATTGATGTATTAAATTGCGATAATGTTGTCCATACGAAGGAGGACAGAACATTGCTCTCAGTTTTTTGCTAGGCTTTTGATTGCAAAGGAACCTGCAAGCATTTCTAAACAGTTTATATGCAATCCGGACTCCTCGTGAGACCATGTACCCCCAGTTGAGATTGGTCCATATCGGGTGCCCCAACTTGTCTGGCTTGCTTTGGATTCTAACACAAGATTTGGGGCTGACGTGAAGATGGTTCTGCTGTTCCAAGCATGCAAATGGTCTATCTGCCATTCAAGCTCCAGCTAAGATTCTGGATCTATACAGATGGAGTCGAAGTAAGCAAGACTCCTGCGTAAATGACAAATCTTTAGTCTTTGAAGGGCCCGATAATGGAGTGGCCCCGGAAAGATGGCCTGTATGGAGGAAGACAGGTGGCCCACAATTCTCACCAGAGATCTGAGGGAAATGAAAGAGCTCCGACGGATTTGCAGAATCTCGAATTTGATTGCTTTGACTTTTGTCGGAGGAAGATGAAGGGTGGCACTGGATGAATTTATTAGAAATGCTAGGAATTCCATCTAATTTGATGAAATTAAAACTGATTTTTCTGTGTTGATGAGAAAAACCAACTCTGAGAGAAGGGGACAAGTGAGGTGCAGTTGTGATTGGAGAATATGAAGGTTTTGGCACATTAAAAGAATATCGTCTAGGTAAATGATAAGTATGATATTTCGGGATCTGAGATGTGCGACCACGGGTTTCATAATTTTTGTAAAGCACCACAGTGCCGAAAAGAGTCCGAAGGGAAGAGAGGAAAAACAAAATGTTTGTTCCTGCCATTGAAACTGGAGAAATATTCTGTGATGGTGCTGAATGGGAATTGAAAGATATGCAACTTGCAGATCCAACCTTACCATCCAGTCGTGTTGGAGCAAGGAATCCCTGAGGTGTAATATTTTTTGCATCTTGAAATGACGGTAAACTACAAACTGGTTGAAATGTCTGAGAATAACTGGTCTCATCTTTTTGTTTTTCTATTGTACCAGGAACAGGGAACAGAAGAAACATGAGGGATCAGGGCAGAAAGCTGAATTGCCTGTTTTTGTAAAAGTGACTGTATTTCTAGAGAAAACAGGTTGGACATTTCAGAGGAAACTTTGGAGGAGGAGGAAACACAGCTTGAAAAGGAATTGTGTAAAGCTCTATAACATAACCTTGAATTGTATTTAAGACCCAAGGATCTGATGTTATGGATTGCCACATTGTAAGAAAATATCAGAGACAGCCTCCTACAGGAGGTTGGCCAGAAGAAGGACTCACCAGATTGTGTGTTGGAGCCGAAGCTTTTTTGTCCATAACCTCGAAACTCTCTACTTCTCTGGTGGTAGAACTGAGGCTTGTATTCTTGGTAATTCAAGTAGTAGTTTGAGTTGAAGGAGCCTCTGGATCCCTGGTTACGATAGTTATGGCCGGTAAAGTGGCTCCTGCCTCTACCAGCCCTTGCAAAAACCCTCTGGGAAAACACTTTTTTGAGTGATTGTTGGGCCTTTTCGATGGAGGTGAAAGTGTTTCAAATCTGCTGAGTTCTTTGATAAATGAGTACCCAAATAAAAGTCCTTCCGCCTTGATACCAGGATCCAAGGTTGAAAGATTTGCCAGCTTGGGGTCCAATTTCAATAAAAGGTCTTTCCTCCCTTCATGAGTGAAGGCGGAATTTGCATTTCCCAACAAACAGAACACCCTCTGAATCCATAAAGACAGATCTTCTGGGTCAACTGTGGTGTTGTCTAATCTAGCTGCTTCCACCATATCAAAAATATGGGTCAGAGGACCTATAATGTCAAGTAACTTATCCTGGCAAGTATCTACTCCGTTGCCAAAATCTTTGCCAAACTTGGAAAAGGCAAACAAAGTTTGGAAGAAATGTAATCCCCTACGTGCTCAGCGGGAAACCATTCAGTTGAATTGGAATGGTGTATAAGACTAGGGTCAAACATAGGCATCCCTTCTGCATCTAGAACAGTTTTGGTCATAAAGGGGTGTGAGCGGGAGAAACCACTTTGGACTTTTTGGGTGGAGGGGATGAAAAAGGATCAGAGCCCTCAAATTATCCTTGTTATCGTCAGCATCCGGATCTTCCATCTCTTCATCAGTATGAAGAATATGTGAAATGACAATTTTTGATGACTTCTCCTGAATATTTTTTTACTTTGATTTGCATTTGGTAGATGTCTTAATATTCCCCTCCTTGCTAGGAGGCCTGGGAGGAACCGCGTCCTCAGCCGTGTGTGAGGCAACCTCACAAGTCAGAAGTGCAACCACAGGAATGGGAGCAGCTAATTGCACTTTATTTGTCAATGTAGGCAACGTCATGACTTTTTGTTTTCTGCTATCCCCCGCAGAATGGGCCAAAAAAGTCTTAGACATAATATTTATCACTGAATTCTCACTATGTTTTGACATTTTATCCATAGAGGCTGCCACAGCCTGTTTAACAGAGGAATGAATGAATTCATTCAAGTCATTTTTAAACTCTTCCCCATTTCTTCATTCTCGTTTAATAACGGGGAGCTGTCTGTCTCCATGGTTAGAGAATAGAAAGTTCAAAGTGAGCAGTAATTTGGCAAAAAACGGGTTAAATTGAATGAGGGGCGAATGAAGGGTGCCGTTCCCTCCCAATGGGCGTGTACACACCGAGAAAACAGCCGAGTAAAATAAAAGAAGGCAGGAGCAAAGGCCGCGCCCCCTGAGAGTGGCGGAAACTCCGAATCGGCAGCAATAGACACCGACCGGAGCTGCAGGGAAGACACCTGTGAAATACAAGGGCCCTGGAAATACCCGTAAAAGCTGGTGGCAACAAAAACACCACAATTGTAGCAGCGCCGACGGGCTTGTAAAGAACTGCACAATCTAAATTGCCAACGCGGCCCGACGTGGAATGCCGGCGCTCGAGGCACCACAAGCACTGGTACGACAATGCAAGAACACAGTAAGCAGCCAAATAAACAGTACACGACATAAAATATTAGAAGTATTACTGTAACTACCAGTAATAACTGTAATATGAAGTAATGATAGATTGTGCAATACTTATCTTGACTGCGAGCAGCAAGAAAAGAGGACTGTTCGCAGTCAAGTTAGGAATTATAGGTGTTACTGTGATGCTATTGGTTGTCATTGATACTACATTTTGTAAAATTGGCTACTTTTTCTTAAGCCTCATGGGATTTGTAGTTTTCAAGTTCTTAACTACTGCTATTAAATAGATGCAAGGTTAATAATAGGAGCCTCTGGTCTTGCAATAAAATTAAGTTATTAATGCTGTAACTTATTTTTATTTTGTTCTACATTTAAAATAAATTCGAAAAAATGATTTGCTTTAATATTTAACATAAACATATTTGTACAATTTATTTTTCAAGTTTAATCTTCTGTTTTCCTTTTTCAAACTCCTGACCAATGGTAAAGTATAGGAAAAATTTCAAAAGTTGGGGAAAATGAATGGAAATATTTTTCTATTAAATATTCATTTAAATTAATTGTATATATTTATTTTAAATGGAGGGTGTCCTCTATAGAGTTTGGTGGCCCCTGAAGTATTGCTCCCCCACCACCACACTGCAGTGACTCCAGGGGTATGCGTTACGAACCTGATCTGCACAACACAACCGATCATAATAGTGGAGACTTTGACAATAGGTCAATATCTGCTGGAACTTGAAAAACATAACCCAGGATTACAGACGCTGGGGAAGGTAAAATTAAATAAGATCACAGGAGAGAAAAAAACATATGAAAATACATTGTCAATATGTTTTGCTGCACTGGGCATGAGCAATAGCCCTTAAAACCACAAATGTATGCAATCAAAGCAAGACAATATACTTTAACTAGTATTTTGCAAGGCGGCTATTGCTAGTACGATGTGTAGTATTTGGTCCTTCCGCTGTATACAGCTCATTGTGGCATTGTGTCCTGATGTGATATTTCATAAACCAAAACTGTTTCAGCACAAAAATGTTTGTTTGTACACAACTGCTGCAGAGTGTAGCTTTTATTTTAAAAAAAGGAAAATATCCCATCTCAGTCCAACCTTTGTGATGACTGGCAGTGACAACAGGGTGATTATGGTCCAGGGTCATATGCCATTTTGCCTGTACTCCTTTGAGGATTCTGCCTACTGGCTCTACCTGGTCAAAATCTTAAAGAGGGGAGGATCAACATGCAGTCAGAGCCCAAGTCCCTCTCTTAGTACTTCTTCTGAAACTAATTTTCTAGTAATTATGTAAGGTCTGGCAACAGCTGCACTGTCAAGCCTAACTTAAAGGTAGGCCCACAGTCTCTGTATCTGTATTACCTACCCACCTTAAGATCCCACTAGGAAGGAGGAACCCAAGGGCTTCCAAAACTCTCTTAAGACAACGGCCCCTTAAAAAAAAATGAAATTTTCACAGTACACATCTCTCTAGGTGCATGGCCCTAATATTCATATCTTAAAAATAAAAATGATTTCTTCATTCTCCTAATTCTCATTCCCATTCCTTCCTTTTCTCTCCTTGTTTATTTTAGGTGTTTCATCTTCGTATGTTACTCATGAACAGGCACTAATTGTGTTGAAAAGCCTGTTGTTTGCTTAGTTACAGATTGTTGAAAAATCAGGTGCTTCATGTAATATATCAATTGATACCATGCCAGGCAACTGATCCTCAGTCCTGATGATGATCCCATATTTTTACGGGATCGAAACGTCGTCGACATACACTCTGACCCGGTACACTATGCTTTGTAGTATTTTTGTTTTGGGTACAGTAGTGTTTTGCTTTTAATAAGAAGTGACCTAAAGGTGATATATTAATGTTGGTCACTGTTTGCTTGCCTGTATATGTCTATATGTTTTTTATTGTCAGTTTTCAACACCTGGTTTTCTGTGCATAATTTATTTTCCTCTGTTTGTTTCAGTTCATTGTTTGTTTGCTCTCTTGATCTTTGGCTTTTGAAATGATTCCCGCTGGGGTAATTAAAATTTTTGTTCGAATTGTAGTATAAAATTGAAAACTCTGATCATTGAATCTGTTTATGGAACTGAGTTTTGTATCCAGAATGACTGTATTTTATTTTTTGTTAAGGAGCCGTTGTCTCCAGAATTACTCAAGTACCCTTGGTCCCTTATGATCTTTGGGTTTCCCTTGTGTACATATACTAGATTTGCGCAATCGCATGATTGCAAGGGATTTGGTGAAAATCCTCACTTTCTGACTAAGGAAGTCCCCCTCTGTTACTTTCCCTCCCCTTACTTAAGATATGTCAGACCATGCCCCCTCATATACTGATGATTATATTAAAAAAATACTTGAAGGACCTTTACTTTTTCAGATTCAGCGCCGGGACACCTCTGTTTGAGGTAGCTGTTTGCGCTTTATAAATGTCGGTATTATTATTAATATTCACCTGACACAGCTCAACCAGTAGAATCCAGTCTCCCTGAAAAACTTAAAAAAAATAGGAAAAAATATACAAAATTGCAACTAATGATCCATATGTTAACGGAATATTTAAAAGCCGACACAATACCTAGGGGTCTCCAAGTAAGAAATATAACTGGAGTTTTTACTGAAGACAAAAAATACAAACAAGGATTTAGCTATATTGGAAATACTTGTTCCCGACATTGGATGGTATTGGGCATAGACACCGCCATTGAACATTCTAAAAAATTGTTAGAAGAAATTATAGAATTAGAAAAACAAATTTCAGAATCCAGTGTTATACCTGATGCTAAAAGTTTTGTGGAAAAAATTGGGAAGACTATAACTGAATTAACCCGAATAGAACAGGAGAAAAAATCCAATAAAGTTAAAAAAGACATTCAGAATTACATGATTGAGAAGAATTACCCGCATCTCAACGAGGAATTCTACAATAACAGAAATTTCTACAACCCCAGTTACGAACGGACCTGGGGCAGATTCAATAAACAGAGGAATCTTATAACCTCCTCTGCGAAATCACCAGACAGTTCAGACCCCGGAGAGGGTCTGAGTTCCTTGAAAAGCAGTCATAAACCTAATTTTTTAGGGGCTGGCCCAGACAGACCCCCGAGACGTGGGAGGGGGAGAGGAAGGGGCCGAGTACAATGGTATTTCGACAAACCAGGGGAAAGACAAACTCATCACAAATACTACCAATGGGGGAACTAGTAACAAACATCCCCATTTCTAATTTCACAGACATAAGAAATGACCAAACCATCCCCACATTTAATCTGTCTACCCACAATTTATCCACAACTGAAATTTCGTTATTGAGCAAAGGACTATCCTTCGTGCCCACGACCCACTCAAATTTTTGGGAATTACAAACAGACATATTCAGGTTTTTTAGGAAAATCAGGCTGCATGCTTTTTTTAAGAATAATTCTTTCACTTCTTCTCAGGCATACACCAGTTTCAAACCCCCATCTACATTTTCACC
Source organism: Calotriton arnoldi (assembly GCA_963921515.1). NCBI lineage: Eukaryota > Metazoa > Chordata > Amphibia > Caudata > Salamandridae > Calotriton > Calotriton arnoldi. The sequence continues at coordinate 107,212 of CAWUFW010012926.1, forward strand.
CCCTTCTTCCGCCATTCCACCTGAAGTTCTCACATTTGAAAAGCTGGTATTAAAAGATATCGCCAAGTTAGCCCCCAAAAAAGTCTTTGTCCCCTACAATATAAATCTGTCTGAGAAACAAGCACTCAATAACCTGAAAATGAACAAAACTCTTATTGTTAAACCTGCCGCCAAGGGCGGAGGGATTGTACTTCAGGATATTTCTGATTACAAAAAGGAGATCACGAGACAGATCTCAAATAATGATGACTACTTGATACTCAACGGACATTTCATCACTTACCAAAAAAAGTCTAAAAGAAGGTTTCCTTACTAAAATTGAAGATTTTTTTCTTAACACCAGGAATCCCAGAACTCCTGTGATATACACCCTCCCCAAAATACATAAAGAACAAACAGCTCCCCTCGGCAGACCCATCATTTCTGGGTGTGGCTCAAATCTAGAACCACTCTGAAGATACATTGATTTTTTCATTTAAGAATATGTACCTGGAACAAGATGCTATGTAAAAGATAGCACCAATATGATCAATCAAATTGAACATATCCCCTTTAACAGAGACACATGCTTACTTTGTACTTTAGACATTTGGGGGTCGATTCCGATTCGGGCCGGAAAAAGCACCGACCGACTCGGAGCCGGAATTAATTCCGACCGACACGTACCTGTGGCGCCCGACACGCCAAGTACGATGCAAGGCGTGCAAAATCCGACCGACACGTACTGAACCCAAGCCGAACGACCGACCGCACGGAAAACAGCAATCCGGCCTGAAAAACACGCGAATCGAACCGACCGCATCGCACCCGGAACAAATCCAACCGAAACGTACACGCGAACTCCAAACCGCTAAGTACGATGCAAGGCGCAAAAACCACGACCGAGTCGTACGGAGGACAAGCCGTACGACCGACACGCATACAAAACCGAGCCGAAGTAACACAAAACACAGCGACCGACGCGTACGCAGCATAGAAAACTGCACAAACACAGCGTGAACGAAACGGAGAAGACCGTACGAGACAAATGCAGGGTCCGACTCGGTCACAAGAACGTTTCCAACATGCACAGAAAGTACTAAGGAAAAATACACAAAAAAAGGCCAAACAAGCAATTACAAAGCCAATAAATACTGGGGGGTGGGGACAGAGAACAAAGACACACCCACAACTCCACCCATATAAAGGACACAAATCCCAACCATGATCCTTTGCAAATGCTATTCTACTGCCAGCACTCAACAGACAGCAACCACACACCCACAGCTCATCCCTCACACAAGCCACACACCATCAGCACACCAACAAATAGCTACCTCACATACACCCAGCAAAACACACACTCACACACCCTCACCTGCACACCAACACACACATCACTCACCATCACCACCCATCACCATGCCCCCCAAGAAGAATCACAAGTTCCTAGATTGTGAATTGGAAGTCCTGGTAGACAAGATCCTCAGGGTAGAGCCACAGCTGTTTGGCACACTGGTCCAACAGACACCCATCTCCCAGAAAACCAAGATGTGGGAGAGGATCATCAACAGGGTGAACGCACAATCACCATGTCTGCGCACAAAGACTGACATCCAGAACAGGTGGTATGACGTGCGCAGGAGGGTACGGGAGCTGCTCAAGAAGGACTACCTCCTGAGCCAATACACCGGCAGTGGCCCTCCTGCCAAGCCAGTATACCTCAGGCCCTGGGAGGAGAAGGTGCGGGCCATCCTTCCGCCAGTGAGCGTCTATGGACTAGAGAACATCCCAGAGCCTGGTGAGTACACAACAAATGTACACAATATTCTGCCACAATACACACACACATCACTGTCAAGGGGAGAGTCAAACCATGCACTCATAGCAATTACACAGCAACCAGAACAGAATCATCCCAAAATGTGTATGTCAGTCAGATAAACACAACACATGCCATCTCAAAGTTACATTTAACCGTGTCATCACATGTACAAACACAACTACAACTACAGCTAGGCAGTGGCACAAATAGAACTAACAAACACATCCAGACATGTAGCCACCACTACAACACCAACACACAGTGAAGACCACTGAAAGGAAGGAATTCTGTGTATGCTGGGCAAGTCAGTGTAGCCAATAGCATCATGGGAGTCGTAGTCACAGATATTGCTCACCCCCACAACTGTCCCATCAACACCACCATGAACCATGCGCACATCACAGGGAGTGGAAAAGGACTCACAAGATGGCTGACACTGGCTACTGCTGTGGGGAGCACAAGGCCCTGCTGGCAACTGTGCAACAACCAACAGCAGGACACCACTGACTGACATCCTGAGAGACAACTTCCACTCCCTGCAATGGAAGCACGTTCCATGGTGGGATATCTGGCTGGGTGGGAAGGAGGACTCGCAGCACTGACCATAGTCACAAGCACCTCCCCTCACACACCCCCTCAACACAAACTCCACAGAACCCACCTGGGAGAATGCAATGCCTCACATCCTAACTCAAGATCCCACAAAGAACCACCACCCTGGGTTATGTTGTGTGAAGCACAGGGACACTCCTGGGACTTTTAGCCAAACAACTGCCAGGACAACACTCCCAGCCATCCTGTCAGCACAGGCAGCCCACCCCACAGGGAAGCAGAGTCAAAAGGAAGGAAGCATGGGCATGCTGGGAAGGGGGTGGAGGCAATAGCATGATGGGAGTAGTAGGCACAGATATTGCTCAGCCTCACAACTGTCCCATCAACACCACCCTGAACCATGCTCACATCACAGGGAGTGGTTAAGGACTGACAAGATGGCTGACACTGGCTACTGCTGTGGGGAGCACAAGGCCCTGCTGGGAACTGTGCACCAACAAACAGCACAACACCACTGCCTGACATCCTGAAAGCCAACTTGCACTCTCTGCAATGCAAGCAAGTTCCATGGTGGGATATCTGGCTGGGTGGGAAGGAGGACTCGCAGCACTGACCATAGTCACAAGCACCTCCCCTCACACACCCCCTCAACACAAACTCCACAGAACCCACCTGGGAGAATGCAATGCCTCACATCCTAACTCAAGATCCCACAAAGAACCACCACCCTGGGTAATGTTGTGTGAAGCACAGGGACACTCTTTGGACTTTTAGCCAAACAACTGCCAGGACAACACTCCCAGCCATCCTGTCAGCACAGGCAGCCCACCCCACAGGGAAGCAGAGTCAAAAGGAAGGAAGCATGGGCATGCTGGGAAGGGGGGTGGAGGCAATAGCATGATGGGAGTCGTAGGCACAGCTCTACATCCCCCACCACATGGCACAGCAAGCTCACACTCACGCATGCACATCCCACAGAGAGTGGAAAGGCCCATCAAAGATGTCTGACACTGTTGCTGTGTCGTGGGGAGCACAAGGGCATGCTGGGAACTGCACACCAACCAACAGCAGGACACCACTGTCGGCCATCTTGCCATTGCTCTCACACCCACACACACTGAACTCCCCACAAAAGCAAGTAAGTATGGGAATGCTGGGAAGTGGGGTGGAGGCAATAGCATGATGGGAGTCATAGTCACAGACATAGCTCACCCCCACAACTGTCCCATCAACACCACCCTGAACCATGCTCACATCACAGGGAGTGGATAAGGACTGACAAGATGGCTGACACTGACTACTGCTGTGGGGAGCACAAGGCCCTGCTGGGAACTGTGCACCAACAAACAGCAGGACACCACTGTCAGCCATCTTGCCATTGCTCTCACACCCACACACACCGAACTCCCCACGAAAGCAAGTAAGTATGGGAATGCTGGGAAGTGGGGTGGAGGCAATAGCATGATGGGAGTCATAGTCACAGACATAGCTCACCCCCACAACTGTCCCATCAACACCACCCTGAACCATGCTCACATCACAGGGAGTGGATAAGGACTGACAAGATGGCTGACACTGGCTACTGCTGTGGGGAGCACAAGGCCCTGCTGGGAACTGTGCACCAACAAACAGCACAACACCACTGCCTGACATCCTGAAAGCCAACTTGCACTCTCTGCAATGCAAGCACGTTCCATGGTGGGATATCTGGCTGGGTGGGAAGGAGGACTTGCAGCACTGACCATAGTCACAAGCACCTCCCCTCACACACACCCTCAACACATACTCCACATAACCCACCTGGGAGAATGCAATGCCTCACATCCTAACTCAAGATCCCACAAAGAACCATCACCCTGGGTTATGTTGTGTGAAGCACAGGGACACTCTTGGGACTTTTAGCCAAACAACTGCCAGGACAACACTCCCAGCCATCCTGTCAGCACAGGCAGCCCACCCCACAGGGAAGCAGAGTCAGAAGGAAGCATGGGCATGCTGGGAAGGGGGGTGGAGGCAATAGCATGATGGGAGTAGTAGGCACAGATATTGCTCAGCCTCACAACTGTCCCATCAACACCACCCTGAACCATGCTCACATCACAGGGAGTGGAAAACAACTGACAAGATGGCTGACACTGGCTACTGCTGTGGGGAGCACAAGGCCCTGCTGGGAACTCTCTGCAATGCAAGCAAGTTCCATGGTGGGATATCTGGCTGGGTGGGAAGGAGGACTCGCAGCACTGACCATAGTCACAAGCACCTCCCCTCACACACCCCCTGGCAACTGTGCAACAACCAACAGCAGGACACCACTGACTGACATCCTGAAAGACAACTTTCACTCCCTGCAATGCAAGCACAGTCCATGGTGGGATAACTGACTGGCTGGGTGGGAAGGAGGGCCGGCTGTCAACCAAATACAACCAATGCAGACCATGTTCACACCCCAACAAATACATAGAAATGCCCAAATAATGCAGGACAATGTGCTACACCAATATCAACCCCTGACTGTGACAACTTAGGACAATGCAATGTACAGGCCCGCACCCAGAGGCACAGTCACAACTGTCAGGTGTGTCAACCATTGATGCCTGCAGAAACATAACATACATTGTGTGTGTCTCCCAAAAACAGGTGATGATGGGGACACAGCAGCAGACGCTGAGGAGTCCCAGTCTCAAGAGGATACGGAGCTCACTGGTGTCGTACAGCCTCTGCCCTCCTCGGACGAAGAAGACCAACCTGGCACATCCGGTGCAAGTCAACATGCAGCACCAGCAGGACCACCAGCTGCAGCACCAGCTGCACCCCCTGCACCCACCCCTCCAACGACTGTCACCACAAATACCATCCCTGCCGACATGGACAGAACAAGGAGCACCACCAGCACAGGGACCCTGGACCAACGTGGGGCCATGGACACCACCACCAACCCCCAAGGGGGACCAGGGTCATCTGTGCGTGCCACTGCACGCACTGCACATGTCGGCAGGGGTGGTGGGAGGGGTGGGAGACAGAGGTCGCTGCTTGCAGAGGTTGCTGGTGTGCATGATGACCCACAACTGGTACGCATAGCCGATGCGTACCAGTCCAGCACCGGAGATCTCAGCCAGGTAGTGGGGCTCCTCAGAGACATGAAACAGCAGCAGGCTGCCCATCATGCCCGCTTGGACTCACACATGTCCCGCGTGGAGTCCAAGTGGGACGCACTGCAAGAGATGACGGCGGTGCACAGGGACATATTACAATGCCTCCGCCAGATGAACAGCAACCAGTCCACACCTCCCTGTGTGCCAACAACATCTGGTGCTGAACAAACTGCAACTGCCACAGGGAGGGAGGATGACTCTGGCGGAGAGTCCCCTGCACCGCAGCAGCCTGTACTTGAGGGGCCCCCCAAAGAAGAGGGGTCGTCCGAGGAGGGGCAAGTGAGAGGCCGATGGCCAAGTGCAACCCCCAGGAAGCCTGAACCTGTTCTGGATGTTCACCTTTGTGCACAAACTGTTCACCCTGTTGACGGCAACACAACTCCCACACATGACATGGGGAGTACAAGTTGGACCAATGTCTCAGACAACTGTGGCCCCGATACTGGGGATTTTGTCTACCAGGACTTTCAATTCACCTAGGAACTTCCGATTGCAATATATATGTACAGCACTAACCATCCTATGCACTATTCACACAAATGTATCACAATAAACACACTAATACACCATACTTGCCTCTGTTGTGATTCCAACGTGGGTGCTGTCATGGGGATGATGAACTGCAAAATTACACTGTGTATGCGAATTGCAACAGCAAGTACAACACAGGCATGTGAGTAAAGGCAACGTGACACATATGAGGGAGACACACCACCAGGGCTACACAACACATACACTCCTAGGCCATCTGACTCATTGCCTACACTGATGTTGCCAGGGAAGACAGGGCAATGCACAGACACCACACCTATTCCCAGTTGTAGTCAAGTAGCCCACAGGTGCAGTAAGCAAATGGCAGTCAAATGTGTGACCACAGACAACGCACATCACAAAGTGAAGCACAGGTTTATTACACAGTTGCAACATGTCGTAACCACTACAGATGCAAGGTAATCCCACCTGGCAGCGGGCACACAGTCAACAACTGTAGAAGGAAGGAAGTCCATGGGTGTGGCGCACATCACCTGTAGGGACACAACAGCTACCACCCTGGAAGTACAATCACGTCGTCGGTGGACACAGTTGACCAAACTAATCTGAAAGTACCCTGTGAAGGACAGAAATGACACACAGTCAAAAGCAATGGAGAACAGGACAGAACAGCAAAACTCATGCACAATACATGTTACAAGATACCCACCCAGAACCAAGTTAGCATGTCAACACTGTTGGGGAGTACAGACCACCTGTAAGCACACATCGCTACACACATCCAGTCAAGTAGCCCATGGACACACTCCAACAGCACCAGAGCACCACCTACACATATCATGCCAACTCACATCATTGACATGACACCTCAGGATACTCACATTCAGCTAAAGAAGTTGGTGATGAGCTGTGTGCGGACATCACCCTCATCATCATCATCACTGGCATCGTGGTCCAGGCCAGGATCCTCCACAGGTGGCGGATGTTGGTCATTGTCATCCTGGATGAGAGGCAACTCCTTCCGCACTGCCAGGTTGTGGAGCATGCAGCAGACGATGATAATCTTGCACACCTTCGCTGGGGCATATGGGAGGGACCCTCCTGTCTTGTCCAGGCAGCGGAAGCGGCTCTTCAGGAGACCAAATGTCCGCTCAATCACTCTCCTGGTCCGACCATGTGCCTCATTGTAGCGCATCTGGGCTGGTGTCACAGGGTTCCTGAGGGGTGTCAGCAACCACGGCATGTTGGGGTATCCCGAGTCACCTACGGACAGACAAGTGCACATTAGCTGACTTGGAAAAGTGGGCGGAATACTACAGAGCAGATCACACACAATGGCACAAAGTCAGTACACACCGACAAGCCAGGCACGCTGGTTCTGCATCTGTGCCATCATCCTGGGGATGCGACTACTCCTCATCACAAAGGCATCGTGTGCTGAACCAGGGAAACGGGCACACACGTGTGTGATGGTCATATCTGCAAGACACACCACCAGTGCATTGACCGAGTGGTAGTGCTTGCGGTTACGGTAGGCCTGCTCCTTGGCCTGTGGTGGTACCAAAGCCACATGTGTCCCATCAATGGAGCCAATGACATGCGGCATCCTCCCCAGGGCATAGAAGTCACTCTTCACGTCAGTGAGTCGTTGCAGTCTAGGGAAATAGATGTACCGGTTCAGGAATAGCAACATTGCCTCCAAAACATCGCGGAGCACACGGCTCAACATGGTCTGTGACATCCCACCAGCAGTCGCCACAGTATGTTGGAAGGTACCGGTGGCAAAGAAGTGTAGGGCTGCCATCACCTTCACCTTGGGGGTCAGCGCTGTAGGATACGGCCGGCCAGGCTGCAAATGTGGGGCCAACTGCACTGCCAAATCCTCAATCAGCTGCCTGGTGAAGCGGTACCGTCGGATGCTGTCCCGTTCCACCATCGTTGTCAGGTCTGGGAATGGTCTATGGACAGCAGGAGCCCTGCAGTGCAGAGGAGAAGAAAGCAAGATTGTCAGTCACCCCACATATGCGGCATTGAACACACTCAATATCACAACATACATCATTATGAGGCACAACTACATGAAGTGTGCAGTTCCGTAAGGACATGTATGGTACATACATGGCCAACATCTGTCATCACGGTTCAACAAGTGGCATCAATAAGTCCCAGGTTGGCCCATTGGATATCATGAGGCCGTGTCACAGTTCCCATCTCCTGCTGCCGTGTCACAATCACCCCCCACAGTGACATGTGAGGACAGATGTGCCCCAGGCATCACAGCTCAACGACCGGTACATTCCCAGGGACCCTGTATTGCCACATGGACACTGGCATTACATGGAGTATCATGTATACACCACAGCAAAACAACCATGACCCCCACAGGTAGTGGTCCCACTTGCCACTGCAGGACAGACATGGCCGTCTGTGACACACACACGCACAACATCAAAGTCCATGCACACACAACGTGGATGTGGAGACTGTCTCCCATTGTGCACATGAAATCAGAGACATTGTAAACACTACATGCACACAGACTGTGGAGGACCATCACTATTGTGCCACTGGGACACCCTGGCTCAAACATACCGTCCCACATGGGACTCACGGGGTATGTGACATGACATACACATACACCACCGTGAAATGTGACCATGGCACATGCACAGATATGAACAGTTGCACATCACAGTGGTCATGTACACGTAACACCCAGGATCCTGTCCCCATGAACACGTGCACAGCCTGGGGGTGGCTGCCCCCAGGTGACACCCACAGGACAACATGTACACCAACATACACACAATAGGAAATGCAGCCTTACATGCCTTATGATACAGTTTGGACAGGCTGTCGTGTTGTAGGTGTGCCCCTCACTCCCTGGGAGCTATCTGTGGCTGGCATATGTTCATCTGAGACAGGCATGGTGACATATGCCAGTCACTTGTACAGGGATGCGTTGAACAGCAATGGACCGATCGGTGCCCCCGGCCGGCCCATTGCATTCAATGTGTGCGGGTACGCGTTGTACGCGTTGAACAGCAATGGACCGATCGGTGCCCCCGGCCGGCCCATTGCATTCAATGTGTGCGGGTACGCGTTGTACCCCTGTACGCGTTGAACAGCAATGGACCGATCGGTGCCCCCGGCCGGCCCATTGCATTCAATGTGTGCGGGTACGCGTTGTACCCCTGTACGCGTTGTACCGCAATGGACCGATCGGTGCCCCCGGCCGGCCCATTGCATTCAATGTGTGCGGGTACGCGTTGTACCCCTGTACGCGTTGAACAGCAATGGACCGATCGATGCCCCCGGCCGGCCCATTGCATTCAATGTGTGCGGGTACGCGTTGTACCCCTGTACGCGTTGAACAGCAATGGACCGATCGGTGCCCCCGGCCGGCCCATTGCATTCAATGTGTGCGGGTACGCATTGTACCCCTGTACGCGTTGAACAGCAATGGACCGATCGGTGCACCCGGCCGGCCCATTGCATTCAATGTGTGCGGGTACGCGTTGTACCCCTGTACGCGTTGTACCGCAATGGACCGATCGGTGCCCCCGGCCGGCCCATTGCATTCAATGTGTGCGGGTACGCGTTGTACCTCTGTACGCGTTGAACAGCAATGGACCGATCGGTGCCCCGGCCGGCCCATTGCATTCAATGTGTGCGGGTACGCGTTGTACCCCTGTACGCGTTGAACAGCAATGGACCGATCGGTGCACCCGGCCGGCCCATTGCATTCAATGTGTGCGGGTACGCGTTGTACCCCTGTACGCGTTGTACCGCAATGGACCGATCGGTGCCCCGGCCGGCCCATTGCATTCAATGTGCGCGAGTACGCGTTGTACCCCTGTACGCGTTGAACAGCAATGGACCGATCGGTGCCCCGGCCGGCCCATTGCATTCAATGTGTGCGGGTACGCGTTGTACCCCTGTACGCGTTGAACAGCAATGGACCGATCGGTGCCCCGGCCGGCCCATTGCATTCAATGTGTGCGGGTACGCGTTGTACCCCTGTACGCGTTGAACAGCAATGGACCGATCGGTGCCCCGGCCGGCCCATTGCATTCAATGTGTGCGGGTACGCGTTGTACCCCTGTACGCGTTGAACAGCAATGGACCGATCGGTGCCCCCGGCCGGCCCATTGCATTCAATGTGTGCGGGTACGCGTTGTACCTCTGTACGCGTTGAACAGCAATGGACCGATCGGTGCCCCGGCCGGCCCATTGCATTCAATGTGTGCGGGTACGCGTTGTACCCCTGTACGCGTTGAACAGCAATGGACCGATCGGTGCCCCGGCCGGCCCATTGCATTCAATGTGTGCGGGTACGCGTTGTACCCCTGTACGCGTTGAACAGCAATGGACCGATCGGTGCCCCCGGCCGGCCCATTGCATTCAATGTGTGCGGGTACGCGTTGTACCCCTGTACGCGTTGAACAGCAATGGACCGATCGGTGCGCAGCCATTGACAATGGCCTAGCCTGGCAACGGACGCGTTTTCGAAATTCGAACGAGTCGGTTGCTGGAAATTGAGTTGGTCACCCACAACAATGTTGCAAAATCATGTATGTCATGAAGTTGAAGATTTGAAGGATGCTGTGGGCGTGTATTGGTGCTGCTATTCCATGGATTGGCCAGATTCAGAAGATGCAAACGACTTGGACCTATCACTTTGGACACATGGGACAGTATCTGCCTCTCCAGCACATATATATTGCTGGCTGTTCCCCTGAGAGCTCACTTGCCTGCACTACATGCTCCAGGACGACATCTGCCACTGCACTGCTGCTGTCTCTGCCCCCTCTGGACCCTGCAATGGCACGTACTGTGGAGAGAGCCCCAGCCTTCAGCCTTGAGGAGAACCAGGCCCTGCTGGACAGCCTACTTCCACAGTACAGCAAGCTGTATGGGACACCAGGGGAGCAGGTGAGTGTTCTGTGCACTGCCTTTCTGAATGTGCATTTTGTCTGACTAGCAAGGCTGAAAGTCTGCACGCCACTGGCTAGCAGGCTCACTGAGTAGTTGTCACCCCCCATAGTGTGTAGTGACATGCACTGGACAGGTATGGTGCAGTGACAGTGCATTTGAACAAGGTTTTGCTTCCCATGCAATGATACCATGTAGTGACTTCTGGCAAACTGTCCATGGGCAGCGTTGCACTGCCTGTGTACATCATGTGCCCCTGTGATTGAGACATGTATATACAACTGTGTCATGCACGGATATGTTGCATGTGTAGTAATGGCCTTTTCACTTTGTCATCCTGACAGGTTAATGCCCATCGGAAGCAGGAGATCTGGAAGGACATCGTCCGGGCTGTCCGGTCCGTGGGGGTCTACAAGCGCCGGATCCGCAACTGCCAGAAGAGGTGGCAGGACCTTCGGGGCTGGACCCGGAGGATTGCACGGGTCCAGCTGAAGCTGTCGCCTCCTCGCAGGAGGGGCGGAACACGGACCCTGACCCCCCACATGCTCCAGATCCTGGCGGTGGTGTTTCCAGACCTGGATGGGCAGCTGAAGGCCAGACAGCAGCAAGGAGGGGGTGAGTCAAAGACTGCACTGTGAACTCTGTATTACATGCTATGTGCCCTCCTCTGGCCTGGTTAAACTGCCACAGTACAGCAGGCATGTTGTCCAGGAGCCATGTCCCTCTATTGTGCACTGCCCACTCCTCATCTGATACCCAGGTGTGGCCCTTACATTCAGGGAATTGTGTCACTTGGGACTGTGTCCTTGCAGTTTGCTTCACTCAAGGTGGGGGACAGCATCTGTTTCCCTAACTCTGTTGTGGGCATCATGGGTGGGTCCATTGTTCACACAACACCTGTGTTCGGACATGTAATCTGCGTGTTGCTTTGATATGCGGTCCACTTGCTGAGCTGAGCCACCACATGTGCCTGGGGTATCTGGCACACACCCATGCAGCGGGTGGGAACAATGTTTGGGCCCCAGGAGTGTGCAGATTACGTGTGTCACACATACATAGCCAGCTATCCACTGTCCAGGGCTCATCCCTCATTCATGTGGGGCAGGACAGTCATGCCTACTCCAGCCCATCCAATACACCTGTACTCCCACTCCCGTGTATCAGCTGACACATTGTGCGCAGTGATTTGACCCCTCAGGTGTCTGCCTCTGTGTCAGTGTGCTGTGGATTTGTTGCCAGGACTGCTGGGGTGTTTCTCGGTAGGGGCTCAGCATGCCACTGGAGATGTGACCATACGAGACGATACTTGTGTGTCACATAGGTGTTTGATCAGCTGCCCGTGCAGACTGGGGTATGCGAATGTGAAGTTCAGGCAGCTGTTTCCCATTCACAGCAGATTGTGAGGGGCTCAGGTTCAGAGGGTAGTGTCACAGGTCTCCCATATGTCCAATCGGTATGACCTGGACAGATGAGGGTTAAGATGATGTGTTGTGTGGGGGATGTACATGTGCACTTGTGCAGCTCCAGGACTTGCATTCCCCATGACCTACTATTGTGACACAGTGCAGAGTGTTGTTGTCTGGCTGCCAAGTCATACATCACTGAGACAGTGATGTATGACTTAGCAGTCATGCCTCCGCCATGGCATGTGTCTACTTATTGGTGATCCTGCAGGGGAGTGACATGTGCTACATGCACACCATTGTGGCGATGGCTATCAGGACATGGGTGCATCATGGTGTCTGTCGCTGGTATGCATCACATGCATTTCCTATTTGACTCTGGGCATCCCTTTCATCCGGAAACCTGTACTGACTCAGTGGCAAGAGTTGTGATGTGTGCATGTCCACATGCTACACCGTGTCCTCTGCACTGTCCAACTACTGTGTAGGTGGTGCATGTGTCCACACTGGGGTGTTGCTATCCAACAGACACCAGACAGATGGGTGCAAGGCCATGTGGGATGTGAGTGCCATGGTTGGCATCAGACTGACAATTGGCTTCTCCTGTTCAGTTAGGGCACTTTTAGCAATGTTCAACTAATGATGCCAGGGCTTGCTCTGTAATGTGCTGTGCTCACAGTGGTGTGTGCGTTTGGTGCAGGTGACTGATGTCTGTCTGTTTCCCCATTGTTTGCAGATACATCCACGGCCACGGAAGGGGACAGCTCCACGGACCAGGAGGAGCCGGAGAGCCAGACTGGGTCAGCAGCCGAGGAGTGGTCGGAGGGACCCAGTGGCACGGAGGGCGAGGGGAGCCACACCGAGGAGTCCTCAGCAGCATCCACCTCAGCTGAGGACCACAGCGGCTCGGAGGATGACTCCCTTATGGAGGCGGGTGTCAGCAGCCACCACACCCCAGCTAGTGTTGCTGTCCCCGCCACCACCAGCACCACCACCGCCCTCCCATCGGCTCCCATTCCCCAGGTCCGTGGAGGCTCCCATGTTCGGGAGCGTGTCTCCTTTGGGCCAGGCACCGCACCCCCTGCCCCTGTGTCCCCTGCTGCCCTGAGTGAGGAGTCTGTGTACCTCCTTCGCCAGCTCCATGTAGGGCAGACAGCCATGCTGAGTGTCCTCCATGCGCACACCGCTCTGTTGACTCAGCTGGTGTCGTTCATGGAGGGCATCTCATCGGGCATGTCTGACCTACAGAGGGGCAATAGGTCCATGGACTCCTCCCTGACGGCAGCAGTGTCCCTCCTCAGACAGTCCCTCACCCCTCCTGCCTCTGCTCCATCCACACTCCCCAGCACCTTACCCGTCCCAAGCACACACACACCGGCACAGGCACACACCAGCACACACACGTCCAGCACACAGACACACACGCCACAAACAAAACGCACACGCACGCACAGTCAGGGGACTGAAACCAGACTCACAGGGGATGGGGCCCTGGAACACACACACGCATCCACGAGCACTGCGCAGTCCTCAGTTGCCTCTCCCTCCAATACACCCTCCCTTGCCTCACCTGCAACCCCAAAGACCCAGCGGCTCTTCCTCAGTGACCTCGGCCTCTTCCCCTCCGATCCAGCTGATACAGCATTCAGGGGGAAGAGGAAGCCCACCCACACGGAGCAGAGTGCCCCTCGCCCCCGGACACCCTCCCCCAGGCGCAGACAGACTGAGGCCCCCACCCGCAAGTCCCCCGGAGTCGTAAGAGCAAGACCCCGCCGCCGCCCTGCAGCTCAGGCACCAGGTCTCCTTCCTCCATCCCTCAGGCCCCCACTCCACAGGTGCCCCCACCACACCCTGCCCCAGGTTCCCCCACCCACAGATATACCATCCCCAAGAGGATCCGGCCTTCTCCCCTGCCACTTGCTCTCCCGGCACCACACCCCCGCTGCGCTTGTCTGTGCCACTGATGTGGTGAGGGTGTCCTCCCCCTCTGTCCAGCCCACCTTGCCTGTTCCCCATTCTCCTCCCCTGGTGGTAGGCACTGCAGTGGAGTCCACTACCACCCTGTCTGACTTGGGCACTGCAGTGGCGGACCTGTCCACTCCATCTGCAGGGTCCACTGCAGTCGTGCCGGCACCCACAACATCTGAGTCATGCCCCCAGTTGTGCCGGCACACACCATGTCAGACACCTCCACTGCAGTTGTCAGTGGCTCTCCAGCACCCACCACCCCTGCCCTGCCTCCTCCTGGTGAGCCCTGATCCTGTCCCTGCGGTGCCTGGCCTGCCCCCCGGTTGCCCCTCCTAGTGGATTGTCCCTGGTTTTGTGCAGTGCAGGCATGCGTAGGGTGACATCTGCCACTGTCACCCTGTTTGGACTTTGACAATGGACTGGCCATTGGCCTTTGTGTTTTTTCTGGACTTTCACTTTTAAACACACATATGTTGAATAAAGCAACTTTCTGTTCTCTAGTGCTTATGCTTCTGATGTACATGTTGTTGATGATGCTAACCATGCCCTTGCTGCAGTGATGGTGATATTTGGTCTCATGATAATGAAGTGTTACTGTGCAGGAACACGTGGTCCAGGGGGAATGTGTCCTATCCTGTGGTGTATCCATGTCATCCATAGCAGCATCTGAGGGTGTCATGTGTTCAGTATTTGGCAATGGGATTTCCTACTTACATTAGCAATTTCACATCTGTGGCTTCCACCCCTGCACATCTGTTGTGCCTGCCATTGTTCAATTCGTCTACTTCCCTGACCGTGTGGCCATCTCCACTGGACATGCAGGTTTGGGCATCAATGGGGAAGGACTCATCTGTGTTGTCAGTGCAACATTGCTATACAAGTGTGTTGGATCTGTGCTGATGATTTCGTTGGCACTTCCATGACCAGGCTGATGTGACAGGAGCCTTCATTTGGTGCTAATTGTTGATTGTGTGACCAAGTGCTCAGCTGACATGATGGGGCCCTACTGAGGCAACATATGGCACAGCTTTCCTCACACAGGAGTGGAGTCCCCTCATGGCAGTGTGTACTCCTGTGACATTGCCTGCGCCCAAGGTGTGTGTTGTATGAGCATGTCTGTGTGTTCACTTCCGTTTAGCTGTGCATGCTGTGATCCCTAGTGTTGTACCTGTTTGTGATGCTTGCTGACTTGACCTATGTTCCCCCAAAGTCTTCTCCCTGGGTTCTCTGTGATGTGGGTGCATGGCACATTACTGGTCATCAGGGTGTCACCCATAGGTGTGTTTGCTGTCAGGGCTGAGTTTGTGTGCAGACGCTAATGGGTCACAGTCAGGTTTCCCCTTGGCACTTGTTGTTTGCACCTGTCATGTGATTTCCAGTTTGTGTTATCTTTCAGTGATTGTGACACGTTGTGTGTGTGACTGCTGGCACTCCTCAGGGTCCGGGCTGCAATGTTGGTTGTTGTCTATGTGTGTTCTTTGTGGGTGACCTTGGCTTCTTCATTGGTGTGTGACTGTGGCTGGGATCCCATTGGTTGGTGTGGTATTGCCGTCATGTCCATGTACAGCGTAGTGTGCAGTGTGTCAGACATTCAGGAGTCTTGTTGAGTGGCCATGTGTGATGTGTTTCTGCACCTTGGTTCCCACCCACCACCCTGGAATAGTCATGGGTGCATGTGCAATGTCACCAGTGCATGTGTGCTTCACTGCTGCACATTGTTGGAGGTCGAGGTGTGTGGTGTTGAGTGTGTGCAGATGAGAGTTGTTGCCCGGCTAGACCCCTGCCTCCATGTTGGCCTTGGCTTACTGGCCGTGCTGATTGATTTGTGCTTGTGTAAGTGTGATGGTAGTTTGTTGCTCAGGACACATGACTGTGGTTCACAGTGTGAACGACATTTAGCTTTGTCATCACAGTGGGATTGTAATGCAGCCCAGGGTCACCACACTGTGGGGGCCCTGGGGGTAGTGCTGTGGTGTGTCTGTGTCTTGCTGTGTCAGTTGCTGTTCCTACGTGCCTGTGTGACATGTGTGATTTGTGCTCCCTCTCATCTGACAATGCCTGCTTGCCCACATAGGGGATTTGGATCCATGAGTTACCTTTGTGTGGCACTGTATGCACATCTGTATGATTGGTATTCAGGCCTCCTCATGTGTTGTGTGGTTGCCTGGGGACACTGGCACCCCCCCCCTCACCTGTTGTGTATGATGTGCAGTGTGGGTCTGCCTGTTTGTGTTTGTGCATCTGCACCACTGATTTGGCATTTCTTGGGTGTGCCATTGGCTGTATGTAGTTTGGTGGGTTTCCCCTGCTGTCCCTGGGACTCCTAGGTCATCGGTCAGCACAATGATCATGGTTTGTGTGTCCCATTGCTGCCATGGTATGGTATCTGTTCACCTCACATCTACAGTCTCCACAGGGTATCTGCATTTGTGTGCCCATTGGTGCAAATATGTGGGTCTGCATTCTGATGGTCACTTCTGTCATTGTGTCATTGCTGAATGTTGACAGTGTCAGCCCCCATGGGTGTTGTTTGTCTGCACATGGCCAAAGGTATGTCTTATTTGCACTGCAGTATTTGCCTCCCCCAATCTATGTTGCAATGTGACACATGCACTACTTTGCCACTGATGTGTTTTATGTTCTGTGACCAGGAATCATCCATGCAGTTTGGCAGTTGCAGCTTTTTCTTTGTCAACACTTACATTTTGGTCACTGTGATGATGGGGGTTTGGACCCCATTGCCACAATGTTCAAAATGTGCTTCAGATATGGACCCCACACTTACATTTTGGTCACTGTGATGATGGGGGTTTGGACCCCATTGCCACACTGTTCAAAATGTGCTTCAGCTATGGACCCCACACTTACCTTTTGGTCACTGTGATGATGGGGGTTTGGACCCCATTGCCACACTGTTCAAAATGTGCTTCAGCTATGGACCCCACACTTACCTTTTGGTCACTGTGATGATGGGGGTTTGGACCCCATTGCCACACTGTTCAAAATGTGCTTCAGCTATGGACCCCACACTTACCTTTTGGTCACTGTGATGATGGGGGTTTGGACCCCATTGCCACACTGTTCAAAATGTGCTTCAGCTATGGACCCCACACTTACATTTTGGTCACTGTGATGATGGGGTTTGGACCCCATTGCCACAATGTTCAAAATGTGCTTCAGCTATGGACCCCACACTTACATTTTGGTCACTGTGATGATGGGGGTTTGGACCCCATTGCCACACTGTTCAAAATGTGCTTCAGCTATGGACCCCACACTTACATTTTGGTCACTGTGATGATGGGGGTTTGGACCCCATTGCCACAATGGTCATGGCCTGCTTGCATTGTGGGGGCCACACACATATATGTGTGGCACATGTGATAGGGGGTCACATTGTATGTTCAAAGTCATGTTCAGTGTTGTAGGCATTTGACACAGTCTACACACGCTTGTCATGGTGTTGGGGGGATGTCTTTTTCTTGCATTCCCTAGGTTGTGGTGTGCTGGTTGTGTCATGCATTGTCCATCCTATGAGTGGGGGTGGTGTTGGTGGTAGGCATCCAGCCCCCCATGGGTAGAGGTGGTAGTAGTGACAGGCATCCAGCCCCCCCTGGGTAAGGGTGGTAGTTGTGGTAGGCATCCAGCCCCCCTGGCTAAGGGTGGTAGTAGTGGTGGGCATCTGGCACCCCCCTGGCTTAGGGTGATAGTAGTGGTAGGCATCCAGCCCCCCCTGGGTAAGGGTGGTAGTGGTGGTGGGCATCTGGCACCCCCATGGCTAAGGGTGGTAGTAGTGGTAGGCATCCAGCCCCCTGGGTAAGGGTGGTAGTGGTGGTGGGCATCTGGCACCCCCTGGCTAAGGGTGGTAGTAGTGGTAGGCATCCAGCCCCCCCTAGGTAAGGGTGGTAGTTGTGGTAGGCATCCAGCCCCCCTGGCTAAGGGTGGTAGTAGTGGTGGTCATCTGGCACCCCCATGGCTAAGGGTGGTAGTAGTGGTAGGCATCCAGCCCCCTGGCTTAGGGTGATAGTAGTGGTAGGCATCCAGCCCCCCTGGGTAAGGGTGGTAGTGGTGGTGGGCATCTGGCACCCCCATGGCTAAGGGTGGTAGTAGTGGTAGGCATCCAGCCCCCTGGGTAAGGGTGGTAGTGGTGGTGGGCATCTGGCACCCCCTGGCTAAGGGTGGTAGTAGTGGTAGGCATCCAGCCCCCCTGGGTAAGGGTGGTAGTGGTGGTAGGCATCTGGCACCCCCTGGCTAAGGGTGGTAGTAGTGGTAGGCATCCAGCCCCCTGGCTAAGGGTGGTAGTAGTGGTAGGCATCCAGCCCCCTGGGTAAAGGTGGTAGTAGTGGTGGGCATCTGGCACCCCCATGGCTAAGGGTGGTAGTAGTGGTAGGCATCCAGCCCCCCTGGGTAAGGGTGGTAGTAGTGGTAGGCATCTGGCACCCCCATGGCTAAGGGTGGTAGTAGTGGTAGGCATCCAGCCCCCTGGGTAAGGGTGGTAGTGGTGGTGGGCATCTGGCACCCCCTGGCTAAGGGTGGTAGTAGTGGTAGGCATCCAGCCCCCTGGGTAAGGGTGGTAGTGGTGGTAGGCATCTGGCACCCCTGGCTAAGGGTGGTAGTAGTGGTAGGCATCCAGCCCCCCTGGGTAAGGGTGGTAGTAGTGGTAGGCATCTGGCACCACCATGGCTAAGGGTGGTAGTAGTGGTAGGCATCCAGCCCCCTGGCTTAGGGTGGTAGTAGTGGTAGGCATCTGGCACCCCCATGGCTAAGGGTGGTAGTAGTGGTAGGCCTCCAGCCCCCTGGGTACGGGTGGTAGTGGTGGTGGGCATCTGGCACCCCCTGGCTAAGGGTGGTAGTAGTGGTAGGCATCCAGCCCCCCTGGGTAAGGGTGGTAGTGGTGGTAGGCATCTGGCACCCCCTGGCTAAGGGTGGTAGTAGTGGTAGGCATCCAGCCCCCTGGCTAAGGGTGGTAGTAGTGGTAGGCATCCAGCCCCCCTGGGTAAAGGTGGTAGTAGTGGTGGGCATCTGGCACCCCCATGGCTAAGGGTGGTAGTAGTGGTAGGCATCCAGCCCCCCTGGGTAAGGGTGGTAGTAGTGGTAGGCATCTGGCACCCCCATGGCTAAGGGTGGTAGTAGTGGTAGGCATCCAGCCCCCCTGGCTTAGGGTGGTAGTAGTGGTAGGCATCTGGCACCCCCATGGCTAAGGGTGGTAGTAGTGGTAGGCATCCAGCCCCCCTGGGTAAGGGTGGTGGTGGTGGTGCGCATTCAGGCCCCTGTGTGCATATGTGGCATTGGTGATGGGCATCCCGCCCCAATGGTGCTGCTGTTGCTGGTGTAAGTAAATTCTGCATCCCTCTGTGTGTGTGTGTGATGTGTCGTGTACGTGTTGTATGTGTTTTGTGATTGGTGTCTGACTTACCTTCTGCGCCGTACGCGTCCGTGCCTGTTCCGGTAGTAAATGTAGAATATTGGTAGGATCGGGACGAAGGGATTCATGGTTGGTTCGTGTCGTTCGTCTTTCTCGTCGCTTCGCGTCGTCCTCGTTGCTGGCGTGTTCGCCTCGTAGCCGTGGATCGTGTTGTGGCGCGAATCGGAGCTTATGTGCGCCTCTCCCGGATGCTTTGACGTGCCGTGCGTAGCGACGGGTTCGGCGCGTACGGAAAGCGCATCGTACTTGTTCGGCCGGACGGGGCTGCATTTTCCCTTCCGTGCGACTCGATTCTGCGTTTCCGGATTCGCCTCGGTCGGAGAACAGGACCTGGATTGGGTGAGTACGACTCGGCCGGATTCTGTGCTGTTGTGCGCATCGTACTTACTCGTTCGGTAGGATGTACGTCTCGGTCGTGAAACAGGCATTCGCATGGCTTTTTTCCCGACCAAATGGTATTGGGTGCGCCTCCGACCGAGATCGGAATCGGCCCCTGAGTCTCTATATATACGAGCAGAAGGAATAGAAGTTATTAGACAAATCCTTGAGAAAAGGAAACTGCCTCATACAGTCCCGTCAAATTTCATTTTAGATCTTCTGCAATTGACTCTCAAAAGGAATTTTTTCTTATTCAAAGGGAGTTGTTGTCAACAAATCAAGGGCACTTCCATGGGGGCTGTCTATGCCCCAAATTTTGCAATTCTCTTTATAGACGCAATAGAGACTCAAACCATTTTGACTGAAAGGATCCCATACAATGACAACATATTAATGTGGTAGAGATATATAGATGATATCTTCATGATTTGGAAGGGTGATGAGAATACCTTAACCACATTTATCACTTGTCTCAACACAAATTGTAAAGGACTTACATTCACATTCCAATCCAATAGATAACAAATTTCCTTTCTGGGCTTACTGATAAAAGACAATGATGGGCAGCTGTACACTACCCTATACCGCAAACCCACTGAATGTAACACATTACTAGCATACTCGAGCTTTCATCCCAGAGCACTGAGGGACTCACTTTCATACTCACAATTTCTTAGGATACGTAGAATTTGCTTTTTCAAAGAGGATTTCTTCAGGGAAGCAGAGGTACTCAAGACTAAACTGTTGGCCAGAGGTTACCTACGCAAACTTATCACCAAATCCATTAAGAGGGCATGGTACAGTCTGCGTGAGATACTACTCTCCCCTAACACTAAAAAAAGCTCGGACAAAATGGTATGTGTGATCACTTATTCACCAATTTCGAATGAACTCAAAAAAATTATCAAACGTCATTGGCATACAGTAAATACAGAAGAATTATCCATTGAACGCCCACTTTTTGCTGTTAAAAAAAGCAAGAACATAAAAGAGCACTTAGTTAGGGCATGCCTTCCTCCTACTAAGACAAATTTAACATTGCACGACCCGTGGGGATCCACACCTTTGGTTGGACATTTTAAATGCGGAGAATGCAGTGTGTGCGAAAACACAATTGAAACAAAAGAGTTTGTTCACAACAATGTGAGAAATGTTTTAACAGAATTTTCTAACTGCAATACCCAGAATGTTATTTATGTGATTGTGTCCTTGCAAAATGATTTATGTAGGGCAAACCACGGAAAAAATACGCATCAGGATTGGCCAACACAGGAGTCAAATAAGATGCAAGGTGGCAAATGCACCACTGGTGGAACATTTCCAAAGGTGTGGACATGATGAGAATGACATTAAATGGCAAGTTGTGGAAGTTATTAAGGCCCCTATGTGCGGAGGAGACATCTCAGCCTTTCTTATCAAAACTGAATTAAAATAGATTCTGACCTTATAGGTAGATCTGCCCTTATATTTTTCGATTCTTCATACGTGCTTGGGACTGCAATCACACTGTTACCAGTCACCTTGATGCTATGGATTATTGATCGGTGCGTTACTAGTAATCATTTGTTGCCAGGGCACTGTTGCTCTTGTCTCACGGTTCATGCATGATTGGTTTTTGGTCCTTTGCTTTTACTACTTCAAGAGAAATTTTCGCAGTACACCTCTCTCTAGGTGCATGGCCCTAATATATATATTTTAAAAATAAAAATGATTTCTTCATTCTCCTAATTCTCATTCCCATTCCTTCCTTTTCTCTCCTTGTTTATTTTAGGTGCTTCATCTTCGTATGATACTCATGAAGAGGCACTAATTGTGTTGAAAAAGCCTGTTGTTTGCTTAATTACAGATTGTTGAAAAATCAGGTGCTTCATGTAATATATCAATTGATACCATGCCAGGAAACTGATCCTCAGTCCTGATGATGATCCCATATTTTTACGGGATCGAAAGGTCGTCAACATACACTCTGACCTGGTACACTATGCTTTGTAGTATTTTTGTTTTGGGTGCAGTAGTGTTTTGCTTTTAATAAGAAGTGACCTAAAGGTGATATATTAATGTTGGGCACTGTTTGCTTGCCTGTGTATGTCTATATGTTTTTTTAATGTCAGTTTTTAATACATGGTTTTCTGTGCATTATTGTTTTTTTGCTCATTGTTTGTTTCAGTTCATTGTTTGTTTGCTCTCTTGATCTTTGGTTTTTGAAATTATTCCGGCTGGGGTAATTCAAATTTTTGTTCGAATTGTAGTAATAAAATTGAAAACTCTGATCAATGAATCTGTTTATGGAACTGATTTTTGTATCCAGAAAGACTGTATTTCATTTTTTGTTAAGGGGCCATTGTCTCTAGAATTACTCAAGCACCCTTGGTCCCTTACAATCTTCAAGGGTTTCCCTTGTGTACATATACTACTCCAAAACTCTCTTAAGCAGCCTAACTAAGCTCCATGGGATAATATTAGCCATCGGGCCAATATTAACAGAAATGTACCGCCCAGCATTAAAGAGTTACAATAACATTTGCTGTCCTATATTGGCCATAAAAGGTCTTAGTACCTTACAATGTTCTTGTGAGTATCTTATTTTTAAATTAACTATTTAATGACCTGTTAAATACAGTTCTTTTTTCCCCTAAAGTAATGCACTAGCTGGAAACTTAAGTTATTTATGAAGTCATGGTGAATCACGCTCTGTGTGACTGATTGTTTTCTCTACCTTTTCAAGAGTTTTAATGGGGAGGTTACTTGGCTGTCCAATTGAAATGAACCAGTATTGTGTTCCTGGCACACCAGTGACATATGACAGTACCCACAGCACACTGCTCCAGAACAACAAGAAAAGGCTTTCCATTGAAGAAAACAAACCCCTCTATAAAGGTGTGATAGTAGGAAATAAATTACTTGTGCTGCAGAGATAGACTGTTCCCCCTGTGCCACAGCAGATTTATTTCCATACATTCCTGTTTATTGCTTTTCCCAGTTCTCTAAGTAGTCACACTTATAGTGCTATTAAAATTCATCATCACCCTTAAACCCGTTTGTACAATAACCATAATTTGAGGTGTAATATCATACTGTCCTATTATCACTTGTATAACTTATATCTTGAATGTACAGATTGGTCACAACAAATCTGCTTTTCTCACTCCCCCTTAGACTGTGCTATACTCGTGTGAATGCAGAAGGAAGCATGGTTCACTTCATAGTACCTGATGCACAGACAGTCACTAAGCACACTTTTTCCTAGCTGCAATGTGAGGTCTGGTGAAATATTCCAGATAAATGTGCAGTCTTCTAGCAAATTCAGGAACGTAATTGTGTATTTCTCAGCCTATGTTGTTCCGTGCTTCACCTTCATATATATGACATCTGCCTATCTCCCTTATGCCATGAACTATATTGCCCCTTCCATGATCTTCTCCATCTCACAGTAGAAACAACTTCTCTATCATAACCTCCCTTCCTTTTGTTATTAATTGTAATTGTGTTTATATGGTGCTTACTACACCTGATGAGGCGTCAAAGTGCTTTTTGGTGAGCAGCACGCTGGTCTGGAAACCAAAAAGGATTTGTGGTGGATGTGTATAGGGAAATATGAGTTAATTTGAGCCGTGGACATGGGAGTCTGTTAGTTGAATTGAATAGGATAATTGGGGGACACAAGAGGGAAGAGTCTAGAAACTGTTATTTGGGAGATAATAGAAGTAAGATGAGGTTTGGGATGAGTAAAAGGAGAGATGGAGGAGGGACGAATCTCTAGAAAGGTATTAGGTGGATCATAGTAGTAAAATGAGGTTTGGGATGAGTCAAAGGAGGGATACATGAGGGAAGAATTTAGAATGAGGTTTGGGGTGAGTCAAAGGAGGGATAGAGGAAGGAAGGGTCTAGAAAGGGTTATTTTGGAGATCATAGCAGTAGAATGAGATTTGGGATGAGCCATAGCGTGGAGATAGAGGATATATTGAGAGAGGTATAGGATGAGACAGAGTAGTGCATTGGAGAGAGTCAAAGATTTCTTTTCTTTTTTCTTCTACAGTAGGAGCAAATAATAAATATGTAGATACATAAGTACATAGAAAGGGTATACATGTATAAAGAAGATAATATATCGAGATTAAAAGTTGTATTATATAAACTCAGACTTTCAAATGATGCTGTACTTGAAGCTAATTTATTTGTGTATTTTTATAACTTTTTCATTTGATCTTTTCCTCAATATTTCAATAGTGAAGCACTTGTAGATAAAATAGTAATACTAATATATTTACCTATTGTGATAGATAAATATAATAGTGAAAATGATCCACACACAGAATTTATGAAGAAGCTTTATTGAAGCATCCACACATCTTCAACGCCACATAGCAATTGCCCTCTCCCTTCCCTGGAACTTAGAGCATAGCTCAAACTTAAACACGGTGACATAAACAAAGCTAGCTATAAAGCTAGACTGTACACTGCTGTGCACACAAACTGTACAGAATACTTGCATCGAACATTCTACCACATTACTACATACCTCCCTTCCTTATAAACAAAAACAAAACAAAAACAAACCCAAAAAATGAATAAAAGCATACTGATAAAAATAAATACTGTAAACTTGACTTAAACATCAGTATACATTGACTTGCATAATTAATACAATACAACATTTTAAAATCTTTTACGTAAAATTCTATTTCTCATTTGCAATTTAGTGCTATGTGATAACTTATCTGAAGTATGTCCTGGTGTTTCAACATTTTTAACTTCTACAGAATAACTGGCAAAATCAGGTCCACTGTAATCACTACAATCTTTGTGTGTAGTGACATTGACTTTGGCCAACCTGGATAAGCTCCATCAAGAACCATTACTTAAATAGGCAGATGTTTTTCCCAATGTCATTACTTCTAACACCCCATCTAATTTGGAATATCCTTTCTTCACATGCAGAGGTAGTTTAATTTTTACTTTATCACCCACACTCAAAAGCTTTTTTTTTTGCAAACTCTCCCATTCATCATATTCTTCTCCTTTTTCGTGCAATTTTCATTTACCATCTTATACATTTTTTTTTTTAAGATCAACCATATTCTCTTTGGCCTTTAACAAACTGGGGTTCAACTCTTGTCTTGGTTTCCTTCCCTTCAGCAAGAGAAACAGTGGAAATTTGGTTGCACAATGTGGTGTACAATGATATGACCAAATAAGATCTGCTAAATGTTTTTTACATCAACGAGTGCTTTAAGGGCTAATTGAATATCTTCAACCAAAGTTTTATTGAACCTTTCAACTAAACCATTCATATTTGGTGAATATAAAGCCGTCTTCATTTGTTGAATATTAGCTTTTTTAAGAAAGATGTGAACATACTAGAATTAGGCTATGTACCATTGTCTGAAACTATGTAGTCAGGTAATCCTTCCCTCCTGAACAACTCCTGTAAAAATTCAATGGTGGTATTGGAATCAATACGCGAAACCCATTTCACATCCACCCATTTAGAAAAATAATCTATCACCACTAAAATGAAAGCTTTGCCATTCAAAATTCCTCCATAAGGACCTAAAACATCAATAGCCAATTTCTACCACGGCTTCCCTGGAACAGAAGAATGTAAAGGGGTGATTTGTTGTGTCTTAAGTACTTTGTCTTAATCTGCACACAGTGAACAGTCCTTTACAAAACTAACAATATCACTATCCATATACGGCCACCAAAACTGATCCCTTACCTTTTTTTATAGCATTGGTTTGCCCTAGATGTCCCAGATGAGCAATAGACATCAATTTCTTCCTAATACCAATTGGAGGAACAAATACTTCACCTTTCAACGCAACATCATTTGCAAGAGTAAGATCATGTCTGACTTTCCAATAAACAAACAGTTCTTTAGATAAATGTTTCTCTAATGGCCACCCTTTAACAATATAATCTTTCAACAATTTCATAGTCGCGTCATCCAATGTAGCTTTCATCCACTACTCTTTGGATATTACCTGTCCCATGGAAAGTACCACATCTTCCACAGTAGCTACAACACACTCATCTTGTGCAACCAATTGACAATCAGGTACAATATTGCCAGTCAATCTGGACAAACAGTCCGCGTGAATATTCTGTACTCCAGATATATTCTGTACTCCAGGTATATACACTACTGTGAAATTATATTCATAAAATTTTGCCAGCAACCTTATCAACCTAGATGACGCTTTTCCAGCTCCATTCTTAGAGAACAATGATATTAAAGGTTTATGATCTGTTTTAAGTTTAAAAGGTTTACCCCACAAATATGTCTTGAAATTAAGTCTGGGCGGTGAACTCCGCTCCGCTCACGGAGTTTGCAGAGTTTTCCGCACTTCGCGTTACGCGAAGCTTGCGGAGTTTAGAAAAACTCCGCTTTGCATTGCGGAGCGGAGTTTTTTTCCTCGCTCGCGTTCGTCAGCGTCAAGTTGGCAAGCCCGAGCAAGGAAAATCCACCTCCTGGTGAGATTTGTCCTCATTCGCGATCATCAACATCAAGTTGGCGAGCGTGGAAATTCAACCTTGTGGCGAGATTTCTTATTGCGAGTGTTCACGTATGCTCGTGACCGCTCGCTTTGAGAAACCGTCTGTTCGCGTTGAGAAAGCTGCCGCTCAAGTAAAAATCTACTTGAGCGGCAGAAAGGAAGTAGCACCCCCTTTCGCTGTGCATGGTGCCGTTCGCGATGATTGCACAGTGTGGACAAGCACCTGGCACTGAAAATCCCCATGAACGGCATTTATCTAACGCACTCTGCTGCTCGCGGAGATCCGTGTAGCGCGCTGGAGTTTCTTTTGCACTTCGCAGAGTTCTGCGTAGCAGAACTCCACAAACTACACCCATGCTTACTTGAAATGCTCAACTGCCCATGCACACCCCAGGTCTTCTCTCTCTATAGTGGAGTATTTTGTTTCTGTCAAGGTAAGTGGCCTTGATGCAAAGGCAATTGTACTCTCAATGCCTCCTCTCATCTGACTCAGCACACCTCCTACTCCTGTAGCACTGGCATCTACTGTAACTATATTAGCCCCAGTTTGTGAGAATGCAGTTAATGGTTTGTATCCTATAATGGCTTCTTTAAATGCTTTAACCGCCACCGTATGTTCATTGGTCCATTGAAACTTAACTCCTTTCTTTAATAATAATCGCAAGGAAAGTACAATATCTGCAAACTTCCTCACAAAACTTGAATAATATTCACAAAGTCCCAAAATTGATTTAAGTTGATCTTTACTTTGAGGTTCTGCCATATTTCTAATAGAATCAAGCAAGTCTTTTTTGGAGCAATTCCTGACCCACTAATTTGAGGTCCTAAATATCCCACCTCTGTAGAAAATGTTTTACACTTATCTAATTTAATTGTCATTCCCTTTTCATTCAACATAGACAAAACTTTATCCACAGCCTCACGATGTTTGTCAGCAGATTCAGAATATACCAAAATGTCATCTTGGAACACCACCACCCCATCAGTGTTTACAAAAAGACAATTCCTCAATTTCTGGAACACCGATGCGGTGGATGACAATCCAAACAGAATTCTGACGTACCTATACGTACCTTCTGGTGTTATAAATGTGGTAATGTGTCTCAACTCCTCTGTTAATTCAATCTGTTGGTATGCTGCTTTCAAATTGATTGTAGTGAAATATTTAGCACCATCCAGTTTTGCCTGTAATTATTGAACCTTAGGTGAAGGGTGACATTCTACCACAATTTGTTTGTTCACTGATCTAAGGTCCACCCACATTCTGAGTTCCCCATTTTTGTTTTTAACCAAAACAATGGGAGAAACCAATTCAGATGCATCCACCGGTTCTATCACACCCTCCTCACACACTTCTTAATCATATCTGACAATTCTCATCTCACAGATAGTGGAACATGTCTCAATTTGTGTTTAGTAGGTACTGCTTTCTTCGTAAGTTGAATTTTGTGAGAAAATCCCCTCACCTTCCCCAGTTCCTTTCTAAATACACTCTTATATTTATCAAGGAAACCTTCCAAATCTTTATCTACTTCTTTGCCATCTTGCACGGATAACGTCTCTTTTGCCATACAAACTAGTACTTTAGCATTAGGATTCAACGTAATGTTCAGTCTCCATCCCAATACTTGTAACACATCAATGGCAACGTATACTTTGCCAATTATAGTTTTGTGTTTGAATGAAATATCCGCAATAAAATACCCTAGCATGTTAATTTCTTTTCCTCCAAAACCAAATACCCTTACATCATTGGGTTGCAGGATTCCATTCTCCCAATTCTTGTTGAAGAATGAGTCTGAAATTATAGTATATGGGGATCCAGAATCCGCCATTAACTCTAAACCCCTTCCATCAATAACAATAGTACATAGAGGAGGTACATATGGTTCATAGTCCACATCAGAAACCGTTATAATGTTACACACTGCATGTACATTACTAGATGTCACTACATCTCCTTCCTGAATCTTATCCTGCTCTCTTATACACAACACAGTATTTTCACATTCATTTCCATCATCCACTACAGTTTCCACACTATCCTCAAGAATAGCAGATACTCTTTTACCCCCACTTTGACACACATTACCAAAATGTCCTATTTTTCTACATTTGAAACATTCTTTCTTTTTAGCTGGGCAATTCTTAAATTGGTATGTATGCGATTTAGACCCACAACAGGTACATAAAGATCTATATGTTGTCAAATTCGGTTTCATCACTACATTAGGCACATTTGACTTAACCGGTTTACTCCTTTGCAAATTTTGCTTCTTAACCGCTAGTGCAGCTACTCCTTCAGACACACTTTCCACATTAATAGTTTTAAAAGAGTTAATAGACCTTTCAACGCTCTTTGCTATCTTTATAGCTTCCTGCAGTGTCGGATTGTGATGCCGCTGGAGCTGCTCCTGAATTTTCTTATTAGAACAATGTATTATTAACTGGTCCCTGATGTAAGTATCTACTTGTACTCCAAATTTGCAATCAGCAGCAAGTGTTCTTAAACTAGAAACATAAGCATCCACTGATTCATTGATCAGCTGATGACGCGTATAAAAATGAAACCTTTCTAAAACAATATGTGGCTGTTCCACAAATCTTTTTTTTTAACCTGTCTAAAGCTTCTGTAAAACAATCATAATCTCCTGCTTCCATACCTTGTGGAGTTGGTAAAGGAGCGAGATGTTCAAAAATATCTTCTGCATCTGTGCCCATTAAATTCAATAATATTGCTTTTTTCCTTTGAGGATTAAATGTATTACCATTAATGTCCAATAAATAATTCTTAACGTAACCATTTTTTCCATTTCTACTAGGCTGATTCGGACCCTTGAAAAATGGTGGTGGTGGATTCCCACAGACTGTAGCCATGGTAGCAATAACGTGTCCAAAACTACCAAAAATTAATAATGCCCCTTTTTAATTATAATGCAATAGAGAATTTTCCTACAACTGTGACAACACTATTCTTACAATTGTGAAACAATATGTGTGGTTCTCTAACCCTCTTCTGAAAATATTAATGTCAAATGAAAATGCATTGCTTTAGAAATTCAATCAAGTGTGTGCATCACTGAATAATACTTTGAAGCCTTGTGCACATCACAGAAGCCTTTCTCGCTGTGTATGCTTAACCTTGCTAATTGTGTGCGCATCACAGAGACTTGCTGATCTTTTTGTGTGCGTCACAAAGACTTCTTCCTTCTGCTTATCCTCCCACTTCCAACAGCTGACGTCGCACTGACAGGTGTAACGCTGATAATTGTGTGCGCATCACAGAGATTTGCCGCTTCTCTTGTGTGCGTCACAGAGACTTCCCTCGCTGGCTTCTCTGCCCACTTCCAGCAGGTGACATCGTGCTGAAAGATGTGTGCACGTCACAAAGATTGGTAACAGTACAGCTAATCAATTGCTCCCAGCAGACCCCAAGACCAATCACGTCGCTCTGGTCACAGAAGCTCCAACAGTGGCCAATAAATTACTATCACCTGACGCATGCGTGGATGTGAACAACCAATCACAAACAGTGATGACGTCACTTTCTGTTGGTCCTCAAGTCTCAACAATTTTTTTGTGAAAACACACGAGCCTCCGCGAGCTCTCAATCCGTTAGCAACTAGCGCACATCCTCACGCCGCTGCTTTCTCCTTTATCACCCAAATCTCATCATAATTACCTTAAAGTTGTCGTAGAAATCAAACGTAGCGTCCCAGATTCTCCATCTAACTCACCATAGAGCGCTGTAAACGGAAGCACCGGAAACGTTCCATGATGAGACGGGATAAAGGTAACTTGAGCAGATAATTATAACAATCTTGTCTGTGGATGGGTCCCCAAGGTTAAAATCTGTTTAGTCGCCAAATTGTAGTGGTGAAAACGATCCACACACAGAATTTATGAAGAAGCTTTATTGGAGCATCTACACATCTTCAACTCCTCATAGCAACTGCCCTCTGCCTTCCCTGGAACTTAGAACATAGCTTAAACTTAAACACAGTGACATAAACAAAGCTAGCTGCAAAGCTAGACTGTACACTGCTGTGCACACAAACTGTACAGAATACTTGCATCTAACATTCTACTACATTACTACAAATAAAGCAGAGACCCATAAGCATCTAGTCAAATAACGTATATGAAAACTACACAGTGACCTATAAACATATTAAGCATAGAATAATATATATATATTTAACCATAAGTAATATATGCATATCTTAAGCAGACCTAAAGAATATCTACATATTTTAAAAACCATGCTTATTATACATATTTGTTCAAAGAAATACACATATCTAGATACAAACATATATTCAAATTATAAATGTTTACAAACACAGGGATATGCTGTACATTAGCATTTGAGTATGGTGGTTATAAAGGAAAGAGCCAACTCTTGAGTAGTCTTCTGAAGATAAGATTGTTATCCGTGGATCTTATGTTTGGGGGTAATGAATTCCATAGTGTAGCTGCTTGAACAGAGAAAGATGTAGCACTTATGTTTTTTTCTTGTATGGTGGGGTTTTGAGGCAAGGGGCCAATCTTTAGCGGAAGTTCCTTTGTTGAATGTATTTGGTGATTTTCTTCCTGATGAAAAGTGGTCCTGTTCCATGTATTGCTTTGTAGGTGATACAAAGCAGCTTGAAGGTGGATCTTCTGACAACCGGTAACCAATGTAGGGCCCTCAAGGCTGGGAAGATGTGGGCTTGTACCTTTACATGTAGGAGTAGTCTGGCAGCAGAGTTCTGAATCTGTTATAGTCTTTTCATAGTGGATAAAGATGATTCGTGGTAGAAGTCATTGGTGTAATTAAGTTTAGACAGTACAAGAGAGATAGTAGCTTGGGCCTTGTGTGGAAATTCCAGGGCGGGGGGGGGGGTTGCGTCACAGAGTTTTCATGGTAATGAAGCTTGAGCTTGCTAATTTGTCCACTTGGGCATTCATTGATAACTTGGAGTCCATAATAATTCCAAGGTTTTTTTATTTCCTTAGATACTTTAGGAGGTGGTCCCAGATCGTCAGGCCAGGCACATAGTGTGGCCTAATTTTTCCAATCGCCACATGTCAGTATTTCAGTTTTGGAAGCATTCAATTTGAGATGGCGCCATGTCATCCACTGATCAACAGCTCTGAGGCAACTGAAGATTTTTGAGTTTCCAATGTCTTTGGGGCTTTCCAGTTTAAGGACTATTTGTGTGCCATCTGCATAGTTATAGCATGTAAGATGATATTAATTGATCATTGCTGGTAATCACTTCATGTAGATGTTGAAAAGCATGGGTGAGATGATAAAGCTTTGAGGGACCCCTGCTTTTGTGAAGTACGGTTTGGATAAGGACAGGTTAGTATGGATGACATTTGTTCTGTTTTGAAGGTAGGATGTGATCCAGTCGAGAGCAGACCCCTCTATGCTGGCTTCGTAGAGTCTTTGTGTTAGAGTGTCAAGGTCAACTGTGTCAAAGGCAGCTGAGAGGTCCAAGAGAAGTAGTGCTGCAACCCCTTTCCGGTCTACTGTGTTTTTAAGGTCATCCCAGATGGCGATGAGGGCAGATTCTGTGCATCTTTCTGTGTGAAATTCTGTTTGGTAGTCTGTTTTCTGTTTTTTTGAATAGGCTATTATGCCATGTATTTGAGACGGAGCCTTTTCCTGGCATCCTATAACAGGGCTTTTTCACTGCATGCCTTGTTTTGATTTAGGATACGTCAACCATTTTATTTCATTTAGCAAGCTAATGAGATCTATACTGCCAACCCATGGCATATCAAATTCATATAAACTTGAAAAAAATGTGTAAAAATATTCTTATGGGGGGGGGGCGTGGCCTGCAACATGGCAGTGAAGTCGCTGTTGCCGGAGCTCCGGCAGCCCATACCGAATCCTACCAATAATCCTGCCTTTCCAAATGCCATCCAAACAGGCGAAACAACATTTTTAACAACACAAACCCTGAAGAGGAGTAGGGAAGCTGTGGCGTACACGATCCCGTCACCAAACGCCTAAAACAAGTTCGAACGCAACGAGGCGAGCCAGCCCAAGATGGCGGGGATCCGGCCTCAGACGGCCTGACAGGCACTGGAGCCCAGGAGATACGGATGAGCGCGACAGCACCTGGTGCAGAGGATCGCCCGAAGGGAGCAGCGAACTCAAACGGTACAGGCGTGTGCTGGTGGTGACAGCTGGTAGTGACAGCTGGCCCTGTGGCCGTGGGATCCCGCCGTGACATCGCGTGGGGGACCTTGCAGCTGCGGCCCGAGACGACCTGCTAGTGGAGGTGGGGCTGTGGAGATCCACCCCATGTCCCAATCAGCGGCAGAGTTGAAGAAGAGGAGCCCCTCGACATGCACTCACTGAGAGATGCTGAGCCTGCTTCACGGGCTCCTGGCGCAGCGGTCCCCGACACTCCCTGGAGACCCGGCTCCCGGGGAGGTTTGGAGGCGGGTGCGGAGGCCTCAACGGACGGGCCAGCCCGCCGGCAACGAGAGCCCAATGAGAGCGGACGCGCCGGCGAGAGGCGGCTGATCAGTACCCCTTCGCTGCGGTGTCGGAAACCAGGAGAGGAGAGTCTCTATACTGAGGCCTCGCCCAAAGTGACAGCACCAGTTGAACTCCTCAGAAGATGGAGGAGGAGGAGAGGAGAGCCAGGTGAGTGACCTGCAAAACCTAGGGCACTCCAGGCCGCAAAATACAGAGGAGTGATTCACCATTGGCCCCAGTGCGCTTCTATAGCACATTAAACCAAACTCTACACTGCAGGAGTGGCCCCACAGTGGCGACCCCACCCGGGACCACCTCAGAGGACCACGCTGAAAAGAGCAGCAGAGGCCGACTGTGGGGGCTAGTACAGCTCAGGGCTACACTCAGTAATAGCCCGCCTGACGCGCCTGTGGGTAGACCCGGGCGACTATAGACACACTGGGCCGAGACACCTGGAGGGAGCATTGGCAGCAAGATCCTGGACACGGACACCCCTTGGGGGAGATAACGAGCTGCCACATCGACCGAGGCCCAGCAACCAACCCGGTACCTGTTGCCTCCTGTCCTGGCCTGTGGTGGGCGGTCTCGGCGGGAACCCCCCCCCCCTGAAGAGGCAAACGGGGAGCGGCAGTGATAAGCTTTCTCAGAAGATACCGGGAGGGACTCTGGTGTCGTCTTTTCCTGTGGCACATCAAGAGATAAGCAGAGATGAGATGATCGCACACACCGGGCATGATTAACTTAACAACGCAAGCAAAAGAAGGTGACATGAAGACAGTAGTGCCACGTGCCTTCTTCTGGCCGCCGCCTCCTTATTAGAACTTCCGTGGGCTGCTACAGTTGCACATCGCAACACAGGGCGGACGGGCGATCCTCCAAGACCGAATATCAGAGTGAAAGAAATCCGTGACTACCTTGCCGGAGACAAAGACCCCAAGGCAACCAGGCAAGGCAAGATGGATAAATATACTAAAGTAATGCCTCCACCTGCTGAGCTAATACTCCGAGAGTGGAGAAAATTCGGAGAAATTAAACCGTCCAATACTAAGATAATGGCATTCCCAGACTACTCCTGGGAAGTGCAAAAACTCCAACGCACGTTTGACTCAGTCAAGGCGAAACTGAGAAATCTCTGCATCCAATATATGTTGCTCTTCCCGGCAAAGCTGAAGGTTCTCTTCCAGGGCAAGTCCTACTTTTTCCAGACACCGGAAGAGGCATGGGTATGGATAGAGGAGCGCCCTCCAGCAAGACGGAGCCAGGGGGGCGAGTAGCCCCCCACCCGTAGGCACTCACGGAAGAGTGGGCCTCAGCCAGCGAAGGGGCAAAAAGAGACGCGACGCCACACAGCTGGGACCTGAGGGACACGGGCGGAAACACCCTTTCGTACATCATCCCAGGACAAGGACAGAGCCCAAATCTCTAACTAAGATGATGAATCCACATATGTGAAGTCCAGAAAGAAGCAACCTGGTGAGTGGGAACGCAGTGCCTCTGGCCAGTCAGATGATGGAGGTAACCTGGCAGATGAAGATAGCGACCACCTGCTCATCTGTAACATCGCCCTCCT
This sequence comes from Calotriton arnoldi, assembly GCA_963921515.1. Lineage (NCBI taxonomy): Eukaryota > Metazoa > Chordata > Amphibia > Caudata > Salamandridae > Calotriton > Calotriton arnoldi. Next base: position 141,869 of record CAWUFW010012926.1, read on the forward strand.
GGAACAAGCGACTGCACAGACCACCGACCAAGAGACAATACAGCAGCAACCCCTTCCAGGTGGCAAGGAAGGATGAAATCCGGGGCTGCCTGGGGATCATTCCAACCCAGAACGGCCCGGGGAACCACCCGGACAGTGGCAACATCTCGCTATAACGGACACAGAGACTGGTTCCGAATTCATATCCTTTTTTCTTGTTTCCAATAGATTGAGTATGGGGAGGGGGGAAGGCTACAGACCTCTCAGGCTTTACCTACGCCAGTGTTGTCATGTTGACCTTTGGGGTACCAGGCGTGGGGAGGGGGGAATAAGTTAGGGAATGAGAAATACATAGAAGTGTTTCAGAAATCATTGTTCATGTCTTCGGCGAGGCAGTGGGACCCTAAAGTTTCACTAGAGTCAAGTAACACACATATGTGCCACATGACACACCCGAGTGGTAGTCGGGAGATGGTACAAGGCCGTAAATGGGTGAAAAGAGCTACTCCGTGTTGACGTGGAATGTCAACGGAAAGGGGAATAAGGTAAAGAGGGGGTTGGTCACTAAATATCTCAAAAGGCTCAGGCCTGACATTGTTCTCCTCCAAGAGACGCACCTCCTTGGGACACAATGTGCCTTTATGGGGAAGGGGCCCTACACCTTACTGACACACGCGGGCTTTTCCTCAGGGTCCAGGGGAGTCGCCATCCTGATCAGGAAAACCACCCCCTAACACATCACCAGAACATGGATGGACCCAAACGACACATATGCCACAGTGCAAGGAACATGGGGTTGGAGGGAATTCACCCCGATTAGTGCATACACCCCGCCACGACTACAGAGCCAACCACTCAACAAAATAGCCGACAAGAGGCCGCCGGGAACTTACGCGACCCCTCAATAGCTAAAGAGATCCGGACGGCCACGGAACTATATTTTCGTGAAAATGAGGGTTCTGTACCCTCGGCAGTTACTCTGTGGGAAGCGTACAAGGCGGTATTGCGAGATAAAGCACAAAATATAATAGCCCACAAACGGAAAGAGGAGACCTACCAGGTTGAGGCTCTAGAACGCAAGCTCATAGACCTGGAAAGACATGTCAACCCAAGCTCAGACACACATTTGCTCCGCCAAATCGCAGTGACACGGAGGGAATATAGGGCGCTAGTGGAACGCGAATTACAAACCCAGCTCCTGGCCACACAATACCAACTCTACGAATCTGGTGACAGAGCCGGGAAATTATTGGCCTGGCTAGGCAAAAGGGAGAGAGAGGCAAGATGGGTGGCCGTGATCAATGAAACAGATAAGACACACACAACAGCACAGGACGTGGCCGACACCTTTGCCTGTTACTACATGACCCTCTACGAGGACAAACCCCTGGCAGACGCGGCCCAAATAAATAATTTCCTTAGCACCATAGACGTCCCCACTCTCACACACAAGGATCGGTCAGCCCTTGACAATGACCTAACGCTACAGGAAGTGGCTGAAGCTATCACCTGACAGAAACCGGGGAAAGCCCCAGGTCCAAATGGGCTACCACCCGAGTTCTTTAAACAGAATGCCAAACTACTGGCCCCACACCTCTTAAACATGTTCCGGGCAGCGCTGGAGGAAGGAGCACTACCACCCGACCTATGTCAGGCGACCATAGTGGTGATCCACAAAACAGGTAAGCCTCCCACAGACTGCGGATCATACCGCCTGATATCACTACTTAACGTGGAAACCAAAATATTGGCCTCTATCCTAGCAACCCGCTTATTACTGGTGATTACATCATTGATTCACTGTCACCAATCCGGCTTCATGCCTAAGCGTGCCACACGCTTCAACCTCCACTGATTGGCCAATTGGTTAGAAACAGTCAAAAACAGGCCGACCTCTCACGCTCTCCTTTCCCTGGACGCTGAAAAGGCGTTTGACGCAGTGCACTGGCCGTACATGCGCCAGGCCCTGTCAAAATTCGGATTTGGGGCATGGCCAAGATGGCGGAGTGAGCGGACGTGTTCGTCGACCGCTCCGCTCCAGGCCCGCATAGTCGCACCTTTTAGCAGCACCCCGGGGCTTTGAAGGGGCCTCAAGTTACACCGAGGACACCGAGCATCTCCTGCCGAACTGAGAAGTCTGGCGGTGACCCCTGGAGCCTGTCGCGGGGGCGAGATAGATGACCCGGCGTTGTTGAGCGGGCACGCCTGGGCCCATGAGCTCAGGGCCGGGCACTCCCTAATCGAGGATCGGCTGGCCGCGGCTGGCGCGGCAGAAGGAGTTAGAGAAGACCGACCGGGGGTGAGTGGAGCTCCAGTGCAGGCTGTGGTCGCTGGCCTCCATGCGGTGGTCCGGGCACCAGCAGCACGAGGGCGGTGATCCCGGCGGAACAGAAGGCCTTCACTGCGACAAGCCCGGCCTTTCCCTGCAGGGGCCCGGACGACCACCGACGGGCCCGCCGCGCTCAGCACGGCCTCATCGGAACCCACCAGCCAACCTGCGGTAAGAGAGCGGGGGTGCCCCCGACCCCTCCCCCACCACGAAGACACACAGTTTTTGCCCCTCTCGCCCCCGCGGGGGCTGACGGCAGTGTCCCCCCCTGCTCCCATCAGAGACAGAAACAGAACACGCAGCTGCGACAGGGCAGAGCGCTGCCCCAGGACCGGCTCTCCCCCCAGCAGCGCCTGAATGGACTACCAGCCATCCCCAGGCGGCCCTAGCCATACATTGAGCAGGTGGCAATACCCCCTACCCAGGCCTACGGCCATGAGTAAAACAGGCCCGCTAGCCCCTCCGTGGAGGTGGGCTGATTGGGCAGCTGGAAGCTGCAGGAGTGCCTGGGGCCCTACCCACCCACAAGACACAGCACAAACCCAAACGGTGGGACTGGCTCCTGGAGGGGGGGAGCCCACATAGTTAGCAGAGTCTTAGTCCTTCAGCAAAGAGGGTCGGTGGAAGCGGGCTGATCGGACAGCTGGAAGCTGCGGGAGTGTCTGGGGCCCTACCCATCCGCAACACATAGCACGAACCCAAACGTCGGTACTGGCTCCTGGGGGGGAGCCCACATAGTCAACAGAGACTTGGTCTATCAGCGAACTCCCGGGCCTGCCCCTGGGCACGGTGGGTCTGAAGGTGTTGCGTTTTGGAGACTGGGGGTCACAGCAGCGCGAGATCAGAGGTCCCCGTCTCCACACGGCCGGGACTACAAACGCCCACAACGCACCTACGGGGGGCCAAACCTTCCAGAGAGCCCCAAGCCACAGCGCTAATCCCGTGCCTACAAAACCACAGGAGACACTGTTTCCTGGAGCTCTATCCCAAGGGCTGACACGCTCTGCGAACTGCTGTTGTTGGGCGTACAGAGGGACACTCACTGAAGAGAGTGACCACCCGGTACTCCGGCGAATAGGGCACTGTTCTTTCTCCTTGACCTTGCTGGTTCCCTTGCGCTCCAACACCCCTCTGAGCTCATATCAGCCCCTTCCAAGATGGCTACAGCCAGGACCAAAAAGGACTGAACATTAAAAGACATGCTGGTCAAACTTCCACCTCAGGACCGCCTGGACACCCTAGCGGATTCCTTGCCCCCAAGGGAGGTTCTGACAAAGATGCTCCTATCACACGCTCCTACATGGAATCACTATTCTCGTCACTTAAGGAGGACCTTCAGCAGATCAAAGGCGACCTGGCTAGGGACCTGCAGGAAGTTAGACAAGAAATTTCAGAGGTCGGGGACAGGGTCGATACACTTGAGGTAAATTAAACAGCCTGGGGGGAAGAGATAGATCACCTACGTCAAGAAATAATACGTCTCTCAGAAAGGCAAATTGATCTCCAGGCACACGCTGAAGATCTAGAAAACTGAACAAGACGTAACAACATCAGGATACGGAATGTGCCATCCTCCGCAGAGGCAGGAATCGTGGAAAAATTTGTTCAAGCTCTCTTTGCCCAAATCCTGGGGGACGTATCTATGTCGGACATTCGCCTGGATCGAGTTCACCGAGTAGGGCCCCCTAGAGCATCCAACAGCCCACTGGTGGACATATTAGCCTGCGTTCACAGCTTTCCCATGAAGGAACGTATCTTACGAACTGTACAGGGCTCAGATGCTATGGTCTTCAGAGGCCACTCAATACAGCTGTTTCAGGACCTCTCCGCTATCACGCTCCAGAAACGGCGAGAATTTCGCCCTGTGACCTCCTATCTCCGGAACCATGACATTTCCTACGCATGGGGCCACCCATTCCGCTTAATTTTTGGATGGGAGGGGAAAACTCGCCAGGTCCGATCTCTGAATGTAGCCTGTGACTTACTCCTGATCGATCGGCCAGAGTCCCAGGCCAGGAGCACGGATAAGACAGGGGCCGGGGGGGCAATGGGAGAGACAACAACGAAGGCGCAGGGGCAAAACACCTTTAAAGCCAAGCCCTGAGGACATTGCGCAAGAAAGAAAAGCAGTGTTGGAGAGCCTCACCGGGGGATCCTCGGTGGGAGAGACAGAATGACTTTATGTGAGGTGCCTCCTTGGCCTCGGGGGGGGGGGCTCATGGGCTGCTGCTTGGGCCTGTGGGCGGGGCGACCCTCAGATAGGCCCCTGGCTATGACAAACCCCATCAGGACCTTTCCTCGTGGGTGGGGGGGATCCCTTCCAAGGCCCTCCCCCCCAGAGACTTTATTCATCAGAATGTTTAATTATGTTTGCAGGTGTTCTTCTTATTTTGTTTGTTTACTCACCAAGTACCAACACACGATACACGTAATGGAGTTTCCGACCTCGCTTATAGGGTCCCATGATACCAATACAAATGTGCTACAAGCAGGGTAGTTTGACGGGCAAGGCCCTTTCGCACAGCTAGTTTCCATGTATTTGATATGGCGTCAAGCGACTCCCATTGGGAAAGTAAAAAACCTGGGAGTTTTAATAGTTGACAGACTCATCTTTGGGCCCCAGGTTAAAGCAGTTGCTTCGACCACGTCATATGTCCTAAGGTCTTGCAAGAAAATACTGCCTCTCTTGCCTAGGGACAGTCAGCATTTGGTTATTACATCACTAATCACGTCAAGGCTGGACTACTGCAACAGTCTATATCTTAACATTCAGGAGCGTTTTTTGCATAAACTCCAACTTTTTCAGAACGCGGCGGCTAGACTGCTCTCGGATTTACCTAAATTTGCTTCTGTCGCCAGTGAAATCCGTAGACTCCACTGGCTACCTGTCAAGAAAAGAGTGCTATTTAAATCACTTTGCATGGTTTTTAAGGCCCTACAAGGCACAGGACCTGACCATTTGAAGCAGCAATTCCAGTGGTATGTGCCCAACAGACCTTTGCGCTCTTTAGGAGCGAAATTGGTGATAATACCACCTACAAAAAAAGCCACGTGGGGAGGAAAAAGTTTGTGTCTGTGCGGCAAAGGCGTGGAATAACCTTCCTTTCCACCTGAGGAATAGTTCGGACCTACTGGACATCAGGAAGGCCTTAAAAACGTGGCTTTTTGACTAATTGTTCTCCATGGTCTCTTATTTGGTACTTCTTCGGAGGATTGTAGCCAGCGCCAGGACACCCTAGGGTAACAGTGGCGCTATACAAATATCCTTAACATTAACATTCACTGAAGATTCTCTCCCTAAATGTAAAGGGTCTGAACAATCCAGTCAAGCGGAAAGCTATCCTCTCTTACCTAGAAAACTCAGGGGCTGATATCTGTCTTCTGCAGGAGACTCATCTCCTGTCGGGGGATACCCAATGCCTTAAATCTAGAAGACTCCCTCAACAGCTATTCTCCTTGTCACATTCCCACTCACCTGAAAACCAGGAACCGCAGAAACGGAGAAAGTCCCCCCTCTCTCCTCCAGACTAACCCTCCACACTGACAAGAGCAGGATGGGCGATTGATCCCAAGGGGAAAGGGAAGTAAGTATATCCCACAGGTAGTGGGAAAAAAATGAGGAAATGGTAGAGGATGCCGGAGTCTCTTGTTGGGGATGGATGGGGACAGAAGACAGAGTCTGCCTTGTAGGAGAGTTGGGGTCGCTGGGGAGGGCCAATGTCTGGAAGACACAATAGAAGCAGAGCAGATTAGAAACAAGAAAGAGGTATACACCCACAACAGTAAGAGTCTGCCTACTCTACTGCTTTAGAAGACCCTTACTTGTATGCACTCACCGAAAGTCGTGAATTTAGATCCTTCTCAGAATCGCCTTGGAACAGGGTACAATCCATGGAAAGAGAAGGGGTCCTAGGAGCCCAAGAGGACAGTGTACTGAACCCAAGCTATAATGCCAAGAAGGTAATCCTTTTCTTTTTTGTGGATGTCTCGATAAAGTCGCGGTGCAGAACCGATGCGACTATACGTAAAAGAACCAGAAACAACAAAAAAAAAGGAACCGCTCCTGCGGTGTGCACCATAAAACGTTAGCTGTGAACCCAACAGCTACCAGGTGAGAATTAGATAAATCAAGGATAAACAAAAAATGGAACTGCACCTGCGGTCCGTTCAATTACGTGTTGCAGTGCTCTCGGTAACAACCGAGTACCGTGTAAGAAAAGTGGAGAACTGCCAAGGACTTGCTCCTGAGGTCTTAGACTGGCTCTGTGGTGAGTGCGGCGACTGTCAGGCACCAGGAAGGGAGAAATAAGAAATAACCGCTCCTGCGGTCTTTGTACATGCGTTGTGATGCGTGCGGTGACTGCTGGGCACCAAGCCAGTCAGATAAGTAAAGGGAACCGCTCCTGCGGTCCCTAGGCGTTGGCGGTGCTTACGGCGGCGGCCGTACACCGTGCAGGTCAGAGAAAACAAGGAAAACCACTCCTGTGGTCTTTGTTCATGTGTTGTGGTGCGAGCGGCGATGACCGGGCAGCAGGCAAGCCAAAGAAGTAAAGGGAGCCGCTCCTGCAGTCCCTGGGCGTTGGCGGTGCTCACGGCGGCTGCCGTACACCGAACAGGTCAGAGGAAACAAGGAAAAACCACTCCCGCAGTTTCCAGGCGTAGCGGTGCTCACGTCGACGACAGTGCACCAAGGAGCAGGAGAGAAACAACAAAGAAAACCGCTCCTGCGGTTCTGAGGCGTTGTGGCGCTCCCAGCGGTGGCCGTGCACTGAGGGGGATAGGAAGGAAAGGAAACACTCCTGAAGTTCTAGGCATGGCGGGATTCACGGCGGAGGCCGTGCGTCGAAAGTTCTTCAAGGGAAAGGAGGGTAAGTGGGAACAGCGTTCTCACTCAGCAGGGATCCAAGATAGGAGTTCGATAGAGCCAAGCCACCCGTCCCGATGTTGCTTCAGGTGTTTCTAATATAGTAACACCCCTTGTCACATGGTGTGCCCTAATCCAATGAGGAAGGAAAGAAGTGCATTAAAGGGAAAGGAGGAAAAGAAAGAATGCATGTGCATATGTACTGATTAGTGAGGGGACACAGATTTGAGTGGTAACACTCCTCAACTGGGCGTAAGACGGGGGAGTGGCTATTCTGTTTTCCCATATTTTCAGGGGCACCATCGGCCCCAAATTGGTTGAACTTAAGGGCCGCCTTTTGGTACACCAGATACAGCTGGGCATGCAATCTCTTACACTGGGCACTATATACGCACCAAACGAGGGGCAGGAACGCTTCATTCGGGAAGCTCTGGCAGAATCACTTCTTTCTCATGATCGCCTGATTTTGATAGGGGTGATCTTGACCTAGTTATGGATAAACACATGGACCGCTCTGCACACAGGGAGGGAGGGTCAGGGTCCTTCTTGAGAGAGGGCATCGCTTGGTTAAAAGTAGCAGGCCTTGTGGATTTGTGGAGAGCCCATCACCCGAACACTAGAGACTTCACGTTCTTTTCTCACGCACACAAGTCCTACGCAAGATTAGACAATTTCATGGGCTCCCAAGATCTTTTTCGGCTGTCACATTCCATAGAGATCGAACCAAGAGCTCTCTCCGACCACTCTGCGCTATTTTTAGAGCTAAACTCCCCCTCACAATGGCAGGCTCGGAGACAGTGGCGACTGAGGGAGACTTTACTACGTAAACCAGAAATGCAGGGGAAAATTAAGAAAGTTATAGCTGACTATCTGGAGACCAATGACAACACGGAAGTCCCTCTCGTCGTTGTCTGGGATGCTCTAAAAGCAGTGGTCAGGGGATAACTCATATCCTTGGCAGCAGCTGAAAATAAAGAGAGGAAACCTAAAAGGGCTGAGCTTCAGGCGAGGGTCAAAGAGTTAGAAGGAATACATCACCGCACAGGGGCCCCCAGGGTATGGCGTCAGTTAGAATCCACCAGGAAACAACTAGCCGGCCTAGACCTAGATAGGGCGGAATTTAGTTTGCTCTGCCTCAAGCACTTATACTATCTTAACAGTAATAAGAGCGGTAGGCTCCTAGCCACTAAACTACGCGCCCAACGGCTAGCCAACATGGTGCGAGCGCTCCGGACTGAGAATGGACTGGACTTGACAGATGACATCTCCATTGCCGAACAATTCAGGGACTTCTACTCATCTCTATACACAGCACAATCCACCTCCCCCGAGGACATAAAAGAATACCTTCTTAATTCACCAGTCACTAAACTAACAGACGATCTGGGGTCCTCTCTGGATACCCCTATCCGACTAGAGGAGGTCATCTCAGCCATCTCAAAGCAGAAACCTCTAAAATCTCCTGGCCCAGATGGGTTTCCTGCTGGGTTTTATAAGACCTTCTGCTCTGAGCTAGCCCCAATATTGACCAGACTTTTTAATTCAATAGCTGACTCAGGCTCTCTCCCAGCCTCCATGTTGGACGCCACCATAACTGTCCTCCCCAAACCGGGTAAAGACCCTAAACTATGTGCAAGCTATCGCCCTATATCACTTCTCAATACTGACTCTAAACTCTTCACTGGTATACTTGCGACTCGCCTTAATCCTTTGATGCAGGGCCTTATTGACCCCGACCAGGCAGGATTTGTGCCGCAAAGGCTTTGCGCAGACAATACCAAAAGACTCTTACATATCATAGACAAAGCGCATCGTAAACAAGGACCCAGCATGTTGCTCTCAGTGGACACCGAGAAGGCTTTTGATTGGGTTATCTGGCCTTTTTTTTAGTGCAACAATGGAGCATTTCGGATTCGGGGAACAATTCCGGTTCTGGGTGTTTAGCGCCTAACAGGCTCCACGGGCCTCAGTAAGAGTTAATGGGGTGAGCTCGGAGAACTTTCCAATCCGCAGAGGCACAAGGCAGGGTTGCCCCCTATCCCCCCTATTGTTTTCTCTATACATGGAGCCTTTTGTTCAGCAAATTCGAGATCGCAGACACATTAGAGGGATCCCCATGGGGGGGGGGGAGCACCGCATCAGCCTGTATGCGGATGATGTCATGGTTATGTTGGATAATCCGGCTGCAAGTCTTCCCCCATTGCTGGCTGAGATAGAGAGGTTCGGGAGGGTGTCCGGGTTTCGCATGAATCTCCATAAATCTCAGGCTCTCAATCTCACTATCCCCCCCAGGAACTTGAAGCATTAAAACTCGCACACCCTCTTAGTTGGGCCACAAAGTCTATATCATACCTGGGCGTGCAGCTGTGTAGCACAGTGGATAAGATGAACATCCTAAACTACGGGTCTTTAGTGACCCGAGTGCGATCCGAATTAGACAAATGGAGGCATTATCTGCTATCCTTCCTGGGCCATATTGCAGCTGCAAAAATGACTACCTTGCCTAGAATTCTCTTTTTCTTCCAAACACTACCGCTAACACCCCCAGCGGGCACAATCGCAACTCTCCAGGCGGCGTTGAGCCACTTCGTGAGGGGAGAGGAGTTGGCCTAACGGCTACGGCGGTCGACCTCAAATCTGGGGAACTGGGTTCGAGTCTCTGCAAGGACCCGCAACCTCCTGTGATTCTGGGCAAATCACTTAATCTCCCTGTGCCTAACAAAAATGAATGTGTCCTCATGTAACGCAACTGGTGCTCGTGTAAAGCGCTCTGATACCCGATACCTTCGGGTCAAGTTCGCGCTATATAAAACTCAGTTAAAAAAAAACGGCCTAGAATGAGCAGGGAGCGGAGCTGGCTCCCTCCAGCGGAGGGTGGATTGGGGATTCCCTGTCTCATTAGATACTATCAGGCCGCCCAGCTTCGGTTTTTGGTGGAGTGGTCCAGACACGAATCTGAAAAGAGGTGGTTGTTCATGGACAGAGCCCTGGCAGGCACTTTGCTCGCTAAAGTACCATTCTTGCCCCGTACACACAGAGCCTCTAGCTTATACATCTCTCCCATAACAAGCTCGCTGTTAAGAGTTTGGGATGGAAACACCCGCAGAGGTAGACTTACTACCCTGCCCTCGCCTCTAACGCCAATAGCTGACAACCCAGACTTTACCCCAGGGTTGGGGGCATCCTTCCAGACCTGGCGGGACTCACCTTGCAGGGTGATAGGCCATCTCTTCGATGTAGTGGGACTTGTCCCCTTTGAAAGCCTAAAAAGGGATTATTCCATCCCTGAAGCCGAACGGTTTTGATACCTACAGATCAGGCACTGGGCGACTCACCAGTCGGTCAGACCAGGGGCAGAGAGACCACTGACCTCATATGAAAGGTGGCTACTGGAAAAAGATACGGATAGATGCCTCATCTCGGAGCTATATGTTCTCCTCCAACCTTCTCAAACGAAAGAAAAATCACCTTTGCAAAAGCACTGGGAGTCCGAGTTAGCTCGTTGGCTCACTGAGAAGGAGTGGCTCGACATTTTCCGCCGAGCTAGGCACACTACATATAATGTGGCGAGTACCGAAACAGCAGCAAAAATCACTTCCTATTGGTATCTAACCCCGGTGCCCCTACATACAGGGAACCCAACCTGCAGCGACGAATGTTGGCGGCAGTGTGGTGCCAAGGGTACACTTTGCCATATCCTCTGGGACTGTCCAGAGCTCGCTACATTCTGGACTTCAGTCTTGGATGATATTGACACCCACTTTTCCACGCAGTTACCTAGGTTCCCCTCATAAACCCTATTAGGGCTACCAAACCCTCTGACATTTCCGCTTGCCTCCCTTAGGGGCTGTCAGATCAGCATCGCACTAGGGGCGGCCCACTAGACCATCTTGGCGCTATGGGGTTCCACTACTATCCCAACTCACATTGCTTGGCTCAGACGCCTTTGGGACATACTGGGGATGGAAAAACTAACCCTCTCTCAAACGTCTAGGGACGATACCTTTAGAACAATATGGCAGCCCTTTATAGAGCTGTTGACTAAGGAATTTAGGGAACTAACGTGTCCCCGCTATCTCCGGCTTCTTTGCCTGGCCGAACCCGACAACACTCAGGTGCTTGATTGCACACAACTCAATTTCTTCCCATGTAGGTCGGATCATTTGATTGAAGGTACTTGGTTGGGTGGGAGGGAGAGGAAGGGGGGGGGGTCTTGGGTGGGAGGGTGGTTGTTTGTTTAAACGTTGTTTTTGTTTGTTTAAAATCTCTAAAATCGAAAGTTGCATTATCATGTGCCATATCAGAGAGTTGTTCTCTCGCAATGTATGCCTTTTCTTTGCTTCTATCCTGCAACAATAAAACAGATTTAAACATAAAATTTGGATTTGGCCCCACCTTCATGGCATGGGTAGACTTGTTATACAGCAGCCCCAGGGCCATGATACATGTTAATTGAGTGATGTCGGCAGAGTTTCCGGTGAAGAGAGGCACCAGGCAGGGCTGTCCACTTTCCCCGCTATTATTTGGCTGGTGCTGGAACCACTGGCATGCATGGTTAGGGCAAAGCCCGAGCTGAGAGGCTTTAGAGACAACACCGGGCTCCTTAGAGATGAACAGATCTCATTATATGCTGACGACATATTATTATACGTCAGCGACCCAGACAAGACACTCCGGTTGATCCTGCAGTTATTTACTGAATATGGGAACCACTCTGGATATAACATCATCTGTAATAAGTCTAGCCTCTATATGGTGGGGGGCTCGCTAGATACAGAAAATATACCTGGGCAGCTTGTGGTGGTGAGGGATGGATTCCAGTACCTGGGGTTTTACATCTCCACGGATAACACAATATGCATCGATCGCAACATCAAACGAATCCTGGCGGAATTCCGTGAAGATGTGACGAGATGGAGAAGACTTCCTCTGACGTTACTCGGGAGGGCCGCACTATACAAAATGATAACGTTCCCAAAATTACTATACATACTACAGAACACATACCGCTGAATACCAGAGGCAATTTTTATCACTATTAATCAGGAATTGCGTACACTTCTATGGGACGGGCACCAACCACGAATAGCCTTAACAGACACTGCAGCGCAATCAGTATAATGGAGGAATAGCCTTACCTGACATACAAGCTTACTATAGAGCGGCCCACCTGATAGTTGTAAATGAATTGTAAAGGGACCACCCCACTTACACCGTAGAATGGCTCCAGTTTCGAGAACGCACACACGGGAGGGGACTAGAAGACTGCTTCCGGCCACTCAGAGGGCTATAGAGACGTGGAAAGGGGCAGAATGACAGATGAAATGGGACAAGAAACTGACGAAGGGGACACCACTGTGGGAGGGTGCAAGGTTACCTGAAATAACAAACTTCAAGGTTTCCAACAATGGGACACGTTGGGATTTCTAGCTTGGGGGATAAAATCAAGGAAGTAACCCTGATCTCCTTTGATGCACTCCAATCCGAATTCCAATTACATAATTCTCAAAGATACAAATATTTACAGCTACAGCATGCCTCGAAAGCGGAGGCGATAGACCCTACCTCTATCCCCGAATTTGCCCCACTTGAGGGTAGGCTACAGCAAGAAGAAATTTCGGATGAATCGGTCTCGTGGACCTACAAAACGTTAATTAATAACATCCCAGATAAGCTAACGGCCCTTAGATCCAAGTGGGAAGTCACGACTGGACAGCTACCAGACATTGACTGGGAGGCCGCCCTAATGCACCCCAGAGAAGTCGCAAACAAACTGCGACCACGCCTAGTGCAATCCAAAATCTTACACAGAATATACTTTGATAGAGCGCGCCTCCACGCCATGGGGAGAGCGGATACGCCTAACTGTCTACGGTGTAAAACGGAACGCGGTATATACATACACACATTATGGGACTGCCCTCTGATAGAGAAATATTGGAGACAGATACTGGGGGAATTGGGCGAGATATTGGGAGCCTGTTTACAGAGAGACACCAATCACGTACTGTTGGGTGTCTCCACCGAGATTGACCTCCCTCGCCACAAACTTTTACTGTGCAACTTGGGGTTGGTAGTGGCCAAGAGGGACATCGCTAAACGCTGGGGGGGCACCGGACCTCCCAACACTAGCGGAATGGAGGGCGGGCATGGATTTATACATGGCTGCGGAAAGAGTGACATACAAAGCCCGGGGCTGCCCCAAAAAATTCACCAGGATCTGGGCCCCATGGTTAAGACACTACGGTCTCGAGGTGGAAAACGAGGAGATGAGCAGCAGTTACTCATTGATCTGAGCCAGGGAAAAGGGATGAGAAGAGACTTTGGACCTCCCCCTGACTTGGAGTCCCTGTAACAGGGTGGGGGCGGTGTGTGGCTCCCACCCCATTCCAGATGTACCACTGAATATGTGCACCTTCCCGATACGGCTTGTTAATACTGTAACCTGTATCAAAAATGTAAATTCACTATGTGTAATGTATATGTCCTCCAATGCTGGCCACCTTTGTGTTAATAAAAACAGTTAAAATATATGTATATATTCGTATGCTAAATATTAATGTAAAAGAATGTTATACATTTACTTTAAATATAGAATAACATAGAAAAAATGCTGCAGTATTATTAGGTTAATTTTAGTTTAAAGTTGTATTTTAATATATTAAATTAAATTCAAATAATTTTTCGGAAGGTTAAATTGAAAAAACAAATCCCAAATTTCTTGTTTACAGCATTGGCCTACCTTCCTACTATGCAATGTGAATCCTGTGTAACCTCTTATCTGTTTATTATTTTCTCCTTTACCAGCTTAACCTGTCTGCTTAGATGTACAGCGCTCTGATACCCTGACGGGTCTTGTTCGTGCTCTATAAAACGTTTCAAATAAAATTAATTAATGAATAAAGTTTTAAAAAATCTATTGTTTTATTATGTATTAAAACTTAGCCAAAGTGATGTATAGAAATAATTAAAAGTCATTTAATTCTCAATGAATGGTGGTATGGCGATAGGTCAGATCCGGCGTATGCCCCGGAGCGACGTTTGATGGGTGATCACTCGCTACATACGCTCCTTTATTCGGCGCCCTTGCGGCGTTCTCTGCCGAGTGTGACACAGCTGGTGTTTCAGGTTTGGCGGCAGGCATTGCGGAGGATGGGCTGGTGGAATCGCCTAACTCGAGAGACGCCGCTATGGCAAAATGGACGTCTGCCGCAGTTGGCAGCCTTGCCTGGCTTCCAATATTGGGATGCGATTGGGATCTCCACCCTAGGGGATGTTATGAGGGGGCCCGTCCTGAAATCGTTTCAGGGTTTGCAGAAGGACTTTCAAATGCCGCGTACACAATTTTTTTAATATTTGCAATTTCGGCATGCTCTCTCCCCTAGCTTGGTGGGCCTGGAGGAGTTGGCCGACTTCAGTCCGGTAGAGGCGAAAGTTTTCATGGGGGACCTGCAAGACCGTAAAATATCTAAAATTTACCAGTCCCTGGTTACACACTGCTCCCCCTCTTTACAGCGTCTCCGCGGGGCCTGGGAGGAGGATGTGGGCTCACTTGAGGAGGAGGACTGGACGGAGGCCCTGGCCTCCCCGCGCGGGGCGGCTATTGCTATGAGCCTTCGACTCATCCAGTTTAAATACCTACATAGGGTCTATTTTACTAGAGTCAGACTGTACAGGGCTGGTTTGGTGGCATCCCCGGAATGTCTCCGTTGCTTGCATGAAGAGGGTACCCTGCTGCATACTATATGGGATTGTTCTGCGCTAGCTAGGTTTTGGCGGGGCGTGCTGGCATGCCTCTCAGAGGTTCTGGGTTGGGATCTCCCTCGTTCCCCTAAATTAGTACTCCTACATGTTATGGACGATATAGGGGGCAACGTCTACAAGCGCCACCTGATGCTCCTGGGCTTTACCCTTGCCAAGCGCGACATTGCTAGGGCCTGGAAGGCGACTGCCGCACCCTCCGTCTCAGTGTGGAAGGCAGGACTGGATTTCTGTATGGGTCTCGAGGCCCCCATTTTTATAGCACGGGGATGCCCGCGTAAACATTATAAAATCTGGAAGCGCTGGGCGGATTACAGGGGATTGGAATTGGAGCCCATTCCAGCGCAGGGATTGTGTGGGTTGTAGTCTTCTCCTCGCTTGTCTTGGGGGGGCCTGTATCATGCGTGTACTGGGCGGCATGGTGACTCTTAGACATTTCTCATAGCGAGTGTAGAACTGTTGCTCCGATCATACATGCTGATTTTGCTGGGTTGACTGTGCGATGGGGTGGGGGGTGTTATCTGTTTTTTTGTTTAATTTTGTTGTATTTCATATGCACGTCCCTTCATTATTCCTTTTCCGGTATTGACATGAGAAAACTGTCAAAGTCAGGATATTGTTCATTGATGCTACGGAAGCCTCTGGGTTACAGAGCTCCGCTGTATGTGCATTTGACAAATAAAATTTGTTTAAAAAAAAAGTCATTTCATTATATTTTATTTTTAAAAAATTGTTACAATAATTTTAAATTCAAAAAGTTATTAAATATTTTAAAATATAGTAATAATTATGGTTTCTTTTTAGATAGTTTTCTAACATTAAATTTAATGTATTTATCATTTCGACTAGACTAAATAGTTTCATTTAATTCAACATTATGTTCTATGTTTTTTTAAAATTTTATGTCACTACCTCCATTACTGTATATGGGAGGTGCTGCAGTACCAGTGGTTGGCCGTGTATGGTGATGGACTTATTCCAGCTGTAAACTCGGCTGTATGCACTTTAGAAGTGCAGTTTGTAAACCGCAATGAGGCTTACTCTTTTGTGGGTGGGTGCAAGACCCCCCCTAAAAACCCCCCCTCCCTAAACCCCTCCCTAGACCTCTGTAATCCCGTAGTACTCCTCACTAAACCAGTGGTGGCTAGTGACATTTGAAAGTGGTGCGGCACAAAAGTTAAGGAAATGGCTGCCCCTTTATTGTTGCGGTGTGAGTGTCTTGTCTTATCTTATCACCCACACTTTCTGCCGTACACACTGTCCATCATGTACCCTGGCTTTTGCCCTTCATGTCCTGTGCTGACCTCCGGTCCCTTTCCTGTATCAGAGGGGGAGTGCTGCTGCAGGACCTGCGCCAGGAAATGCATCTATAGCTTAGAAGGTTATGGTACATGCAGAGGCAAATTGTGCGCATCCTGCAGATCGCGGGAGGGGTTTTGGCATCTTGACGCATCCTTTTATCACTGTGTATGTCCTCCAATACTGGCCACCTTTGTATTAATAAAAACAGTTAAAAAATATATATATTCTTATGCTAAATATTAATGTAAAAGAATGTTATACATTTACTTCAAATATAGAATAACATAGAAAAAATGCTGCAGTACTATTAGGTTAATTTTAGTTTAAAGTTGTATTTTAATATATTAAATTAAATTCAAATAATATTTCGGAAGGTTAAATTAAAAAAACAAATCCCAAATTTCTTGTTTACAGCATTGGCCTACCTTCCTACTATGCAATGTGAATCCTTTGTAACATCTTATCTGTTTATTATTTTCTCCTTTACCAGCTTAACATGTCTGCTTAGATGTACAGCGCTCTGATACCCTGACGGGTCTTTTACGTGCTATATAAAACGTTTCAAATAAAATAAAATAAATAAAGTTTTAAAAAATCTATTGTTTTATTATGTATTAAAGCTTATCAAAAGTTATGTATAGAAATAATTAAAAGTCATTTAATTATATTTTATTTTTTAAAAATTGTTACAATAATTTTAAATTCAAAAAGTTATTAAATATTTTAAAATATAGTAATAATTATGGTTTCTTTTTAGATAGTTTTCTAACCTTAAATTTAATGTATTTATCATTTTGACTAGTCTAAATAGTTTCATTTAATTTAACATTATGTTCTATGGTTTTTTTTTTATTTTATGTCACTACCTCCATTACTGTATAAGGGAGGTGCTGCAGTACCAGTGGTTGTCCGTGTATGGTGCTGGACTTATTCCAGCTGTAAACTTGGCTGTATGCACTTTAGAAGTGCAGTTTGTAAACAGCAATGAGGCTTACTCTTTTGTGGGTGGGTGCAAGACCCCCCCCCCCCAAAGACCCCCCTCCCTAAACCCCTCCCTAGACCTCTGTAATCCTGCCGTACTCCTCACTAAACCAGTGGTGGCTAGTGACATTTGAAAGTGGTGCAGCGCAAAAGTTAAGGAAATGGCTGTCCCTTTATTGTTGCAGTGTGGGTGTCTTGTCTTATCTTATCACCCACACTTTCTGCCGTGCACACTGTCCATCATGTACCCTGGCTTTTGCCCCTCATGTCCTGTGCTGACCTCCAGACCCTTTCCTGTATCAGAGGGGGAGTGCTGCTGCAGGACCTACACCAGGAAATGCACCTATAGCTTAGAAGGTTATGGTACATGCAGAGGCAATTTGTGCGCATCCTGCAGATCGCGGGAGGGGTTTTGGCATCTTGACGCATCCTTTTATTACTGTGGTGTTAGTTAAATGAGGGCCATTTTGCGGAATAGCAGGAACGACTCTTGTGTACACAGCTGCACAACCGTGGTAACAACTGCAATATAAAATATGCGATTATCATCTTTTATACTTGTGGATTACAGCAGACTGCAAGGTGTGCCGATCTGGGCTCTCTGTCAAGGGAGATGAGTGTGAGCGCTCTTATCTGGCTGCGGTGTAACCAACTCACCTGACCCCTTCATGCCTGCTGTGTGCACATTATCACGTCACATTCACTCGTGTTGTTTTGAATGAATCACTCGCTCCCATCAGGCGCGGGTCGTGCAGGTAAGAGCGGAGGACGGGTGGGGGGGGGGGGAGTCGACATACGATGATGAGGGAAACTTAAATAAACAAAAAAAGAAATCCATGGTTTTCTCTTATTTTTATTTAAGTTTCCTTCATCATCGTATGTTGACTCCCCCCCCCCCAACGCCCACCGCTCTTACCTGCATGGGCCGCGCCTGGCTCTCCCATACTGGATATTTGACGATTCAAATCTCCAGATGCGGGTATCATTAGAAAAGCGATGGACACAAGTTTCAAGTTTAAGTTTATTTGGTTTAGTTCTCTGCTGAGAACAACAACAAAAATTTAAAATACATTTGTTATTAAACATTAATAAAATAATCATTTCAATACAATTTTAAAAAAGTTTTTAAAAATTTAAACAAATTATAACACACAAATTCATCAGGCGGTGATTTAAGAAACGAAATCAAACTCTGTACTGATGTACTATTGCATCAAATTTGAATTAATTTTAAGTACCGATTTCTGGCCTCAACCAGTGTCGAATTGGGGCATACAAACAGAACATGCTTCAAATCTTGCACTCCTCCATTGCAGAGTTCACATGTACTAGTGGCGTTTTCCTTATGGTTCCACTTAGAAGTAAATGATTTTAAGGGGAGAATCCCAAGCGGTAATAATATAATGCATCGCCGGACTCCATGCCTTAAGGTGAAACTAATGTACTGTTGCAAATGTTTATATTCTATTGACTCTGCATAAAATTCATAAAGGTGCAGTTTGGAACAATGTTTAATGTCAAGATCATAACTTCTCCTCGGCGTTAGATGTTTTAAGAAGAGCCTCAATTGCGCTAGAGTCCAAGATTTCAGTAGTGCGGTTGTACAGTTCGATAATTTAAACGCTGTAATTAAATTTTAACTAAAAGTATGCTTTGATGGTTCGAGCTCAAAGGTCTCCATTTTTAATAAAAATCTTAGGGTGCCTTGTTCTGCATGTATGAGGTTATAAGCCCATCTTATGATGTTAGTAATGGCTCTGGCATATGAGCTGACTAAAGAAAGCTCAAGGCGCAGAGCTTGTGCAGGAACTGCTTGGAGGACTTTAATCATTTTACGAAGTATTTTTCCTTCTTTAGCTTGTATATGTTGCCACTGTCTTATTGGAATATATTCCAAAGCGTACGATAAAATGGGAGGAATGTTAGAGCTAAAAACCTGTAAAAGAGGAAAAAAGTGCCTGTGCCCGGAGGAGGAATATAAACGTTGGAGAGCCCCGACATGTACGTCTGCTTTACGGCCCAAATGCTGCAGATGAGGGGAATTTTGTAATGTTTGTGTAAATATTCGCACTAAATAGGTATATTCTTTAACCACTTCTAGCGGTTTTCCCCCTAAGGTCCAATTGAATTTTGTGTATTGTTTTCTTCCTCTGAACGGAACTATTTTCGTTTTAGTTATATTTGGAACTAAAAAAATGTCTTCTGTGTATCTGGTAAGTACTTGTAAATTCCTTTGTAGGCCGAATGGGGTAAGGTCTAGAATAACCACATCATCGGCGTACATCAGAATGTGGATTTTACACGATTATATTTTTGGGGGGAAGTTAATGACCTGTGTAAAACAATCCGGAAAATCACTGAGATATAGAGAGAGAAGGAGGGGAGCTAAAAGGCAACCTTGCCTAAGACCATTTGGTGTGACTATTGGACGAGTGAGTCCCTTCTCTTTCCCCATTTGTACTTGACACCATGTTTCCGAGTATAATGATGTAATTATATGAAGAAGATTATTCGGAATTCCCAGTTTTCTAAGCTTATTCCAGAGTGTCGGTCTGTCTACTCTGTCGAATGGCGTCGTAAAATCGACAAAGACAAAGTAGACGACCTGCGATTTTGACACAACATATTTATCTATTACTGCTTGTAACCCGCTATGTTGTCGGTTACGGAGTGTTTTTGTCGAAACCCAGCTTGATTTATAGGGATCACTCCGGTTGAGAAAGCCCAGTCTTTAAGATGATCCAGGACGCTTGGCACAAAGATCTTCCCTGTAGCATCCAACAAGGCAATCTATCGATAATTGCAGGGAAGCAACCGAGATCCCTTCTTGTAGATTGGGATCACGATGCTCCCCTTCCATGATTTTGGGATTTCACCGGTGGCATAGCAGTGAGAGTAGAGGGGTACTAGAAACTTACTCCATTCTTCTGGGTTGCTTTGAAGTACTTTTATCGGGATCTGATCCGGACCCATTGCAGCAGAGGATCTTGCGTTCTTTATATGATGTTCTATTTGCCGAGCTGCTGGAGCAAGGTTATCTTGAATTTTTTCCCCTGGTTTACTTGATGCTTGGTTCGAACTTTCTTGCCTCAAATTTAATTTGTATAAATTGTGTAGATATGTTTCCCATTCAGTTGGGGGAACTGGTGAGGCTTGCAGGGATTTCTTTGTACCTGTTTCTTTAGCAATTAAGCTCCAGTATGCTCGATTGTTTTTTTTGTTTGGCTGCAATCTGAATATCGACCCAGTTTTGATCCTGTTGAGCATTTTGATTTTTTGATTTTCCCTCCGGCGGCGGTTTTTAAGTTTTTGATTTCTTGGTGTCTAATCTCTGAGAAATGTAGGAATTGCAAATGAATTAGTTTATTTAGTGCAATTGCTTTTTTATCTGGGTTCCTTCTTTTTTGATTTCCCACTTGGGAATTCCGATGTTTTAAGGTCTCCTGCAGGGATTGCACTATTTTTTTGAGGACTAAATCGAAATGTATTATTGGGTCTGAGGAATAAATGATCTGTAATACTTGTGCATTGACGATTGCAGAATTTATATTGTTATGAGTTGTGAAGTTCCATGTCAACCGCCCTTGAACCTGGTTCACAAGTACAATGCTATGCGAGTGCATGATAAACGCTGGAGAGATAGGTTGCACTTTTATTCCTCTTATGAGATATAATATTGCATGATCACTTCCCTGCGTGAATTTGGTGCTTAGTTTTGATACTCTCCCGAACAAGTCTTGGCTGCAAATCATGTAATCTAAAGTAGATGAACTGAAGTTACCTTTTCTTGTGCACGCTGCAGGTATGTCTCCTTCTATGCATCCATTTAGAATAACTCCATTTAATGCTGGAAGAGAGAAGAGTAAAAATTTCCCTCGATTATCTGCTTTGATCCCTGGGGGAAATAGTGGTGTTGGGATTGACAGAGCTTCCTCTTGTTCACCATATTCCCATTTTTCTAAGAGATTGTTAGAGATTTTCCCGTTAAAATCTCCTGTTAGAAAAACGGAGGGGAATCCTTTTCCTTCCACCACCTTGTCTATTTCCTTAAATATTTTGATCATAAGAGCATCCATTTTGGAGCCTGGAGGGATGTAGGCGTTAAAAATTATTAGCTCATACGAGGTATCCATATGTTCATTCCAGTGCTTGACCTTGATGCATTGTATATTCGATAGACGCATAGGGATGACTTCCTGGTCCCAAAAGAAATCTTCGTGTAAAAGAATTGCAAGTCCACCTTTAGCGTGACCCCGGCTAACAGGTTCTGCTGCGATGTCGTATACAAAGTATTCATTTTGATCAAAGGATTTTGTTATCCAGGTTTCTTGTAAAGCCACCATCGCCGGAGAGTCTTCCAGGATCAGTGCAAGTTTCTCCGGGTTTTTCCCTGCTATATTCCAGGACGCGATACTCAAACTTCTGTTAAAAAGGGAGTTTGTTTTCCCTTCCCTGTTTGTGGCTGTTTAAATTCTCCGAGATCCAGCACCAGTGAATTTCTTTGGATGTAATCTCCTTTTTGGCTGCATTTTTGTTCCAGATCTTTCTCTCTCCATTCTTAATCGAGATGGTTATATTTTCGTTGGGAGTGCTGACAGGATTTTTAATGCCGCTAACTATTCGTTCTAAGTGCTGAATTTTCATTTTATTATTTTCCTTGGATTTTTCCTGCAATTGATTTCCTTTGTTGTTTACGACTTCTACGTCATATCCATTTTTATGGAGGATCTCACTTTCTTTTAAAATTATTGCCGGTATCACATAAGCCCAAAATTCGACAGTGGCCACTGTAATTTTAGACCTAATCGGGAAAGCCACTAGTTTTATTTCCGAGCTTGTTAGTGACTGTAACGGATGGATCTTTCGGATGAGGTTCATTATTCTCCCTCGGTTTAGTGGGTCGTTACCCGAGGGGAATAAATCGGTAATTTCTAAGAAACATGTTTGGACCGTCTGTTCCTGGAGACTTGTAGCCCCAGAGATCTGCTCAGTCGGTTGTACGAAAGATAGTACAGGCGGCTCGATGTCATTCACAGCCGTGGAAAAACTTAGAGCCAGAGGATTTAGTTGTTTAGGGTTCACTCTTGCTTTAGTTGTTGAGTGACAATGACCGTTGTCATGTGGATTTGTTACGAATTTTGAAGTTTGCTCATTTTCTGGGGTTTTATGTTCGGGGGTAAGAGATTCGGACATTTTAATTTCTGGGCCTTCCGTTTCGCAAATCTTCTTATTGCTCTTTTCTTAGTCTTTTTCCGCTTGTTCTTGTTATCTCTCTTTTCCTTTTTTAGTGAGACTGGGCCAGGCTGGGCTGAAACTAAGGATTCCATTTGTGTTATTTATTTTTTACTTGTCAGATGATTATTAAGTGATTCCATAGGTCTACGCTGGTTAAAGATTGGATAATAAGAAATAACTTTGTATTGGTCTTTATCATTGTTTGGTTCTTTGAATAAATTTCTAAGGGAAATTTTATTTCGTTATCAAACTTTTTCTTTTTTCCTTTTTGTATAATCCGACCTGTTTGGGTCGCCATTTGTTTCTTTCGTGGAAGTAAATCATCGATTATTGAGGTGTCTTTAGGTATATGAAGTTTTTCAGCAACATTTTCTTCTCCTTTTGATGGTAATAATTGATGTTTGTGTTGTTGTTTCCTTTTCTTATCAACTAAGTATTGCAGCATGCCTATTTGTGTATCCAACATCTGGTCGGAGTTTTCCATTATATTCCCTAGGAGAGATAGTACTGACTCCAAGATTCTTTGAAGATTGAATAAAAAATTGGACTCCAGGGTATATCCATTGAAAGATTGCTTATTATTTAGAGACGGAAATTCCGGTGAATGAGAAAGGTTCCCTGCTAAGACAGGTGTTTTTTGTGGAGTACTGTTATATAATGTCGGCGTCTGCGTTGTTACTTTGTCTACCTGGCGAAAGAGAGTATTGTTTATATTTATGTCTGGTAAGGTGAAATCTGTTTCGGAAATTTGTTGGATCTTACACTCGACTAGACTGGGGGATGAGTCGGAGCCTCCTTGGCAATCATCAGATTTTCCATTGCTGGGTTTGTAATGTCATTTATCATTTCTCCAGCATAGCCTTTATTACTTTGTGTAGAAGTGCTGCCATCCACTACTTTGTCTTCTCCTTTGTTCTGTACTTTTTCCTGTTTGATTCGTGAGTTCTTTTGGTCTGTTTTAGGTTTTTTTGTAAAAAATGTGGTTATTTCAGCGTTCCCGGGAAAGAGTCCTATGTGGGCTGCCTTGCCAGAGCTCTTTCGTAGTGATTGTTGTGTACCCAGTCTTTTCATGTGAATCGTACGTGATCTTAATTTTTTATAGGCCATTGTGAGGAAAGATGGCGAAGAGTACTGTTGGACGTCTTAATAACTTTTACTTAGACTTTGATGTTGCGCCAGTTTACCAATTTTGTCCCTAAGGTATACTGTTCTTTCGTTGGCTATGTTAGGTTTAAGGAAGAAATTGGCCTCTTTGGATAAAAGAATGCCGAGCGAGAATCCGGCGTGGATGGAGAAGACTACTTGTCTCCAACGGTCGTTGCTGTCTCCCCTTCCCTTCCTTCTACTCGCGCTCTTTGGCGCGATACCCCTCCACTCCCCTGTCCCTCCCCTACCTTAACTCCAACCACTGGGTATACCGTGGGGACAAGGATCAAGGAGGGGAAGGGGGCCAAGGAGCCAGGCCGGCTTACCTCTGCTGCCGACTGTGTGATGCTGCCGATGTTAACTCTGCCACTGTTTACTCTGCCACTGGCAGCTCTCTTTCCAGTTACAGCAGTGGGTAGAATACAGCCGGGGGCGAGTGGGGCTCAACAGGCAGGCGCAGGCTGCACCCGGAACTAACCGGGCCGCCTCCACGACTGCCTGGGGCACACTCTCTGCAGCCGCCGTCTGACGGCGGCTGCACTCGCACTCACGTTGGAATTCATGCACCCAGGCGCTAGCCTGCAGAGATCAAAATGTGGCCCAAGCTGTCGGTCCTCGCGGTGAATTTCCCGCGGTAAAGTTGGTGCCGAGTCCCTCAGCTGGCAGCAGTACTTGACAGGAGGCCGCGGGGAGGGACTAACAGTACTTTGCGGGGGCCGCGAGGAGGGAATAACAGTGCTTTGCGGGGCCGCGGGGGGCAGCACAGCCGAGATTTAGGAAGCCTCGGGGGAGTCACGGCTTCCGTGGTTCCACTGTTCCGCGGCTTCCCCACTCCCGCTCCAACTCCTCCAGCGGAGGGGGAATGACAGTACTTGCGGGCCGCAAGGAGGGAATAACAGTGCTTTGCGGGGCTGCGGGGGGCAGCACAGCCGATATTTTGCGAAGCCTCGGGGGATTCCCGGCTTCCGCGGTTCCGCTGTTCCGCGGCTTCCCGTCTCCCGCTCCAATTCCTCCAGCAGCTCCAGCGAGGCTCCTGCTTCCTGCTTCCACTCGACACAAGAAAGAATGCATAACTGTGCCTAGAAGTCCTATATTCATTGACTTGACCTGATCTTTCCTGAATCCCACTCTCACATCTTCTCCTAACGTGATGCGCCTTGAGACGCTTGATATCGCAGTGCTTTGTTCTATTATCAGCATCTTCTAATCTCTTCAAATCGACAGGACTCCAGGGTACGAGTCGTAGGATTTTCTTTCACAACTCATTGTTATTAGCTGCTTCCATTGAAGCCAACAAAGACTGCAATTCCCAGAATGCACTGCATTTGTAAGTGAAAGGCTAGGACAGGGAAGATATTATGCAGACATTAAGTTATAGGGTCTTCCCATGAATAAGTCTATTCAGTAACTCATTCATTCAGCAGGGAGCGTGCTTCCGTCGTATTAGCTTCCTCCTGCTGCCAATGGTTGAGACCTGACCCCTCCATGCCTGCTGCCTGCACTGCGGTTCTTTCAGACAAATCTGGGACCCTCTCCATTTCTGTGCTACCCAGGGCATGTATATGGGACTGCCTTTTTCAAGGAACATTTGCAAGATTCACTTACATTACATTTAAAACAGGTCACAGTGTGCGGCACAGCCTGTGGCATCTTGGTGCTTTGTTATGTGCGCCAGCGGCAAAACACTTAAACTAGGACCCGATGCTTGTGCACCACCTCTATGTGCCCTTCTTTCTCACCTGCATCACAGAAGGTGTCCAGCAGCACCGCCGTCTCTTCGAAGTCCAGATCCCCGAAGTTGACCCTGCTAGGGTGGGCCTCCTCAGCCACCGTGTGTGTGTGTTTGCGCTGTAGCTTCTCGGTAGCTATCAGTGTCTGTCTCCACTAGTGATTCCCTCACTGCCACCCCCTTTCCATCACTGCTCTTCTGTGGCTAGAGGGGGCTCATTAGAAAAAGATGGAACAGTAATTCTGTAGGCACAGGGTTAGCTGCTGATCACAGCCCTTTAACCTCTGTGAGTTAATTTCTGCTCTGGAATAATTTTTGAGGCCTGGCAGATAAGGGGAAAGAAAGGCGGAGAATGAGAGACGAATTTAGGGAAGTTAACTGGATGGCTTTAATGGCTGCCGCTTTCTGACCCCACTTGAAGTTCATGTTGCTGAGGGAAATGATGCACTGAAGCCTGGGGGTAGTGTGCCCCAGGAATCCAGACTTCCAGAGGGACCGTCCTTATCTCACCTCTTTGTTTTCTGTGAGAAATATACTCAGTTAGGCCCCTGGCTAACAGTTCTCCAAAGACCTGCAAGTCAATGAGACAGGCTCACAGGCTTGCAGCAAGCACTGTAGGGACCCACACTCCGTGCTGCCCCCGATCTGGTCTTAGGGCTGTTGATTACGTAGTCGCACCCCAGCAGAAGAACAACCAGTTGAGTTGAAGAACAACCTAACCAGTCCTAGAGCTGCTCTCATGCATGAGAGCAGAACCAGGATTGCTTAGAGAGTGCTGGCTCCGCGCTCATACTAGGACTAGGAGCCTGTGCTGTCTATCCACCTGGCTGTTTAACACAGCTCGGGCTTGAGAATTCGAAACTGCGCCTGTCAGGCTGGCTGTCGCAAGACCGCCGGCCAAAGATACATGTATAGCCAGGCACCCCTCCTCCCTGATCCCAGGCTGCACACTGCACTGCACCAATGGCCTCGCCTCGCAATGCTGAGAAAGCTGGAACCCATCCTCAGCAACAATCTGGTCAATGGTTCTTGTTGTGCAGCATGAGAGGTAAAGGGAAAACTCCTTTCACAATATCTAAATTTCAAAATATCCAAACTACTAAGTAAGATCTGTCGTGGCACAAGGCAGGGCTGCCTCATGTGACCATTACTGTTTGCCCTCGCTGTGGAACCTTTGGCAGGGTGGGTGCGTGGCAACTCGGTGCTCAGGGGCTTTGAGTGGTCTCTGTCCCGATCCGATCGCATTGCGTTATACGGAGACGATGTCCTCTTTTTCCTGACTGACCCGTGGTTCTCGGGCCCCGCATCCTACAGATTCTTCGAGTGTTTGACCAGACCACCGGGCTTAATACTAACCCCTCCAAGTCCGTATTGTTTCCGGTGTGTGGGAATCAGGGACGCGAAACATGGGCAGAGCAGCTATCTCGCGCTACCACGGGATTTACGTATCTCTGCATTTTTATGTTGCCCTGCCCAAAGATTTCCTGGGCACACAATATTAACCCGAGCCTTAAGGAGGAAACTGCAATATGGTCTCTCCTCCCGCTCTCATTGTATGGGCGTTCGGCGATTTTTAAAATGGTCTCACTGCCCAGAATACTTTATAGACGACAGAATTTCCCATATGCTATACCGCGAACTTGGTTCGCACAAATCAATGCCATACATAACAAATTTCTCTGGAATGGCAGCGCCGTACATGTTGCTTTGAGTACGTGCACGCAGTCGACATATTGCGGCGGCATTGCGGACGTGTACGCATATTACGCAGCCTCCCACTTGCTAATTGTAAATGAGTGGTGGTATAATTCGCCTACGGATCCAGCGTTTGCACTAGAACACATGGCAATGGAGGTCACCCCCCTCCTTCAACTCCTGTATAGCACGCAGAACCTGGACTTTCTACCCCCTGCCAGCGGCACAGTGATCCGACTCTGGAGATCTGCGGTTAAACAGATGGGATGGCATGGTCGCCTGACTCAGGCGACCCCGCTGTGGCATGGTACACATCTCCGCTCGGTGTCGGCATTAGCGGGATTTCGAAGGTGGGACTTAGTGGGAATATCCACTTTAGGTGATGTAGTGCGAGGTACCACCTTAAAGTCGTTCCAACAGCTACAGACAGAGTTTCAGCTACATAAGACTCAATTTTATAAACATCTCCAGCTGCGACATGCTCTAACTCCCCTATTTCAGACGACTGAGAATTTTCCAGAATTCCACCCTCTGGAGGGACGCTTATTAATGGGCGACTTAGGTGACCATAAGATCCGTCAGATTTACCAAACACTGACGACGCACACTCACACAACCCTACACAAGACCAGACATGCATGGTTAGAAGACATACCAGATATGACCGATGATGACTGGACCGAAGCCTTGGCTAGCCCTCGAAGTGTGGAGGTGTCATTGCGCTATCGTCGCACGCAATTTAAATATATACACCGCATATACTATACAAGGTCCCGTCTTTGGAAGATGGGCGTCATTCAGTCCCCCTTATGTCTGAGATGTGGGATAGAGGAAGGGACTTTTATACACACTGTCTGGGCCTGTTCAGCACTGCAGCCATTCTGGCGGAGGATTGTGGCATGTCTGGGCGAGGTGCTGTCATGGGATCTCCCACTGGATCCGAGATTACTGTTGTTACATAGCACTGATGGGATAGGTGGGAACCGGTACAAGCAACACTTGTTATTTTTAGCTGTTACCATTGCCAAACGGGATATCGCACAGGCATCGAAGGGTACGTCCCCCCGACGATTGGCAGGTGGAAAAAGGCCATAGACGAATGCATGAGTGCTGAGATTGCGGTGTTTCAAGCTCGGGGCTGCCCCCAAAAGCATAGGAAAATATGGTTAATATGGGCGGAATATCGAGGCATAGAGTTACCCCCCCTTCCACCTCTAGATCCCTGACAGGACACGCTCCCCTAATGTTATTGGTCATTGAGCAACCCGGATTATCATTTGAAACCTTCGGAATGTTTATCCAATTGGACAAATATAGATTTGTGGGATTTGGGACTCACTGCGCAATGTTTTTGTTACTGTACCTGCAGGTTTTACAGGAGTTAAATCTTTTTCAACTGTATGTTTATGCAGCCATACAATGTCTTTAAACTGTAACCTTTGGGCCATGGCCCGGTATGTATCGTGCAAACTTAATAATAAAATATATTGTTAAAAAAAAAACTACTGGGGGCGTGGCCACGCAAGATGGCCGATCGGACGTGATCCGCATCGGCTCCGTCACCTCAGGGCTGTCGTGGGCATATCTAAAGCCCCAATGTAGCCTAAACGCACCTTAACAGGAGCTCTGAGCCGTGAGGGCAAAAGCGACCAAAACGAAATCGGCAGAAAACCGGCCGCGGCTGCAGCCGAGCACGGCTCGCGGAGACGTGAGGCGAGGCTCAAGATGGCGCGCGGCCGCATATACGGATCCGGAGCTGCGGACCTGAAGTAAGGACAGCGTCGCGGGCACCGCATTGCTACCCGACTCCCTGTGCCGCCACTTACATTTGCGGAGAGGACGCGGATAAGTGGAGGCCCGCGGCTCCACTTATCGACAGGAGGAGCAGCACTGAAAGCAGCGGCAAAGCGACTGGCACTGATCCTGTGCTAATGAGAGGCTCCTGATTCACTGGAGGTAGGCAAGGTCTCCTACCTCAAATAACAAGCCCAAATCACCCGCAGGAGACAGCTGGAGGACATGGGGGGCCCGTGAAGCAGCAGCAAGGTAGTGGGGAGCCCCCTTTAATACTGCCTGACTCCAACATGGCGGACTCGGGCCCACAAAGTGGTTTTATCATGCCCACAACACTGACACTAGCTTGAACCTTACTGGGCACCCAGCGCAGGCACAGACGCGTAAAGATATTGAAGGTCGGGGGCAGCTCGCCTCCAACTGGGCACCAGGGATAAATAGGGAGTGCCTGACCCTAATACGGCCGCCGCAGATTGGTCTTCCTCCTAAGCACTCTCTCCCCTTCTGGGGCTGTGGGAGCCAGCATTGTTTACAGGGCCACAGGGCCCTTCTAGAGAGTGATTACAGCGGCACGAGGGGAGCATTCAGGAGACGATTGGGAGTCTGAGGCAGCACCGGTTCCTACTAGAGACCGCATCTATGCCACCTAAGAAGGTGACTTCTAAGGTGTCTAGCTACTTTACACCTGCGGAGAAGACTCAAGCCCAGGAGAAAGAGACCCCCGATCCAGTCATGGCCCTGACCAAGGAAGACCTGCTCAGCTCTTTGAAGGACTTTAAAGCAGAACTCAGCGCTGAACTCAAAGGAGACCTGCAGGCCTCCATGGCTCAATTGAAAACCGATCTATCCGAAAAAATTACCTCTCTACAGCAGGACATGGACTCCATCGGTACGAGACTGTTGGACACGGAGTCCCAAACCCAGGAGCTCGACAAGCGAACGACGACCACGGAAGATAAGGTACAATTCCTACATTCGCAACTTCAACTGGCCAGCTGAAGAATGAGGACCTGGAAAACAGGTCAAGGCGCGAAAACATACGCATTAGGGACCTGGAAGAGGGGGCGGAAGGTCCAGATCTAGAGGCATTCGTGGAAGGCCTTTTTGCAGAGATACGGCGGAGGTAAAAGATGGGTCTTGATGGCCTTATGAAAAGCAAGGTAGTTGTTAATGCTGCGGATGGAAAGAGGCAGAGAATTCCAGAGTTTAGATGCCAGAACACGGAAGGAACGCCCACCAGCCCGCTCCCTCCTGACTCGGGGAACAACCACCAGATTGTGACCAATCGAGCGGAGCTGGCGAGTGGGAAGATAAGGTGACACCAGATTGGCCAAAACACCAGGAGAAGCGAGATTCAGAATTTTAAAAGTGATGCAGAGGGCCTTGAACTCAACGCGTCTAGCCACCGGCAACCAATGTAGCCGACGGATAGCATTAGTGGTGGAACAAATTCCAGGAAGGCCGAGAAGAATTCTGGCCGCTGCATTCTGGACCCTCTGCAATTTCAGAATCTCGGATTTGTTGGTTCCCAGGTAGAGCGAGCTGGCATAATCCAGTCTCGATAGGACAGAGGCTTGGACAATAACCTGTCTAGTGGGCGGATCAAAAAAGCCTAACTGCGGTTTGAGACCCCGCAGTATGCCAAAGCACGTCCCTGACACTTTCTTGGTTTGAACTTGAAAATTCAGGGCCGGATCTACCCAGATTCCGAGGTTTTTCACCACCTGTTTTGGGGCTGGCGCACAACCAAGGGCAGCAGGCCACCATCGCTCACTCCACAGCTCAGGATTTTTTCCTACCAGTAAGACCTCGGACTTGCTGGCGTTGAGCTGGAGACAGTTAGCAGTCATCCACTCAGCGACGGCGGCGAGTCCGCTTTGAAACTTTTGAGCATCCCGCAAAGAGTCGTCGGAGAGTGCCACAACCAGCTGTGTATCATCTGCGTTAAACACAACTGTAAGCCCTCTGCTTCTGGCCACTGCTGCCAGTGGTTGCACATAAAGATTGAAAAGAGTATGGCTAAGGGCTGAGTCCTGTGGCACACCTCGTTTGATGGAATGGACCGTAGAGGTGAAAGGGGGGGCCATTACCTGGAAGGTCCTATCTGAAAGAAAGGAGGTAAACCAATCCAGTGCAGGACCCACAATTCCTGCCTCCTCCAACCTTTGCAGCAGGATCTGGTGGGAAACGGTATCAAACGCGGCACTGAGGTCCAGAAGGATCAGTGCCGAAGTGTTCCCCACATCCAGTGCTGCCCTCAGATGTTCTGTCACAACTAAGAGAGCAGACTCTGTGCTGTGACCAGGCCGGAAGCCATTCTGAGAAGGGTCCAGTATGTTGTTCTCCTCTAAAAAGCCTGTCAGGATGGAATTTATGTGGGCCTCGGAGATCTTAGAGGCCCAAGGCAAGAGAGAGATAGGACGAAAGTTCTCAGGTTTGGCTGCATCGAGGGTTGTTTTTTTTAGCAGAGGAATGACCCTAGCTTGCTTCCAAGACCTGGGGACGATTGCAGTGGACAGAGACATATTGATCACCTGACCCAGTGGTGTAAGAAGCACGGGTAGCAGTTTCATCAGTTGTTCGGGCTTTATAGGGTCAGCAGGAGAGCCCGATTTAACTTTGCTGCACAGAACACGCAGCTCGTCCTGGGTGAT
This sequence comes from Calotriton arnoldi, assembly GCA_963921515.1. Classification (NCBI taxonomy): domain Eukaryota; kingdom Metazoa; phylum Chordata; class Amphibia; order Caudata; family Salamandridae; genus Calotriton; species Calotriton arnoldi. The sequence continues at coordinate 173,338 of CAWUFW010012926.1, forward strand.
CAGCGGGAACGTGGCCAGCGTGTGAGTAGATAGAGATCGACACGTAGGGGCAGGGCACGTCGTGGCAGGAGGGAAGGTTTTATAGATGTTTTCCACCTTGTTGACAAAAAAGGTGGCAAGAGCCTCACAGTGCTCGTCCGACGTGATCGAGGGCGCTGCAGATACACCTGCTGATTTCAGATCTTTGAGTATAGAAAAAATACTCTTGGTGGGGTTCCTGCTGCTCCTAATCTTGGCAGAAAAGTAGGCTGCCCGTTCGGACTGGATAGCCCTATGGTATTTTTTAATGGCTGCCTGATAGCACCCCTTCCGGATCGGATCATAGTCCTGCCTCCAAGCCCGCTCCAGCCTCTTACATGCTTTACGCATGGTGGCAAGTTTGTCATTATACCAGGGACTGGATTTAGTGTTACGACATTTAGACCATTTTGCAGGAATAAGTGCATCCAGCGGGCGGAGTAGCCAATCCGACAGTGTGTTATATGCAGTGTCTGGATCCTCTGACAGACTGGGCGTGCTCCTCATAAGGATGGCAAGAAGGTGATCGATGTCTAATTTATGCCAGGGGCGTTTAAAAGAGCGGTTATGGACCGCCCTCCGTGGGGGTTCAAGCCCCGAGAGTGTCATGGAGACCAAAAAGTGGTCAGACCAGCTTATAGGAATGGGGGTGATTGGAGAAGACTGGGTCTAGCAAATGGCCGGCAGAGTGGGTAGGGCCATGAACCATTTGGAGCAGCTGACACGCCGCTAGATCCGCGGAAAAATTACCAGCTTCTGAATCATGGGAATTTTCAAGGTGCAGGTTCAGGTCGCCAATAACGCTGAAATTGGCAGATCTCATAGCTAGAGAACTGACTGTCTCAATTAATGCAGCCCTAAACTCCTTCGAGGGTCCTGGCGGACGATAAACCAATAGGCCGGACATGGTGAAGTTAGCATTAAAAGAGATCCCAAAGCGCACACATTCGCAGCCCACCAGTGATTCTTTAACCACAAGTGCAGGTGTAGTGGGATTTAAAAACAACTGCAATGCCTCCCCCTCTAGCCTCTCTATTGAGAGTCATAATACTATAGCCTGGGGGAAGTGCCAGACCTGGCTCAGCCACCATGTCAGCTGACAACCATGTCTCCGTCAGAAAGAGAGCATCGGGAGACTCATCCATTAACAAGTCGTAAACATCAGGAAAATGCTTGGCTAGGGAACGACAGTTAAGGCTAAGTAGTTTAATAGTCGGCCCAGCACAAGGAAGCGAAGTGGGAGGTAACGGGATACTTGCGCAGGAGTTGAAACCACAGTTCCCGCAGCGGAACGGGCCATCCAGCATGCTACATGGAGAGGAACTACAAAGGATCGCTGCCTCTCTAATGGCAAGAAGCTCGTCGCCAGAGTAGGCAAGTTTACCGTTATCCAAACCAGCAGCATGTCTGGCGGCATCCAGGCGCGGACGGGCGCAGACGGGCTTGCCTTAGGCACGCCCGCTGTGCGTCCGCGTTCCCGGCATGTTTAAATGCAGAAGTGCTCAAGTGGTGCCGCCCCCGGAAATACGTCGGCCCAGCAGTAAACAATCTAACAGCTGACCGCCCTCCACACAAACGGCATAAAGAGCCGCAGTGGACCGGAGCGGTAAAAAGGTAAAAATTAGGTGACAATGCGCATTAAAAGGTGAACAAAGTAAAAGTTAAAAGGTTAAAAGCAATTCCGTAATGCCGGTAGAACGTGTGCAGTGACACGCAGCCTCACCATTCATATGCTGCGCGTCCGCGTTCCCGGCATGTTTAAATGCAGAAGTGCTCAAGTGGTACCGCCCCCGGAAATACGTCGGCCCAGCAGTAAACAATCTAACAGCTGACCGCCCTCCACACAAACGGCATAAAGAGCCGCGGTGGACCGGAGCGGTAAAAAGATGGTGACAATGCGCATTAAAAGGTGAACAAAGTAAAAGTTAAAAGGTTAAAAGCAATTCCGTAATGCCGGTAGAACGTGTCAAGCTCCACTCCTACAAAGTTAAGGAAGCTATTCTACAAGAATCCAGAAAGAAGGACTCCATCACCTTTCAAGGATTTCGATGTGTCCTATTCCAGGACCTGGCGCAGGCGACCCTGCAGAGATGACAATGTTTCAGGCCCCTCACGGAGAAGCTCCGACAGGTTCAAATAAGATATCAATGGACTTATCCCTTCGGGCTAGCGTTCAAATATAAAAACAGACAGCGTCATATCACAGAGCTCAAAGAAGGTATGGAGCTCCTCGAGATTCCAATGCCAGACGATGAGGCGTCTAGCTCGCAGTCAGGCAGGAATGCCCCCTCTTGGTCCAACTCAACGAAATGGGAAACAATCACTAAAGGACCCTCATCCAGGTCCTGATTCACGGACGGCCGAGGAAAGGGAAGGTTCGCCTGGAAATAGACACTCACGAGGTGGCTAGATACTTGTAAACGGTGCAAGAATGGACCCACGAGGCGATCAACGGAGAAGGACTACGTGCATCGACTGTCCACTGTCTATGGGGGTACACAGGGCAAAGAGGATTGATCAAAAAAAATAAAAATAGTTATGACACAGAACTCAGGACTGTATGGAACTTTAGGGACGCTTAGCATTAGGCAGCGCACCGATTAAGGTTGACGAGAGAGCAAGAGGTCCGGAGAAGGGTACGATATGCCCCATGTTTCTTAGGAATGGACGTGAAGCGCACAACAGGGGCTCCCATGTTAACCGATCTGGGTTATGTTGGACACAGCTACAGAGACAGCGAGTCAACGGGCGAGGGCCGGAACCCTGGCTTGACGCTCGTCTCGAGAACTGTCGTAAAAACGGGACACGTAAGGGTCCTGTGGACAAACATTGTTATTCGTTATAGTTATGGTTTAAATGCACAGGGTGGGCTTGGGTGGAGAGGGGGATGGTGGAGAAGCAGAGGGAGAGGGGGGGGAGGGACTTTGCTCCGCTACATGACGGTCTATACTGTCGGGGGAGAAAAGACTTCGCTGAGAGGTAACAGGCAAGGAGGGAAGCTATGGAATATCCAGGGGGGACATAAGGCACAGAGGCGGGGGTACCTCATAGGATGATATCCATCACAACGTGGAATGTGAAGAGCCTGAACTCGCCGATCAAGCGGCAAAAAATATGGAAGTACCTGGAGGACCACCAATTTGATGTGGTGGCGCTCCAAGAGACGCACCTTAAAAGGTCGGAGGAGCTGAGGCTTAGGCACAAAAACTATTCACTTATATACAGGTCATCCACCACAACGAAGCATAATGGGGTAGCATTAATGTTTCACAACAACATTAAATTCCAGACTGAAGGCATTCAGATGGACAAAGACGGCCGGGTAGTAATAGTGAAAGGGATGCTCAGGGGTAAATCTGTGACATTTGTTTTGGCCTACGTTCCCAATGCAGGACAAGCGACATTTGTGAATACTTTATTGAACATGGTAAGTGGATTTGCCGAGAGTCACATAATCGTCATGGGGGACTTTAATCTCACCTGGCATCCGACAGACGATAGTTCCCAGCCGCATAAGTACACGGGAGGCAGATTCCCTAAATCCCTAAAACAAGCATTTCTAAACCTGGGGTTCTTTGACGCATGGAGATTTCTCAATCCCACCACCAAAGACTACACGTACTACTCGCATGCCCATCAATCCTACTCCAGATTAAATTACATTTTCGTGTCCCACGACCTACAGGGTACCCTCCAGGGAGCTAAGATCCTTCCCATATCTCTATCCGACCATAGTCCTGTGACGCTGGGCCTGAACTGGGGTGGAAAGACGAAGGGATTCCCAAAATGGTATTTCCCCGCCTCGCTGACGCGGGATAAGTTGCGCCGAGACGAACTACGACTAGTGATTCGAGAGTTTTTTCAAACGAATGACCCGAGTGACACATCTCCCCAGAATAATTGGGACGCCTTTAAGGCAGTCATTCAGGGGAAGTGTATAGCAATGGTTTCGGCGCTGAACAAGGAAAGGGCAAAGGAGAGGGAGGACCTGGAGGCGGCACTATCCCATGTAGAAAAAGAACACAAACAGAACCCCACACGTAGCTTGAAACGCCAGCTGGGTACTCTCAAAGGGAAACTGGGGGCAATCTATGCAAACAGCTGAATACACCATGGTCCGTCTTCGTCGAAGTGCTTATGCACAGGGGAATAAGGTGGGCACGCATCTGGCACGACAGCTTAGGGAAAAAAGGGCGAGGGAGTTTATTGGAGGAATTCACAAAGTAGGGGGGAGTTAGAATTAGACGACAGGGGTAAAGGCTCTCTGTTTGGCGCTTTTTACCAAGAGCTCTATACAGCGACACCCCCTGACATTTTGGCGCAGATGGCTTACTTAGACTCCCTCACGCTCCCTACGATCTCAGATACGTGGAGAGACCAGTTGGACGCCCCAATCTCTGAAGAGGAGGTGCGTCTCTCGATTGGAGCGCTTAAACTTCATAAATCCCCGGGGACGGATGGGCTGACAGCCCTCTTCTACAAGACGTATGCGCCTGAACTGCTGCCCCATCTGACAACTCTATTTAATGACATAGCGACGAAACATGCGGTCACCCCCACCATGGCGGAGGCACTCATCACAGTCATCCCAAAGCCGGGGAAAAACCCACAGTATTGCGCCTCAAATAGGCCGATAGCTCTCCTTAACCTGGACGCCAAGCTTTACTCAGCCATTTTAGCGACCCGCTTAGAAAATCTACTCCCCGACATTATCCATCGATCAGTCCGGCTTTATAAAAGGGAGACAGACGCATGATAACATCCGCAGGATGCTTCATCTTATCGAAAAAGCCAACAAGTTCAAAATTCCAGCGATAGTGTTAGGTTTAGACGCGGAAAAAGCCTTCGACAGAGTGGATTGGCACTTCATGTTTCTCACTCTGGAGAGGTTTGGCTTTGGAGATATGTTTTTACAAATGATACGAGCCAATTATTTAAGCCCACGCTCTAGAGTTCAGGTTAATGGGGTGAGCTCGGCGTTTTTTGAGCTGGGGCGAGGAACACGGCAGGGGTGCCCCTTGTCCCCACTGCTGTTCGCTCTGAGTATCGAGCCGCTGGCGGCCAGACTTAGGGCGAATTCAGACATTCAAGGGATTAGAGTCGGGGGAGACGAACACAAGGTGTCATTATTCGCCGACGACATTCTGTTAACTCTCTCGGCTCCTAGAACGTCCCTCCGAGCACTACAACCCGAACTAAAAGCATTTGAGGGAGTGGCAGGCTTCCGGGTCAATTCCTCTAAATCCTTGATACTTAACCTAACACTATCAGAGGGGGAGAGGCTACTAATACAGGAGGAATCTACATTTGCATGGGCTAAGCACAGTTTAACTTACTTGGGGATTCAAATCACCCCATGTATCGCAGGACTGTTCCGGACGAACTTCCCTCCCTTACTTAGACAGATAAAACAGGAACTACAGCGGTGGAAACCCCTGTTTCTCTTGTGGATGGGTAGGATTCATGCAGTCAAAATGTCCCTTCTCCCTAAACTACTCTACCTGTTCCAAGCACTCCCAATGGAATTAGATAAGGACTATCTAAAAGGAATACGGTCTATGATACTCCGCTACATCTGGCAGGATGGTAGGGCGCGGCTTCCCTTCCACGTATTAAGGAGACCGAGAGCGGAGGGAGGGGTGGCTCTCCCTGACATCAAGCTCTACTATAAGGCAGCACAGCTAAGGGTCATCACAGAATGGTCCATGCGGGAATCCGACAAGCACTGGCTCCACATGGACCGGGCCATCGTGGGTAGGACAATTTGGGATGTACTGTGGAAATCCAAAAAGGACAGACCGGCTAATGCTTACCTAAGCACCCCTACCAGGACTACGCTTAAGACTTGGGACGAGGTGAATAGGAGCAGGGGCTGGACCTCTTTTCCATCTCCCTATACCCCTATACACTTCAACCCGGACTTCCCCCCCAGCGCTCAAGGAAGGGCCATTTGACGCATGGCGAGAGGGAGGGTGCAAAGTGATCTCCGATCTATTCCACAATTATGGTATTCTCTCTTTTGAAAACTGTCAACAGGATTTTGGGGTACCACCCTCAGAGCGCTTTCACTACCTGCACCTTAAACATTGGGCACTACACCTACAGTTTAGAGATGCAGCAACTAGAGACCTGACCCCGATAGAAAACCTAGTGCGGAAAACTAGCTTGACCAAGGGCACAATCTCCTTTTTGTATAAGCTACTGGTTTCCACTACGACCGCACCACAGCCTCGATACAAAGCTACATGGGAACAGGCCCTGGGACGGGAGGTTACTGAAGGGGACTGGAAACACCTATGGTCAGACATCGCTAAATTTAACCACTCGCTCGACTTGCGGGAGGCACATTACAAGATTTTATTCGACTGGTACTTAGTGCCTGCCAAACTTAAGCAGATCTTCCCCCTCACCTCAAATCTCTGCTGTAGAGGGTGCGGGGTCCTCGGGGATTTCCGGCACATTTGGTGGGAATGCCCAACAATTAAACCATTCTGGGAAGAAATCTTGGCCCAAATGAAAGATATGCTGGGATACCCTGTTCCGACCTCCATGGAGATGATCCTCCTGGGACTTAGAGATTCCACACTAGAACATCAAACTAAGGCAGATAAGGCAATTATGTGGGCCTGTTTGGGAGTGGCTAAAAAGACAATAGCGGCTAAGTGGAAGAAAAATGATGCACCCATACTGGCGCAATGGCATTCTCGCTTATGGAAAATACTTACGATGGAGCGCCTGGCGGACATCTTCAGAGACGAATATAAGAACTTTGAATATAAGTGGGGGCCGCTGGTGGCATATCTCACAAAGGGGCTCCCGTTAGCCATCTGTCTACCTACACTGAGAGGGCTACACATGTTCCAATTTTAGAGTCAACAATAGGGTTCACGCAGATGGCTTCTAATGGATAATGGCCTGCAACCAAAGGGACATCGCACAGACATAATGCACTCCACCGGTCAGTTTTACGCAGTAACACGGGCGGGAGGGGTCTGCTTCTCCACCACTGGGAGGGGGGAGAGGGGGGAGGGGTTGGGAGTTGGGGGTCATTAGTTATTTCTGTTGTTTCTGGGTAAATGCCACGGCATTAAGGGCTACTGCTGAGCAGCACTAGTTGTCCATTCCTAAATGGTAAGATACTGTGACAAAATTAGGTGTGAATTGCTTTCAGAATGTGGAGATGGCTATTAGCCCAGATTGTTTGGAATTGTATTTTATACCTAAATGCTAATAAACAGAAATTTGACAAAACAAAACAAAAAACTACTAAGTAATAACTCAGGTCGACAGCTAAATTCAGGTTAGTTTGTTTATTTCAAATTCTGAAACAGATCAATGTACACCAACCTAAGCATTATGGTGTAGAAGTACAAAGTAAATAGGATGAAGCTAAATCTCCAGAACCGATTCACCCTATATAACAAAAAGAAAACGACTAACTCGATCACCGCAACATATGTTATCAGGAGACAAAATTGCACGTTGGAGTGCATCAAAATTCCATGCAAAAGCCCCTACAAATCCCTAACTGTCCCTACACCACCTTAAAAACGCTTCCTCTGCCAGTTGAATTAAGAGCAAAACATTATAAAATAGAGCATATCCTGAGGAGACACATTGTCGCAGCCACAGGGTGCCCTTGCCTCAGACCGAGCCCACCCACATGGGGCCTCCAAGAAATGATGCAATTGATTAAACCTGAACCTAACTAGTAAAAACCTGTGAGCGAACCAGGCCCATGTACAGCTCCATCCCCTGCACAGTTTTTAAAAGCATGTGGCCCCTTACTGAAAGCTTCTGGAGTTCTAAACCTTCTCTCTCCAAACGGGAGCATTCCAAAAACAAACATTTAACACTCCCCAACTCGTGAGCGAAGATAGAGATAGGGTTCGTGAAAATATTAGGCCTACCTAGAGAAAGAAAAGCTGCCTTAACATGAGCAATCCAAGTTATAATAGTTACCCGATCCAGAGCCAGACAGACTTCGAGAATCAGCCGGCTTAGCTTTAGCTCAGCCCTGCCCCAGATCCTAATCCAGCACAGGAGCGGGCTTAAAGATATCAGGTCCGAAACATAATCAAGCCCAAGCTCCGCATGCACTGAAAACGCTGGGGTAGATTGGGGGACCTGGACCAGCTTGTGCAAAAAATTATTCTCCGTCATTTGAATCCGATCCAACTTGACGTACCCCCAAACCTCGCTACCATAACGCAATTGTGCAATGCACTTGGCCTGATAGATTTTTAGAAGATCCCTTGGTGCCCTAGACCCAAGCCTATGTGCAAAACTGAAAACCGCCCCCATATTTTAATGGACTCTGATCTTTTAGCCTCAACCAGGGGTTTCAAGCAGTTGTTAACGTCAAATAAAACTCCCAAATAAGGGAAGGCCTTGACTTTGCTCAGGGTAACATTAGATACCTTGAAGGTCTTACTACTTGTGGATTTGGGGCCCACTACCATTACGTAGGACTTTGAGAAGTTAATCGACAGGTCCAGGAGCCCCATGAAAGACAGATACTTAGCCAGCAACAAGTCCAACCTCTTAGCGGTCCGAGCCATCGGAACAGCGTTGTCCGCATATAGTAAAACAGTGAGAAATCTGTCTCTAATCTTAGAGCAATTGGCCAAAACTGATGAAGGGTGCAGATTCTAGCCCATTCACATACAAAGTGAACAAAAAAGGGGCAAGTATGCACCCCTGAGGAACCGCACAGCTCGTTAGAAATGATCTGGTGCACGCTGCACCTTGAGAAAAATGCACCGCGGCTGAGGTCGTTGAGTGGAGATCAGCTAATAAGGCCACAATACTGGGATCAACCCCCATCTCACCGAGCAGGGACCAGAGTTTCCTTCGGGTCACCCTATCAAAAGCGGACGTCAAGTCCATGAATGCGAGATGTAAAGATTCAGACCGAGCCAACGTGTATTAATAATTAAATGGAGGTTCAGGCATTGGTCTGAGGTCGACCTCCACGCCCTAAAGCCATACTGGGCATCACTCAAAATATTGTTTTCTTCTGCCCAATCGCACAGCCTATTTAAAATTGCCCTCACCAAAACCTTGACCGTGGCGGCCAGTAAGGAAATTGTCCGATAACATTGTGGGTTCTCTTTGTACCCCTTCTTAAATATGGGGACAATCACGGCGGTAGTCCAAGAGGGTAATGACCCCTCCTGTGCAGCCGCATTCAGGACCTGCGTTAGTATAGGGGCCCAAACCTCTGTATTTTCTTTAAACAGGTCTGGCTGTATATTGTCCGGGCCCTGTGCCTTATTGCTAGACAGGGAATGAATACCTTGTGTGACTTCATCTAACATGAAGACCACTCGGTCATCCAACTTTAACAGGGTTTTATCGCCCCCGCCAACCCCCTGATTATAAATGCCCTCAAAATGATCCACCCACTGTTGCTCTGAGATGTGGTGGCATAAGAGCGGGCCAAAGCCCTCAGCAAAGCAAGGCCTATTTACAACGCTCCAGAAGAGGGAACTGTCCCCCGTTTCGCAAGCTTGACAAAGCTCCTTCCAGGCTGATTCCTGTAAATTATATTTACAAACCTTTTGAGCCAACTTGTAGGCCCGCCTACAGTTTCTGATCAAATGCCCGTCCCTCGGGAACTGCTTCAAGGCTGCCTTCAGTTGACGCAGGTTTCTCGAGCAGTCCCTGTCAAACCATTTAGGGTATTGTGACACCCGGGTGCTGGAGGCTGTAACAGTCATAAGTTTACAAACCTCCAGAGCAACGCCTTTAAAAGCTTCCAGTACCTCCCCCCCACCTGCGTCACTATGCAGACAAATATTAATTACGTGCAGGCAGGATGCAAAGAGAGAAGTTTGAAGGCTCTGCCTCTGAGGGTCCACCTGAGACCATTTCAGCCTTCTCCCCTGGTCGACAGCGGATAGGCTTATAAGTTCCCCCCTTAACTGTGGTTTTGGGCCCATGAAGATATCCAAGGTTAAGGATAATGGGTTGTGGTCACTGAAAGGACTAAAAATGATGTTAAAATGGGAAATGAGCAGGTATAATGGTGCTGAAACAAATATAAAATCAATAAGGGATCCACTACGCCTCCCTATGTAAGACGAGCAAATTACGGGGTTCGGGGAGTTCACCAATTTCTCCATGCTGAAAACCAGGTTATGAGAATCTAAAAGCTCGTTTAGCTCCTGACCATCCTGTGAGTGAACAAAATGTAACCCTTCATTCAACCAACAACTGCCAGTAGAGGCACCAGCAACTAGTGGAGGATTGCATAAATGACAATTAAAATCACCAACAAGGACGATTTGGGCTTGACCATCACCCATGACTGATATGGAACTCAAGGCACGATCCAGGTGGTAAACTCCTGCGGGCTCAGAGCTCTCACCTTCGCTATTATAAAAATTAATTTAAACCATTGGTAAGTACCCAGGCATTGAGAGTCATTCTCCCTGCGTTGTGCGAACATGCCAATTGAGATCCAAGTATAACCACTCTACTCAATTCTAACAAACATGATTAAGGCCCCCTTCGCCCTACCTGCCGTTGAAGAAACAGCAGGCTCAAAATAGGTCATGTATCCCTCAAGAAAAAAGCTGTTATCAATTGACCAAGTTTCTTGGAGACAAATTATGTGGAAGGATAACATAACGCACCCACCTGGAGTCACTAAACTTTGAGAAAAGATCTGCAATATTCCAGGACAACAACGTAAGACCCTTTGGCTGCTGAAAGTGAACTACCAGGAAGGCACTGTGGGCCCCGCAAGACTGGAAAGAATCACATAAGTCCAGTTAATCACAGGACTCCAAACCACTCAAGGGAAGAAATCTATTGGCGGTGGGCACCAGGGAAGGTAGCCTAAAAGCAAGGTGGACGTTAGCTGGGCAGGACTCTCTTCCAGCCAAATGATAGTATAATGGACGAGCTAAACCACCCGGTCTATAGAAAAAACCCAAAGGCATGGCAACCATCCCTGGTGGGCCTGATGTCGACCGGGGGATGGCAGCAAGTAGATCGCCAGCTAACCAAGGATTATTAAAATTAACCACCACGCAGTCCTCCCGTCCATGGTTTCCTGTCCCTGCCTATCCAGCTAACTCTGCTTGCCATGATAATAGAATCAGCAAGCTCCCTCCTAGAGAGAGATGTGAGCTAAGCCAGTGCATCACCTTGTTCTTGAGTTCCAGATAAGATTCCCCATTGGGGCTGGAACAGGGGGGACATTCCCCAGGACCATTCCATAAGGAGTTGCTTCTGGGGGCAAATCTAACACACCTCCGGGGTTGATAGGAGACGCTGACCGCCAACTCTCCCCTAGTTCATCCAAATGACGTGGGGCATCAGTACTACAAGAGCTACGAAATACCCCCACGAGCCCTGGCTTTGGTACAACTTGGGGCAGGCCTTAACCCATACCAAACACATTTAGTTTGTTATCCCTTGACTAAATATTAATGCACTATCTTGTCAGTTACATTTCTAAAGTGCATATATGATTTGTGTTAATCATGAGGATACTTTAACATCTTGTATTCCTCTTTCTTCTTTTCTTATATCAGTCACAGAATATATGTGAGTGCTGACTACCCGTGATTATAACTCACTCCTACTATCAATTCAAAAATAGTCCCAACTACTCTCCTCCAATGCCCTCAGATGACAGCTCCAGCAGCAGGCAGAGCAAAAAATAAAACAGTAATAAAGTGACTTTATTACTGTTTTATTTTTCACTTTTGCTGTGCCCACAGCAGGGGCGTGACGCTCCTTTGCCCAAATGGAGCAGCCACTGCTGCCCTAAACCTCATCTATTTTGTAGTAAGTATATTTCATTTTTCAACCACTCCCTTTGGTCCCTCACACATTTCCTACTGAGGGGCCGATTACGATGCCGTTAGGAAAGCATTCCCACCGAATCGGGTTAGGAATGCTTTCCGAATGATTCGTATTCTGGGAGTCCTACCGACCGATTACGATGTGTCCGGATGCTTACGGACTCGGTTTGGTCGGACTCCCATTGACTTCAATGGGAGCCTGTGTCCCGAACGAGAACACAGGCTCCCATTGGAAAAAGGGGTGGGTGGGGAAAACCTTGCACCCTGTGGCGGGCACCCCATGGTGCCTGCTACATTTGTGCATGGTTGGGAAGAGGGGTCTCTTGGTTACCCCCACGGGCCACATTCGGTCGCCTCTGGGTGAAGGGGGGCCCGCAACGGTCCAAATCGGTCATCGTACTCGCTCGTTAGGAAAGCGTCTCCATTGGGCTGTACGATCCAAAACCGAATGACTCGGGCTGCCTGAATCCCATTCGGAACCGATTCGGACAGCCTGGACAGCTTCCTTGCATCATAATTGGTCGGTGGAAAAACTGACCGATTCGGTCGGAACCAAGGGTTCCGAATCAGATTCGACAATACCGAATCCCATCCGGAGCCCTTCCTAACGACATTGTAATCGGCCCCTAAGTAGTAAACTTAAATGTGTGAGGATCTCCCCATAGAAAAGATGGGATAGGTGTAGGTGAAGAGTTACTCTTAATGTTTTTGAAAATACAGTTTGCTATATAATGCTGTTTGTGAATAAACCCCTATGTGTATACATGCAGCACTATACAGTGAGTACAAAACAGCTGCATGTATATCTGCATATGCAGCATCACATGCTCATGTGAGCAAAATCTTTAAATAGACTCACTGGCACCATTGGTACACTTGAAGCACCATGAAAAATCATAATACTTGTGCCATATAGCAAATTATACCACACTTCTAAGCGCTATTAGCCAGTTTAATGGTAAGCAATTTAGTGACCACCACATGGACAGAGGATGAACAGGGCTTGTCAAGATTTAAACTTGTGACCTGCAGATCACAGACATTATTGGCCGCAAGCACCTAACTCACTGAGCCATGAAGATGACAAGATGGCGCAGAGAGTTAAATCCTGGCCACTGACACACCCTGCGGTCTGCATGACTTGAGTTTGAATCCTGGCAAGGTCAGCTTAGCATTTCATCTTCTCAGATTTAGTAAACCGAGTGCTGTTACATTTGCCCCTAATATCACCTGTTATTTACAGCGTTTAGGGATGGCAGATGGTGTTATAAGCCACTAAATAAAATGCAATGGTAAATATTACTTTTACTGGAGCATTTATTTTATTCTTGCTAAGCCATGGATATGTCTACAGCAGCACAGCACCTATACATATGAACCACACCATGGACAGTTTTATACAAAGTGCCCCTAGAGTAGAGTACAATAGGCATTTGCGCCTGTTGTTTGCACCCTTGGGAAATATAGGTTTTATAGAAAATGCCCTGGACAAACGAGGAGACTTTGTCATTGTGCCTACATTATATTATGTGCTGTGGCAACAAATGATGGATGGAATGCTGAATAAATCAAACATTCACTCCCAGTCAAGAGATCTGGGTTAAATCCATTGTTCTTTTGCTCTCTATGCCACCCCAGTTTGGACTCAGCCATATGCAAATCAGTCTTGACCCTGCTCCTCATGCGAACAGTCCAGCCTGAACTGCCAAGCCGGGTCCTCCCTGGACTGGAAACAAGCATCCTGGCACTGGTTTCAGGGTAACACCACTCATCAGCCAGGCTAGCTTGAATCCAGTGTACAGGGGGCAAGGGACCCACGTCTGGGAATCCCCCTCCCACTTAGGGCGAAAAGTGCTGTGGCAACAAATGATACATTGCACTATGGACACAGGCAGAGGGGCAAAGAAAGTGCCAGGAAGCCCTCTGACTCAGGGCTGGACTGGCATTTCCCTGGAAGGCTGGAAGGGCAGGGGGCAGTGATTATTTTGTAAATAACATAAGTGCCACAGCCCTCATCAGGAGGCCACCACAGCTTGCACAGTCCATTGCCAATTCCAGCACTGCCAATGACAGTACCTACACAAATACTAGCCATCACATTGCTACAACTTTGACATTTCAGACTGTTTGAGACTCCAAAACTATAAGAGTGGATTGAGGGCTGGTATTAGTTGTTCTTAATGTATATTGAATTAATAAACAACTGTTGTTCTGCTCATCTTTTAATTGCATAAACAGCGCCACCATGTGTTAGCTGTAATAAGTGACGGTGTTGACAATTAAGTGCCAGTTCCGAGCACCGGAACCCACTGGCTCAAATTAAGCACTGGTGGGAGCCGGTTTTTGTTACTGGGGGCAGGTTTTGCAGTGGTGCTGCAATATCAGCCTCAAGTAACAAAAGCAGCAGTGCTTCACACTTGCGTACCCCCAACCCCCACCTGGTCCGACAACATTGCCAGGGCTGCTTTGAGTTCCCAGTCCGGCCCTGCTCTGAATACAGGTCACATAATTCAGCCAAGTGTATCCAATTTAATGCCTTTTGTATAGCCTTCAAATCTCTGCATGGTCTTGCTCCATTGCAGCTGTCACAATACTTTAAACCGTATATTCCAGCCAGATCACTTAGGTCTTCGGATTGTGGCAATCTGATCGTACCTAGGGTACGGAAAGCAAACTGGGGAGGTAAAAGTTTTACACATACTACTGCCAAGCTCTGGGATTCCCTCCCTATAACCTTGAAAAAAAGAATCAAATTTATATAAGTTCAGGAAAGGATTGAAAACCTGGCTGTTTTAATGGTGACTCCGATGTTTATTTCAATATTCCATCAATCTGAGTCAGCGCCTAGACACCTTCGGGTAAATGAAGCGCTTTACACATATTTCATTTAATTTCATAAAAGGTGTCACTGAGTCACACCCAGTAATGTAGCCAGTGTGTCCTGGGATCTAATGCAAGAAAGGAAGTGGACCCTTGGCTGCTTTCTGAATTGTAAATACAGTAAAAATCAGGATTGAGTGAGTGCCACATCACCTGCTGCACCAATGGAGGCTATGCCACTGGTCACACCCCCAAAGAAATGAGTGATGACACGCTCATAATTGTGACGATGCAATCCATATTACAGAGTAGGGGCCCGCAAGATCTGCAGCCCCTTCTGTAATACTTTGATGCTCTAGGGGCTCAAAAAGCAGGCAGAAATGCCAATTGCACCTCTGGGGTACTATGTATAAATCAGCCCCCGGAGTATCAGATAAGAATCTGAGTGATCCAGTCAGGAGCAGGTCTTTTTGCTGCAAGAGTTAGTGAGCATGGAACAAATAGTGACAGAGCATCAAGGAGAGGGCAGTGCAGTGGGGAAGGTAAGAAAGCAGGATATAGATTGAGGAAAGTCATGTGGAGGAGAGAAGAAAAGAAGCAAACGAAATGTAAGGTAAGGAACGTAATAAAGCAAGAGAGACGTAAATGAGAAGCGAATAGAAAAAAGCAGAAAAGGAGAAAGAAATTTTCTCATGCAGCCTCAATTTATATTTGGTGCAAATACACATTCAAAGGCACACATTCGCTGTCTGGTCTGGGCCCAGTGACGACTGTCTGTTCAAAACCAAGGAGTGACTTTGTTTTAGGGCCAGCTAGACAAAAAATATGTCCTGACCCACCCCTTTAGGTCTGTGAAGTACTACTTAATTTGAGCCGGTGGCTGTCGGTGGGGCACTTTTTGGGGGGGAACGACACTTATGTTTTCTGGATCTGATATTTACCAAGTGTAATAGAGGGAAAAACACACAGATCAGAAAGACGGGGGAAGAAAAGGACAGCAAAACCGTCACAATCGGAAAGCAGGAATCTGCAAGTGTGAGAAAAAGGGACAGGGATTGTCTGATAGTGGATTAAAGACTACCAGCCTTCTTATTCAGGGCTTCAAGGGTTAATTGCTCCTGCCGCCAGCTTCTGAGCAGAGCTTCGGTTACTGGCACTCTTTCAAAATTAGGCACTGTCCTGGGGGTTTATTTATTTATTTATTTGAAAAGTAAGGTACTCCAACCCCAGCACCTTCCCCCCTCCGCCCCACCCGCGCGCAGGGGCTGCAGGGCCTGTGTTAAGCCCCTGACAGCAGCCTTTTTACTTCCATATATTCAGGGCACGAGTCAGGGGTACACACAGGTATACGGCGTCCACCCACTCCTTTCACAGGGTGGACGCCGTCCCCCCTGCCAAGAAGAAGGGCCCCACAGAAATATGCTGAACTTGTCCTGGTGTAATTTTCAGACACCGGGACACCTTATTCAGCGCCTGCACGTTGTCTGCTTTCGATTCCCAGCAGCAACGTGCAGGCAGGAGCTTTTTTCACCTCCAGCTGGGCCGAAGTTAAGGGGCCATCAGGCCTCCTTTTGTTTGAATATCCTGATTGGAGGTGGCCTGGAACCTCACACTTAAATGTAAATGCCACAGAGGGAAACAAAGGCACACAGCTTATTATCTCTTCACAGGTACTTAAGAGAGGCTTGCTTTTGCCTTTGTTCAGTCCCCGTATATAATAGATGTAAGAATGTCAGGTGTGTTGGTCTGTCCTAGTATTTACACAAATAACAATTTCAATAGTACTATCTTATTTCTTTTATGGCGCTATGCAACCCAATGCTGGGGAGAGGATGTAGCCTAATGGCTAGGGCGGTCGAGCTCAAATCTGGGCAACCGGGTTCGAGGCTCAACATCCTGTGATTCTGGACAAATCACTTAATCTCCCAAGGCCTAACAAAAAAAAATGAATGTGTCCTTGTGTAACACAACTGTGCTCATGTAAAGCGCTCTGAAACTTGATACGTTTGGGTTAAGTTCGCGCTATATAAAACTACGGGAAAAAATGCAGGGTGTCAGAGCTCTTTACGTAACATACACATTATACATTGACAATAAATCATGTTCACGTGTAAATCAATGTACAAGAGGAGTTACATGAGACAGTGAGGGTTACAAGGTGTAGGAGTCATATCCTTCATACCTCACTGTGGTCTTTAAGAAGGATTACAATTCATGAACTGCAGGTAACAAAAGGATCTCTGTGTTAAAAGCAGTAACCCAATTTACTATCTACATAAAATAAAAATCTGTCATATGCGTGTTAGGTGATGTGCTTTGCAGGAGACACATTTACCTTCTCTACTACTTTGATTCAAATCTGGGACTTTACAAAACACAGATCTCTCTAGCAAGTGCATTAACCACCAGAGTTCTCTCACCATTATTACTATTCCCTGAGATTTAATGGGCACCTTCACAGCAGATGCCTTAACCCAATCAAACATTTTAAAATGTAGACTTTGCAACCAATGAAGCATAACAGATCTACTACCATGCTTCTCCTTGTTGCCAATTTCTTTGTGGCAGGGTTTAAAAAAATAAATGTATTAGTTGAGGCATAGATTTCGCGTCTGGATTGCGCCACGATTTTGGCACAACGCCGACACCAAATCTCATTTGTTAAATCTCATAATGCGCTTAAATGTACTCATGATATACCTAATAAACATATGTGTGAGGTCTTAATATCTGATGTCACTTCTTGTGATGTCACTTCCAGTGAGGTCACGTGCAATGTCACGCGTCGTGACATCATGCGCTGTGATGGCACGCGTCATGATTTCACTTGCATACTGCCTAACCTGGTTAGTACCCCCACTTCTTTTTTTAGGACTTGTGCCCTGCATATATTTAGTATAAAGATGTAGATTTTGGCAGTAGCAGTGCGTCCTTACAACTGCCTTAAATGTTTTTTGGGATACGCACTATATGGGAGTGAAAGTGTGAAATGCGTTGCTACATCATTGATGGCAGTGATGATGTCATGTGTGAGGTCATAAGTAGTAGTACACATTACGGTTGCATAGTTAAAATACATAGGGAATTTAAGTGGGCATTAGGGTTTGGATCGAAATTAAAATATCCCTTCAATACCACATTCTGACAAATTTTCTGGAATACCCAAATGCTTAGTTACCTGCAGCTTGGTGAACGCTGATTAATTATTTCGCAGTTTTAATTTGATTTTTAAAGTCATAGTCTGCCCACTATTTTTTAACTCTTTCCCTGCCAGGGTGCATTTTCTCTCTCTCTCTCTCTCTCTCTCTCTCTCTCTCTCTCTCTCTCTCTCTCTCTCTCTCTGTCTCTCTCTCTCTCTCTCTCTGTCTCTCTCTCTCTCTCTCTATATATATATATATATATATATTTTTTTTTTTTAATTTGCCTTGCTCCAGGCTTCACATCAGGACCTCATGCGAGAAGTTAGACAGCCAGCAGTGCACTTTGCCCTGAAAAAACGGTTGCTAACAAGAAATAACCTGGCAGATAACCGCTGGGACGATTTTGCCGGAAAGGAAAACAGCCCCAAAGGCAAACAAATTCTGAATGACTCACAGCGATTGCACTTGGGAGTGGACCCCATTGTGTCCGTAAAAGATGTGCAAACTATGAATCAGTTTAAACAAGCCTTGAGGGAAGTAAATTGTAACCTAAAATCAACAGACAGGAAGGACAGCCGAAAGGCATTGAAGAACACAGTCCTTTGAGAGATGTTTTCGAAGGAATGCATGACATTGCATCACAGGAAACTACGTCTGGAGTGACTACATCCCGGCCACTACAGCAGGAATACTATTACTGCGCAAGTATGTTTTAATTTATTTCTATAGCTTAGATTCTTTAATATCATTTAGATTGGATGGCTTGTATCCTTCTATCACCCCACATAAGGAAGCTTTTTTTAAATTTTGCTTTCAGCATTCCCTGAGACTGCATGTGTTTTCTTGCTCTCGCCTCTGTGAGCTGCTTCTTCCTTCCCTGCCTTTCCCTGCCAATCTGAGCCCCTCAAGCTTGTCTGTTTTAGCCCCTCCACGTCCAACTCATGTTTTAAATTATTATTGAAACTCTCCACCCCAACTTCTCCGTTGCGCGCCCCCACCGATACCGTCACTGATCCATATTTACTTCCCCTCAACCTCTTCTGCATCTGCTCGCTCCTCAATTGCTCTCCTACAGTTGGTTGAGTTTTTTTAGTTATTTTTTTAATCTCTTTTTCAAGAGCCCGGAAGTTGTAATTTGCTGCCAGGCTGCCCCTTTCTAAAAAAAAAAAAAGTGCTTTGGGCACTTTTTATATTTTCTTAATTTGCTGCTCTGAGATGAGCCTATGTGTACATCATAGCGTACAGCAGCCATTTTGATATTTTTAATTTACCGTTCCAACATGGTCAAAGGGAGCGCAGAGCAAAAAGGCATTGGCAAAGCCAATAGGTCACCGTTCGTCTATAAAAGGTGAGACCGTATGGCTTTACCAAAGCTTGTTACTCTCGCTATAACTGATAACAAATATATTTATGGAAAATACTCTGCAAGTTAAAAAAAACATGCATGGATGATGATTGCTGAATCTAAGATATGCCTGTTGTCCCACACACACTGAATACACATCTGTGCAGCATTCAGATAATGTGCAGCACGCAATGACTCCAGCACACAGACCAATGACCCATCAGCACCATATAGATATTAGTGCAGCATTTATGCACCTACAGATATGCATAAGTAATTACATGCAAACTACAGACCACTCTCCCACATGGAACAAATACATGTGCAACATTTGGATAATTGACCAAATCTAACATGGAACCCCACTATTGCACTTAGATACAACTGCATCTGTTTATCATTCTTACATTGATGTAGATGCACAAGTCACCGAATCCCACACGCTCACCAATATCCCACATTCACTGGATAAACATCCATTCATCCCACTCCATGCATAAGCTCAGCTGCGAGTTTGCCATGACACTCTATGAGAAACCCTCTGGTCTTCATGCATGACACCAAAGCCTTATCTATATCGGCAACACTATGAACCCAAACTCTACCAAGCAAACATAACAGTGGTATGTATGGAGAAGCTGGTCCTTCTGCACGACACCGGAACTCTTCCTACATAGCTCCCTCAGCAAACCCCCAATCTTCCAAACAAGCACAAATATAGTTGAGCGTCGCCGTTCCAAAAGTTTTTGGGGTTTTGTCAGTGGTTTGAGGCAATATGTAAATGTAATTACAAGCACCAAGACCTATCATTAAGGGGCCCGCCCCCCACCGTTTGCAGAACATGAAGAGTGTCTGTCAGGCTGAGCGATGGTCACCCTGCAGACTCTCTTCATGTTCAGGTCAGGCAGTCAGACGCTGTACATGCGCTAAATGTGCCGGCGCCTGGCAGCCTGAGCCAAGCTTAGCTGGGCTAAAGATTTCACAGCCCTGTGGGTGTGACCTCATTAGCCTGGCAAAGTGCTGCGAGGTCCTCACCCTCATGATGAGGGGGAGCATCCATGATAGCCTCAGACCTGGGCGCTTCAGTTTTAAGCCCTAAAGTGCCCAGGGCTGAGTGTCTACCATGATGCCATGTCACAGGGCGGGGTCAGCAATTTTCACCCATCCCACATTGTGAAGAGGTTGGGACGGTCCTCCTCTTATTGGCTGACCCATGACAAGGTCAGGCAGTGAGAGGAGGCTGTGGGATCATCCTGCTTTCCCTTCTCTTTTAGTGTCAGAAGTCTCCAGCTCCTTCCAGTGCCTTTTGCTTCCCCTCCCACCACCTTCTAGACCTGACGTCACCCGGTAGGTACTTTTATAAAAAAATGTGTGTGTGCGCGTGCAAGTATGAATGTATGTGTGCAGTGTACATGTGCTCGTTTGTGAATCGATGAGTGTGAGTGAGTGTGCATATAGATGGGTGAGTTTGAGTATGTGTGCATGTATGTGTCCACCTCACCACTACTTCACATTATTGGCCCCCACTGACTAAAAAGCTATACAATTCTATATTGTTTTCCACATGGACAGAATACACACGAAAGGAGCATTTGAACCTTTGCACAAACACACCACTGGCAAAACAAACACACACCGCTAAAGTTACCAGATTATTCTGTTATCAAGTACACTGGGCTCCCATACTGTGCTTTCCTTCTAGAAATTAATGTTTCCAGGTGTGTTGGCCCATTTGGTTCCATTCAAATAAAGCAGCAAAACATCTCCCATAATGACTTAGGATGTTAAAGGAAAGCCCATCACTGGAAAATGGAGTCTCTGGCATAATGGAGCCATCTAGTAACCATATAGGACACTATTAAATGAATATTTGTTTATACATTCATAACTAATACTTCACTATTACCTTAAAATGTACATCCTAAATAAGAATTTGATTAATATATTGGCTGCATATTTTATTAAAACGTTGCTGTCCATTTTTAAAAGTAAATTAGTGAGAAGCCAGTGCAGAGGTAATTTACAATGGGGTTTCAAATAACAAAATCAAATAACAAAAAAGTCTTATGTAACTTACTTTTTAACCAGTAGGCTTGCAGAAGGAATGCAGCAAACAAACAAAAAGTACCTACTCTGTACATTCTTCTTCTAGACTGGAACCAAATTGCTTTGTTAAAAATAACAAAATACAAAAGTGATTTTAAAAAGCAGTAAAGTTACAGCCAACATTACTTAATCCATAAAGAAAGTCTAAAATGAAGAAAAATGTGAATGTTAACAGGCCTTCGCTTAGTGACTGTGAGAAAACAATTACACAGACAGATAGAATATATCGTTATCTTCTACATCAAAACCCACAGCACTACAAAACCAATAGACAGCACAAAATAAAAGAGACGAACATCAAATATTCTGAATGAAACGACATCAGAACAATGTCAAACTAGTAGTTACAGACAACATTAAGTAAATACAACTCCAAGAACACAAAACTATACAAAATGTAACACAACATTTCACATACACAAAACTCACAAGCAAAGAAAAATGTAGCATAACTTGCATATAAAGACACCAAACATTGTAACATAACATTAAACAGAAATGACATTCTATCTTACAACACCAAAACACATCACATAACAAGACAATTCAGTATTGCAAAACTACACAATACTTACAGAAGCTGAATTAAAGTTGTATCTGCACTTTAATTTCTGAATTTCACTATATTTTAGACTATATATTATTTTATATAGCACCACCGCAACCTGAAAACTGTGAATAGTAGCTATGTTCTTGTTTGCTTTTGTGAGCTGGGCCTTGCAGAGTCTCACGATTTTTTAACTGCTCACTGCTTGCAATGTCACAGCAATCCTGTGTTGCTTCTTGTGAATCAATGCTCCTGATTTCAGCATGTCACATTTGTGTTTTTTATGCAGAAAGTGCACAGAGGACACAAAGGCTTGAACAAATATACTTTAATTGGAATCACAGATGTAAAAACTGCTGGTAAAATATTTGTTCACTTAGCTGTTAATATTAAGCATTTTATGTTTACTGGGATGTCTTTAATAAAACAATCAGTAGTAGTGTGACAGTTCTAATTTTTTAATAGAAATTAAATCTCTCTGCTTTTCTGTCTTCCATCTGTATTCATATTAATGTGTGTGCCTTTTTTAGGATTCTACTGAGGAGCAAGTGGTCATAATATTTTTGTACTGCATTTTCATCGCTGTTTTGCCCACTAGATTCTTCAAAGTCGTGATGCTAGGACCCTGCTATGTGTCCTTTTTTCGCTCCTTCTGGTTTAACAGTCCATATTTTAAAACCTAACTCTGGTTTACCTAATGATTTCGATTTTGCACATTTCTTGATTCGGACATAGAACTCATGAAGTTGTTTGAGCCCAAATGTCCCTCTTTTCCATATCATGAATATGATGTTGCAAGGCCATGGTGATTTTCTTCAGCTATTTTTGCACAAAGCTTTCTGTGCTTGCTGCCGTTTAAATTGTGTCTGCTACATGCTTGCTATAAGGAAATAGGCTTTTTGCAGGTTTCCTCCCCACTTTTTGTCCCCATTTGGACTATTAGCTGCTGTTTTTTTTTTTACTTTGAGAGTGCACTGAGGCCTGCTGTCCAGACCTCAGTGCCAGTGTTCTGACCCTTTGCAAAAGGTATGTTTAATTGGATTCACCCATTGGTTAGAACTGACTTACTTATAAGTCCTTAGTATGTGGTACCAGAGTACCAAGGGCATGTAAGGCAGAGTGTTTGTGCCACCCTGCATGTGAAAGAGGCAAAATGGACCCCGGTCTGCCACTGCAGACTGAAAGGGCAGTGTGTGACATTGCTAGTTCAACATTGCCATTATACTTAATGGAAAGCCACCACGTCCCTTAAGGATCTATGTAAGTTTACACCTAATGGCAAAGCCACCACTCCCCTTAAGGATATATGTAAATCTCCCCTAAGGAAGGCCTGCGGAGCCCTATGGCAGGGAGATATATATTATTAAGTAAGACATATGATTTTCTATATGTCTTAGCAGCAACACTTCTAAATTGTTGTTTTGCTGTGGAAGGGTTATGTGCCCCATTGGCTAACACAGGGTTACCGGCTGGCACTCCACCCCGGTTTACTTCTGAATGGAACCACCTAACCAAGTCAAGTAAGGTATCAAATTAATTGCAACATTAAATCTGACCTGATGCCCAGGCCAGATTGAAAGTCACTATTAAAGTTAAGCAACTTTTAGAAAGTTGCCAGTATGCACTCCAGCTAGTCCAGTGGCCTCAAAAAGGCACTGGCACACAGAAGGGTTTCTGACCACTTGGAGAGACGTGTGAAGGACTCCTTGGCCCAGGAAAAGTGGTGTGACCTCCCCCCCCCCCATGATGGCCACTCAGGGTGTTAGCCCAAAAGGCAGGCTTCAAAGGTGAATCCACCTTTGAAGGGCTGCTGTGACAACATTCCTGAGCAGGATGCCTTTTGTTCCTGTAGACACTTAGGAGACAGAGCCAAGGAAGGGGAAACCAGTGTCCACACCGGTTTTCCTGTGGGCGTGTATCCCACTTGTAGCCACACCTTTAGGACAGGCTACCCTGCTCCCGACGACTAAGGAAGGTTCCTGCCATCTTGAAGGGGGAAGAATGGGGCACTCTGGCATAGCCAGATGCCCCACTTCACAGGAACTTCGTCACTAGAGAGAAGGGGACCCAGTAGCCCATTGGCTAGTGACTGTGTGGTCCCGTCAGGGAACTTTCCTGGGATAAGTAAGGCACCCCTGGCAGACTGCCCCTCAGTTCACTCTGGAGAAAAAGAAAAGACAGAAGGACTGCCCTGCTGCCTTTACTTTGCACCATCGAGAAGACTGCACCTGCTTCACTTTTGGGCAAGCGAGTTTGGAACTGTGCCTGTGGCTCCTGACCGGGGAGAATGTAGATTTCCTGCCTTCACCAACTGCAGTGACTCCAAGGATCAGTGGGCTGATCACCTGGAACCAGCTCCAGGGACACAAGAGCTGAACGTGCCCAAATCAACAAAGTGGTAGCCACCACAGTTACCATGCTGCTGCCAGTTGCCGGACACACTGAGAGGCAAATCTAAAATAGCCAAAAGTTGCCCCCGTGTCTGCTGGACCCGGGAGTTCTATCTGTGACTGGATTTGTCTCACCCAAGAGACAATAGCACCCACCAAGGTTATTCGCTGTGACCGCTGTGTCGCAAGACTGAGTGCCCAGCCGCACCTTGGCTTCTACTGTTGCAAAGAGGACACCGTGAGGCCCCAAGTGCCATTGTCAAAGTCACCCCAACCCACCTGTGGACTGAGGGATCAACCGCACTTCACCCTCGTCGACCGCAGAGCATCAGGAGCATCCTTTGCCTGCATCAGGACCACTCCATTGAAGTCTATGGCGGTCATCCTGTATGGTTGAGAACTTGCTTCAAAAATGCTCTGATGGCCAGGCAACTGTCTGGAGTATCTATACTAGACTCCTAGACTTCTGCCAAGTCAGAATTGGTCATCCAATCCAGGTCGGATTCGCCTAACTGGTTCAAACTTTTCAAAAGTTTGCAAAGTTTTTGTTGACCAATGCTTGTTTGCGGTTGCTTTTAAAAGTATTTATTGCTTTAAAATCTGTAGCTTTGGAACCCTCTGGTCAAATTTGATGATCAAGGACTCTAAAACTTCATAAAAATATGCTCTGTTTTTATAAATTATTGTTGTGTCCCTTTCTTGTTGTTTGACTTTATTCTGTTTGTTGCTGTTAAATGCTTCACACTAAGTTCCTTAGCCAAGCCTTACTGCTCGCAGCCACAGCTACAGAGGGTTGAGCTAAGGTTAAGTATATGATACTGACTAGACCCAAGACGGTATCTGTGAGTGTACGCCATGATAAACCCCACAGACATATTATATAGTATACCCAGATTCTCACACTTGCCCATGCATTTGTTTCAAAGCACACCTGCTTTTTGCTGCCCCATGCATGTTTCACACAATTAGAGGCAGATTTACTTTAGTTCACCTGGCTTAGCATGTTGCGCCGCGGGCCATGCTCAGCCCGTGGCGTTGCCCAATTCATCATCCCGGGCCACGGTGCAGCCTGCGACGCCCCCTGCGGCGCCTCCTTCTTCTCGGGGGCGTTGTGGTGCTGCACGGCTGCCCGTTGTTTCAGCATCGTGGTTACACTCCGCAACACTTATGTCTAGTCGGGCACGCTGCAGCACCACGCAGTGGGCCGTTAATGCTTATTAATACACAGTAGGAACTCTGCAGCTCCAATTTTGGAGCTGCGGCTTCCAGTTCTTCTATGGGGCATATTTTCACTCACCTTTTGTTTTGCACGTTTCACTGTGGCTTCCAGTATATTCTCCTGGTGAGATCTTGTTACTTCTTCTTCCCATGAGTCCTCAGTCTTGTTTCCCAGAGGGCCTTGGGAAGGTTTTTTGTTTTACCCTTTCCACGATGGTGACCTTTCCTATTCCTTACATTTCCTTTTCCCTATCCAAGATGGCAACAGCTTATTTCCTGTTACCTCACTTCCTGTTACATCACTTCCTGCCTATGTGTATTTAAGGGTCTGAATCCTTCATTGCCTTGCGTTGCAACACACCTTGCTTCTGCTGGTGTGTCCTCGCTCCTGCTGGTGACCTTTTCTCCTGCTTGGTGTATTTTTGCTTCCTGTTGGCGCACTTTGTTTCCAGTTGGCGCTTCCTGTTCCAGTTTGGATTCCTTTAAACCTTCTACTCCTATTTGGAATTCTTGCCTTTTATTCTCCACTCCTTGCTGGTGTTTGCTCCTATTTGTGGGTTCTTTCCTTCCTTTCCGCGCCTGGAGTCTCTGCCTTCAACAGAGATTTTTCCCTACGGGGTTTTTTCCTCTTTGGACTCCTTTTGGAAGGCACAGTCTGCTCTGGCTTTTCATTGTCGGCAGCACTGTGACTACCAGAAAGGGTCGCCCTTACCTCGGACAGACCAGAACCCTCAAGAACCAAAGTCGAGAACCTCTCCAACACACCAGAACTGGTAAGAACATTACAAGTCGTGACACAGCATTCAGCTCAGCGTTTACCATTGCCTCAACATCAAGTGAGTACAGGACGCAGTTGGGTGTCTTGTGGCTCCCCCTGTGAGTGAAACAGACACTGTAGTGCCTAGTCACATGGGCAACAAACTAATATTTCCCACTGTTCACTCTGTCCTCTTGCTGCAGCCATCGGTGGTGTGGGCCCTCCACTCTAAAGTCCATCTCCAGGAACTCGCCCTCCACTACTTCGAAGGCCAAGTTTGCCCCAGTGCCAGGTTGCGCCCTGAGCCGTAAGCACTTGGTCTCTCGTACCTCGACCACAAGGAGCTGCTGACAGGCAGAGACGGTAGCACACAGGAGAGCAGTGGCAAAGAGGATGTGATGTAATGGTCAGAGGTGCCGACTTTGGAACTGGGGAACCAGGTTCGAGTCTCGGCATCGGCTCAACATCCTGTGACTCTGGGCAAAACGCTTAACCTCCCTGTGCCTACCAAAAAATTAATGTCATACATGCCAACCCTCCCGATTCAGGCAGGACTCTACGATTTTAAGGCTAGTCTCCCACCTCCCGATTCCTGCATCCAAAAACCTGTGTCATTGTCAGGCTTCTGCAGACAGGGACAGGTCTTGTGTGACTCAGAGTATGCACTGCCAGAAACCTGCTCCTGCAGGGCAGTGCACAACATTTTTGTCACACTTTCTCTGCCTGACATCGCGCTTTCTCCATGCTCCTGACAGGTAAGGTAAAAAAAACTATATTTTTATTTAGTCCAAGTACATGAAAATGGACCTGATTCAGCCTCAATAGAAGTCAATGGGAGATATAAATTCTCCCGCTTATTTTTAAAAAATCCCCCACTTTCCTCTTCTAAAATGTTGGCATGTATGGAATGTACCATTGTTTAACGTAACTGGTGCTAATGTAAAGCGCTCCACTACCTTTGAGTCGAGTTCGTGCTATATAAAACTGCAAAAAAAAAGATTGTCATTGTAAACCCAATGCGGCGGAACACAAATGATGCATGGGGTTTGATACGGTGATATGCTACTTCCTGGGAGTTCTTTTGGGGCCAAATTCCAGATTTCACGAATTAACAAGATTTATATTCCTATCTGGCATCAGTGTTGAAAAGTCTGCTGCTTGGAAGCAGCCCTCTACTGTTCCACAACCTTCTGATGCAGAGCTTCAACTTTTTGGCTTTTGGATGTCGAACGAAAGACTGCACAATTAAAAAAGAACAGACAATGCTGTCCCCCCTTCTACCCAGCTCTTTCACCATCTCCAATGAGCGGACGAATGAAAACAACAATTTTCAGGTCTTTTTCTAAAAAAAGATGATTTTTTTTAAATTTAACGTACCAGCACCCCAAACGTATTCAGTCTGTAATAATTTACGTTGGTTGTAATTGAATTACATTCTCTTTGGACAAAAGTCCTAAATAAAATGAAACATATTGTTAGGTTGAGGTTGGGCAGCGCACGCGCTGCTCTGCGAGGCATGCTGTCTTCGAGTATGGACTTGAAGCTCTGCCACTCTCCGCCCATATTTTTCATTGGCTTGTATCATTGTCCTTTGTAAATGCTGGCTTCTGATCCATTAATAGGCTTGTAGTCCCTCCTTAGTACCGCCATGTCTTCATTTGTAACCTCCCATGAGGAGTGGCCCTTTTACTTCTGTTGTTACACTGTATGTCTGTAAGCATTATTTTCTTTAATGAGTTTCTCCTACTGCAGGCATGACATGCTTTCCTGCAACAATCAGGGTACCATGCGCGCTTTCACTATCCAAGCATCCCGAGACAATGGCGGACGCTTCTTTGAAATTAAATACGTCTCGCATTTGCAAGAGTTTGAGCTATTGGCATTGTAAATGACAATGCCTTTTATTTATGTGTTAGTTATCAAAACAGATAAAAGGCTTTGTTATTTACAATGCCAATAGCTTAAACTCTCACAAATGCGAGACCTATTGCATTGCAAATGCTTGTTTTAAAAGATGTGGGACCAATGTAAGACCGCTCAGCTGCTCTGGGGATAATCAGGACAAGTATCCCAAACATATTGGCTGCTGACCTCAAAGGCGTTGAAATAAAAGAAGGGTGAAAGACGTGTTAAACAAAGGGCGGCCATTTTGAAATGGGTGACGATTCCTATATACATATAAGCACAAAATAAGTCCAGGACAGCCACAGAAAAATAGCAAAAGAACCTCTAAGAATAAAGATAAAATTATTAGTGAACGTGTTTAAATGTCACTAATTTGGATGTGAAACAAAATATTTACCTGTTCCAAAACTTCTTAGATTATAAATGGAAATTTTAACAAAACAAAAGAACAAAAGAGGTAGGGCTGATTTTACAGTAGGACGTGCCTGAGGTTTACACGGCTTCCTCGTGAAAACTCTTACAGTGTACGGTAACTGCCAGTGACGTTACCAAACCGGCAACAGTCCGTCCTCAGTGTCAGTGGTCATGCTGTCATTCAGAGGGGCGGGGTAGTTGTCTACTTCCGGTTGAAAGTTTCTCCCTTTTCTCCCCTCCCAGTCTGGACCGAGAGAGAAGCGCCGGGGCGTAAAGAGGGCTGAGGTGCCAGGGAGGAGGTGAGGAGCAAATAGGGGAGGGGGCAGTGGCATGAATCAATGCTATAGCAGTCCGGTCAGGGACAAATTGACAGGAGCAGTAGACAGGCTTGCATGACCACGGACTGACATGAAGAATTCGCTGAGGGATAGCGTGACAAACAGAAACAATCCACGGATGGACAGACTCAAAAACGAGAGAGGTCCAACCAGAGTCAGACTCCGATACAGTAGATCTCCACCCAAAGCACAGCTGCCAAGTGTTTAGATAGCTTATGTATGGCATTTCAATTCCTTATGTGTGACAATGTGAGTGACAGTTTATTGATAGTGGAACGAAGCAGATCTGCTAATAAAATGCAATACATTTCGGAAATGGCCAGCATAATTCTGCAGAGCTCCGAATGCTTAAGTTAGTCTCAGTAGTGCTAGAAACATGTGGATCATAATTAACAATAATGAAGCATTTGGTTACTTTTTCAAATGCATGTTGACTCAGTTGTTTTCTTTTGATTGCTGCAAAAGGAAGTGTAAATGATCGCATCGGTGAAAAGCAAGAACACTCACCATTTAATACATTGTAAATATTAATGTGTTTCAGTGGTACAGATATCTAGAGAGAGATTGTGCCATGCCAGTATGCCTGTTATCAATGTCGAGAGCTAACTATGCCAATAAGCCAAAATCTATCCGATGATGTTTTCAACTAGGAGTTCTACAGGTTTATTTATCTATCATTCATAGTCACAAAGCAAGGATCATCATGCAGCTATGGCCTTCTGTTTAATAAAGTCTCTGCAAGGCAGGGCTACAAATCCTATTTAATCAGAAAATGTGCCAAATCTAGTAGGAAAAATGATAATATTTAGTTAGCTTTGCAGATAGAAAATGTTAATTCAACACCAAAACAGCTTGCAGGAACTAAAAATAGCCTAACTAGAAGCCCCTCTCTCTCCCCCCTGTTTTTAGAGCATGGCACATATCTGGTCACTGTCTGCCATGGACTGGATCCCATAAGACAGACTGTGTTCAGCAGGATAGTCCACGAGCTTTAAGTGTCTCTTCCATCGGACACAGGCCTTGCTGAAGCAGAGAAAGTTAGAGCCTGTGACCATGACAGCACCTCTCTGTGGTCTCCGAGCAGCAGCTAAATGCTACAAAGTCATGTTAGCTTCTGGAATAATTTAACTGTATAGGGCCTAGCGCTGAACTTTAGTAGTGCTGTCAACAATCATCGGAGCAGAAGTAAAGCACATGTAGCATGCGTGATTATTTGGACACATGCGGCGATACAGGGAAATTACCTAATTTGCGTTAGTTTAACCCCTAATGCATTATACTTGGCAGGGCTGCCAAAGACAGACAACAGACAGGACGAATCTTCTCAGAGACTGATGGCAATAGTCCCATCAGACACCAATTGATGGGAGCAATCCACTCTTGGAGCGAAAGGCAAACATGAAGAACCACTAAAGACTGGTAGAAGCAATACAGACAGATGAGAGCTGTGATAGCTCCCATCTGTCTGTATTGCTTCTATCACAGCTCCCATCTGTCTGTATTGCTTCTATCTAGCCAGGGACAAATTTACAGAAAACAGTCTATCCAGTGACAGGCAGGAACAGTCGAACTAGGAATAGGGGTGAGCATAACATGTGTAATTTGCTGTTGCATTATTGCAAAATCTACACGAGATAATGCAAAAATACACGAGGAGTATAATCCTACATTTAGCACTATTTTCTCAGCACAAAATGCACCTTTGTGTCCAAAAAGGACCACAGGATGCATTTTGTGCTAAGAAAATAGAGCTAATTGTAACATAACAGTAACACCAGCAGCTGCTTGCGCTGTGTTCCTGTGCTCTTGCCTGAGCATTTTTGCCCAAAATTAAACAAACGGTGTAATCTCATAATTTTGGATACTTTTGCATCAATGGAGTAACACAGAATAACTCTAGTGTAATTAGAATTTCTCCCAGGCCTAACTAGGAACATACAGGAGTTATTCACCCACAGCCAAGCAGGAGCAATCCGCTTAAGGGCAGACATACAGACACCCGATTGCCACAGAGACAGAATGGCAGGCGCAAACAAGCCAGGAACAGGATGACGGACCAAAGCAACCAAGAAAGTCCGGCAGAGTAGAAGGGGGTCCACCCAGGGACAGACCAACAGATAAGATCAATTCAAACAGACTGACATACAATTGCAACCCACCCGGTAAAGACAAACATGAGCAAGCCATTCAGAGATAGACTGGCAGGGAGCATTCCACATAGACTGGTTGATAGAGAGAGGCAAACCACCTGGTGACAAACTGAGAGTCGGGATCAGGCCACCCATTGACATTAGGTGGCACTGTAGGGGCAATACTTTTCGTGCCCTTCCAGGGGATGTGGTAGCTAAACAGTACTCCCTAACCCCCAAAAGATGTCATTGCATGATCTGAACTTCACTCTTTCCCCAGCAGCACCCCAATCCTCTCTGTCAAGTGACAGCGATACATCAGGCATGATGGTCTTTATGGACTCTTCTGTCCTCTACTTGGCAGACAAAAGCTCATAATTAACGCTATAGAGGAGTACCAGCACCATTTGGAGAGCAATCGGTAGCAAGGAAGAAAGAAAGCTGGGTAGATAGAAAGGGAAGGAAGAAATATTCAAGGGGGAAGGAAGTGTTAAAGGAAGGATGGATGTCTGGTTGTTGAGTGGGGTAGATGGATGAGTAGGTGACAGGACATGTGAATGGATAGGTGGGTGGACAGCTGTAAGGATGGGAGAGTAAAGGGAAATCAGTGTGGATGGATGGACGGATAGATAGATAAGTCAAAGGGTGGATATATGGGTGGATGGCTGGAGGCATGTATAGATAATGGATGGATGGAATGGCCGGTGGATGGAATGGGGAAAAATTGAATGATGGATGAAAGATTGAACGGATGCCAGAAATTAGAGGCGAAATAGTGGATACAAGTGGGAGCATAGAAGGGTAAAAGGATGAATGGATCGATGATTGGATGGAAGAGAGAAGGATACTCTTCTAGGGAGGGTTGGGCTCACATGCTTCACTTGTTTGGTGCCATCAGATCTTTATTTTATTTTAATTTATTTTTATTTTAAAGGTTTTATATAGCGCTGGCTAGACCCGGAGGTATCAGAGCGCTTTACATGATTATCAGACCATAATTGCAGGTTACATCGTTACAAAGGTTACACAGTTATTAGAGCCTGGCAACATAGTGACAAGTAAGGTCGAGACAAACAAAAAGGACATGTACGTAAGGGAAAAAGCAGGCAAGGGGAGAGATTCAGGGGAGGGGGGGGAAGAGCAGGGGAAGTAGACAGAGAATGGAGGAGGGAAAGAGGAGGGGAGGGTGAGAGACAGCATGGAAAGAGGAGGGTGATGGGAACACACAAACCGGTAGACGAGTCAGAGCTGCGTCCAAAGTCCAGTAAGCTGTGATCCCAGGGGAAGTGGTATAATTTCCCCATCTCTGTTGCGAGAGGCTCCCTATACGCAGTGGACTCTCTCAGAGGGGGTCTCTGAGACTCCAAGGCCTACATACTGGATCCTTCCCCAAAAAGGGGAGAGGGAGTGCTTTGGCAAGGGGTGCCATACCATACCTCAACTGTGAGTGGCTCCCTAGGCGCTGTGGACTCTCTCAGCGGGTTCGCTGAGACTCCAGAGTATAAATATTGGATCTTTCCCCAACAAGGGGAGAAGGAGTGCTTAGTCAAAGGGCACAAAAGGACAGGGGGCTAGGCGGTGTAGCGGGCAAGGGGAAAGATTCAGGTGAGAGGGGATAGGAGCAAAGGAAGTAAGAAAGAAAGAAAGAGTGCTAAATGGGAACAGATAGATAGGAGACAAGGAAAAAGCAGAGTTACAGAAATACGATGAGGGGGAGGGGGAGGTGGGCGAGACAGGGAGACGGGGAGAAAAACTGTGCCCAAAGTCCGGCTGGGTAGGTGACGGTCCGGGGATGAACCAAGGCCGATCTCCTCAATAGCTGAACAGAGCAGCTCCACCGGGCGTCGGACATAGTGCTCGGACTCCGCTGTCAGGATGGAGATCAGGAGTACTCAGAGATTGTCAGATTTGGGTGGGGGGGAGAAACCATGGTCCGAATGAATTCCAGACGCCATCTTGAGGTCAGGCACAGTCCTGATAGGAATATGTAAGGAAGATTTCAGCTGGGGGAAAAAAGTCACAACTGGCGGCCATGTTAGGGTCAGGCACCCATCAGCCGCGACCCTGTTGGATTGTGAACTAGTAACATTTACTTAGGACTCTTGGAAGGCAAGACACTTGATAGGGATCACACGTCAGGCTTCCTACCGAGAGCATCTCCACAGTGGAGCCACCATCTCAGGTATCAGTGAACAGGTCAGTCCAGGCAGATCAGACTCGTGCACATCCAAAGGAGATTGTTTAAATGTCGCTGCAAGCCAAGCACTGCATCCTCAGCGCCCAGATAACCCTGTAGGCTGTCAGCACAGAGAGTAAAGGTGAGGGGAAAATGGTGACGAATCGACAGTTTTCCAACTCGTGCTTATGACTTGATAGACCTGTGGCGATATCAGTGAATGGCGTCGACACTTAAGATGAGGGGCAATGATGAAGAATTGGTTCAAAGTGGGGAGTATTTTAATTTTCTTGCTTCTCCCTGGAGTGACACAGTACTTGTCACTTGCTCTCTCCCCACAGGCTTTGTTACTTGAGCAGCACTCCCAGCCCCCTCCTGCATGTGTCAAATTAAGAGCAGTCTTTAGCTGTCTTTCCAGGTGCTCTCTTATATCGGCAGCTTTACTATCCCTGGGCAACAAGTTTCACCGTAAGAGCAGCGACTGACACTTGGAACATGCTGGACTGCATTTTTGTTTCATTGTTTGAGAACACAACTTTCTTTGAAGAAAGGGTTGAGAGTTTTTGGATCACTGTAAAGCCTGGTTATCCTGATTTTTGCTCGATTATATTGTGTGCTTTGTTGTAGAGGGCCTCCATCACCTGCAAGGTGGATTGTGAGGGCACCTGCTCTTTCGTAGTTTTTAGGAGTAAAAACCCGCCCCAAGGGCATTGGGGAACCTTGCAACAGAACCAGAGTACGTTATACTCATGTTCCAAAGTCAGAAGCTCAAGCCTCTAGGCTATATATACTCCCTTGTGAGATGTACCTCCGAGGGCCTCTGCTCTTGTGCGATGTGGAGCTCCGAGACTTCCTTTTGTGAGATTTTGTGCTGAGTGCATTGGTTTATGTGAAAATATAGCACTGAAGACCCCTTCTCTTGGGAGATCTGGTGTTTAGGGCCCCTGCTTGTTAGATGGGGGTTTGAGGCCCTTTTTTCATGTGAGCTGTTGCCTTAATGGTCCCTGTCCTTGTGCAATATGGTGTTGAGGGTTCCTGCAAAATGTGATATCAAATGATACTAAGTACTTGTGGGTTGTAGTTGGTGTTTAAGGCCTTTTTGTGTAAGATGTGGTGCTGAGGGTCCCTCTTCTTAAGAGATCTGGTGTTGTAGTAAATCTGCAATCATGTATGCGCCTTCTATGTGTTAAGACGTTGCTTATTTTTCATGCTTTATTGTCGATTTTTATGTTTTAATTTATGTATGTCCCGATATTTTTGTTTGTTTCCCTGTTCCCTTAGTAACCTTTTGGGTTTAAACAGATTTACATCCTGATGATGATCCTCCATTTATAATGGATCGAAATGCCATCGACATATAATGCTGATCCCCCTTATGTTAATAATTTGTGACATGAGAGAAAAAGCCAAGTCCCAGTAGGCAACTTGGACAAGGCGTGCACAACTATCAAACAATATATCAACAATTTGACAGTATTTCACAAAACGATTATTGCACAATACATCATATTTATTTCAACCAGTGATTAACATATTTTTCGTATGTGCACTTTTCTTCAATGAGCAGAAATC
The DNA here is from genome assembly GCA_963921515.1 of Calotriton arnoldi. Lineage (NCBI taxonomy): Eukaryota > Metazoa > Chordata > Amphibia > Caudata > Salamandridae > Calotriton > Calotriton arnoldi. Next base: position 208,032 of record CAWUFW010012926.1, read on the forward strand.
AAATTCAGTTATGCAAACCATCTATATACAAGAAATTCAAATTATAAAGATCGACGAATTTTGAAAACCACATTCAAAATGTATTACAAATGTATTTTGGGGCCCAAGTCCCTTTGTCCGTGGCAAATCTGCAATGAAAACAAAATAGAGAAAGCTAATGTACATACATGGTCGAAAAACGTGTGCCAACTTATGCTTTAAAGTGCCCTGTATTCATTCTTGTATTCCAAGCTAATTTAGATGTGTAGCTGTACATCCATGTGGGGTGTAAAATGCCAGGTCGAAAATGATATAAAGCATTGTGTACATGTTCAAACACACCTCCAAGTGAAGACTATCTACAACGTGATACCATTGTTTCGCCCTTGCTCACCAACAAGAGTGTACGCAAAGTTCCATGCCTTTACCGCTCCACGGTTGACTCATGATGGTTAACCCTCCATGCTAAGCAGAAATAAACGTGCAACATAAAAACTGCATGCCAATACTACCAAAATCCACAAATGGCTGGTAATACTTACTGCAGGCACACAACTGTTTGCCTGCTAGACGTTACGATGAGTCTATCTAATGTGAATGAAAAGAGCCCAGGATCAACAACATTGACAGGCAGGACAATCTACGGAATTTAAAGGAGATTCAAACATGCCCATACCTAGAAACTACACGTACCTGGAGAAGTTAACTAGTTTCTAAGTCCAGACCGCGAACTGCACTGCAAGAAAATGGCATAGAGTGAGTTTTGGTCCCATTGCTCCGGAAAATGGAGTATGGAGACCCCATCCTAATGAGTTCTTACCTATTCGATCTTAACGTGTTAGAACTCAACGATGAAGTTCGAGTCGCACGAAGGCGTGTGGATTGGGAGCGGGGTATAATGGTTCAAATAATTCCTGTCTGAAAAGACGGAAGTGCAACGGTTTTGGTATGCCTCTCCCCACAGTCTAGTCTAAAAACGGGTAACCATGGGCGCCATCTTGGAAACAGTTTGTGCTAACGAAATTGCCATAAGAAACGGACCTCACATTGAAGATAACACTGTGAGTGACATACACACCACATGTCCGTTTTAGGATGTATACTAGTATAGAGTACATAGTACCGTCTTCGTTTTATTTCGAATGACAGAACTGGCATAATCATAGGCATCTAACTGCGAGTCATATGTAACGATAGACGCTGATATAAACACATTTATATGCAGCTGATAAACTCCCAAAAAGTGGTGAGCTACAATTTACGACTCATGGCTAATCATCTGAGTAGAACATCGAGCCCTGAACATGATAAACCTCACGCCCGAAGTATATCAGTCTCAGCTTATAATCTAAATCGAACAATACCAATCAACTATGAATATTGGAGGACTACCAACTGCATGAAATGTTTGTGTGTTGATCAGTATGTTCTAGGAATAGATATCTGCGTAAGTGGTACTTAAAGATTACAGAAGTGAATGTTTTGGAAGTCAAACTTCAAATCGAGAGACATAGTGTGTGATCATGATGAGTTTGACAAATAGTGTGTGGTAACATTGAATATGAATGGAAACTGGGCGTTTATGTGATGTTTTGTTTTAGTGATGGGCTAAATGATGGAATTGTCCCGTATCTGATTTGCCATCAGAGGAATGAAGATAAGAAATGTGGTCTTTTTGTATATTGACTGAACGTGCAATCATATGCCTATCATAAGAAACATCCCATCTCTAATTTATCTTTGAGTCCTGTGGGATTCATTGTATCCCGTTTCCTGATCCAGAATATTTTGCGCTGTAGCAGTATTTTAGAATTATCTTTGCCAGGAATATTCTGCAATGTCTCAATGATTTGAAACTTCATCTGTTCGATAGTGTCTATACTCAATCCAATGAGCAGCAAGATTAGAGTTAACATTTTTTTTTTAACTTTATTTTCACAACAACAGCAATTTCAGTTACATTCAGAACGCTTACATGATCACATTTGGAAGGTATATGCAGCATATATTCAACATTTGGTAGCAGCAATTTCCCTTTTCGTCTTGTGACACCATGCAATCGTGGAAAGAGACCATACATTATTGTCATGACACCAGAGAAGGAAAAAAGCAAAAAGAATAATAGCAACATAAGTAATATGAAAATCCCCATAAAAAAACAGAGTCCACAGGCCCTTAGTAGTTCCCAAATCGGCAGACTTTCCACATGACTATAATCCAGCAGGCTGATATAGCGTTGAGATATATAATAGCAAACAGTTCGTTCTGCTTAAAGTCACCCCACTCCGGTTCTATCCAACTCTTCCTGGGGATCTGTGGCCCCAGCTTTGTTCAACAAATATTGTCTGTACGGGCCCCATATGTCTTTAGGTGCGCATCGTGCAGGCATGAGTGTATTATAATTGTCAGTCTGAGTAGAGCAATATGCCAAATCTTTTTCCCAATCGTCGATTGTGGGCAAAGGGCCCCTCATCCATCTCATGGCAACTCTTCTATTTGCTAGTAATAGGCTGATGGCTGTGAGTTTTCGTACCCCCTTTGGGATCTCCTTCACATACCCCAACAGAGCTACAAGAGGCACCTCAGGCAACTCCACAGGCAACATTTCTGAAAGGATCTGGTATTCCTTGCGCCAAAAGGTACTTATACCCGGACAAGTCCACGCCAGATGTAGAAAGGTAGCGTGGCTAGCAGAGCATCTTGGGCAAGCGTCGTCTTCACGTAGCCCGTATTTATTCAACCTAACTGGTGTATAGTATGTTCTATGTATATATTTAAATTGTATTTGCCGATGTCTGCCGTTTAAAGAAATGGACCTCACAGAGGCAAAACACCATGCCCACTGTTCATCAGTTAGTGTCGTGTTCAGCTCAGCTTCCCAATCTGCTTGAAATTTGAATTTGGGGTACTCACAAGACATGTGAAATGATGCATACAATCTAGTTATACCATGCTGTGTAGTAGGGGTTTGTAATAGATACGTCAATGAGGGCATCTCTGCCGGTTCTACCATGCCATCTGTCAACAATTCACGTAGAGAGCAGCGGAGTCTATGGTATTGGAACATGTCTAAAGTCGTGACCCCTGCCACTTGACATGACACCTGCTCCCAGGTTTTGACCCCCTTCGTGAAACAGATCACCCAAATAGTGAATATTTAACTTTGCTAGTATACCCATTAATGATTTGTCATCCCTATGCGGGAGCCAGCTGCACCATGGGATGGGCAGTTTGGAGGAGTATATGAGAGTGAGATGTTGCTGTTTTGCAGTCTTGGAGAACTGCGAGCCGGTACAATTCACCGGATCTATCCTACCACGAGTAGTGCGAGCTGCCCCTGTCGCCAACCCAGGCAGTGAGGAAGGGGACACCACATTCCGCTCGAGGAGATATTGTGGCAAATTCGGGGGGCCGTGAAACCAGACATGCGCATGCAATGCTTGTGCAGCCCTGTAATACTGTTCCATGTCAGGAGCATTTAGCCCTCCCCTCGCATAAGGGCGTGTAAGTACTTCCCATCTAACCCTTGGTTGCTTCCCTGCCCATACTAGGCGGCTTAGTGAGCTGCGTAGTATATTAAAAAACGATTGAGGGAGACCTATGGGAATATTGGCAAACAGGAACAAAAAACGCGGGAGCACCACCATTTTCGCCAGCGCTATTCTGCCCATCAGCGACAGCGGTAATTTAATCCACTTGTCCACTGATTCGGATAGTTTCTGTAGGGCTCGGCCATAATTTTCGGACAAGTCCAGGTCAGCATCCGTGTGGATTTTGATACCCAAATACCTTACTGGGTCCGTGGTCCATTCTAATGGGTACGCGGTATTTACTTGCACTGTGTCAGGGGTAAGTGGGAATATAAGTGATTTATGCCAATTGATATGTAGCCCCGAGTGTTGGCTAAATCTCTCTACTTCTTGTAGCATGGGTAACAAATTTTACTCCGGGTTGCGGACATAGAGTAGAGTGTCATCGGCGTAGGCCGCAATCACAGTATTGTAATTTGGGGAACATATGCCTCTGTAGGAGTGGTATTCTCGCATTGCGCACATTAGGGGTTCGGCCACTAGTGCGTATAATAGGGGGGAGAGGGGGCACCCCTGCCTCGTCCCTCTAGTGATTGCTATCGCCCGAGAGAGTGCACCATTGATTTTTACTTTCGCTACCGGAGCCGTGTATAACACCTGAATCAGCTGCACAAAAATATCCCCAACACCCACCTTCCCGAGTACTGCATATATAATTCGCCATTCTACCGAATCAAAGGCTTTCTCGATATCAATAAATAGGGCCGCTGCCTTCGTCCGAGGCTGAATACACGCTATGGTTCCAAACAGCGTACGGAGATTATTAGAGAGAGATCGGCCCGGGACAAATCCAGTCTGCTCCGGGCCTACCATCTTGGGCAGTAAAGGGCCCAGTCTATTAGCTAACACTTTTGCAAACAGCTTCGTATCTGTATTTAACAATGAAAGCGGCCTATACGAAGAGCAGAGGTCCGGAGATTTCCCAGGCTTGAGTAATGTAACTATAGTTGCTTCTCTCATAGATGGTGGCATGGTGCCTGTCTTAACCATTTCCTCAAACAAATTAACCAAATGAGGAAGCAGCTTGTCAAGGAAAGCTTTGTAAAACGCCACAGTTAGTCCATCAGCCCCTGGGGTCTTTTCGCTAGGCATGCTTTTCAGTGCAGCTGCGATTTCTGTGGGTCTCAATGGACCTATCAACCGTTCTCTGTCACTATTAGTCAGCCAGGTCATGGCTATATACTCTAAGTATTCCTCATCCGACTCAGAGGACATGTTGGGCCGTGAGGTGTAGAGCACTGTGTAGTAATCTGCAAAAGCGTCTAAGATGGCCGGCGTGTCATGTACCAAAGTCTGCTCTGAACTATATATCTGCGAAATGTGGTTGTCCCCCTGGGAGGTCTCACCTGCGCAGCCAGTGTGGCGCTTGGTCTATCCCTTTCCGCATATGATCTGGCCACCGCATATTTCCCCAGATGCTTAACCTCGTCCTCCGCTAGATCCTGAAATTTACTTAGTTGTGTTCGGATCTGAGCCAACACTTGCGGGTCACCTGTCTCTAAGTGGACATATTCCAACGATCTCAGAGTAACTTCTGTAGATGCCAACTGGGCACGAATAGACCTGAGAACCCCAGCGTGTTTGGAGATTGCTATCCCTCTTATATATAATTTAAAAGCTTCCCACACCGCCCCCATGGAGTCCAGACTCCCCAAATTTGTTGAAAAGTACTCATCTACGGCAGTACCCAGCTCCGCAATAAAGACCGAATCCAGGAGAGAATATTGTGGGAAACGCCACGATCTATATTGAGAGCTCCTGACTGGCAGCTCCATTGTAAGGCAAAGTGGGGAATGATCCGATAAAGTCCTGGACATATGTATGCAATCTCTGACTGAAGTGAACAGTGTCAGCGAGGAGAACCAATAATCTATACGTGTATGAGTGTCATGCGCTGCTGAATAATGCGTATATTCCCACCCCAAGGGATTGCGCTGGCGCCACACATCACACATGCCCTCAGCCCGAACAATGGAAGCTATAGCGCAGGCTGCACGTGAGAGAGGTCTAGTGGCCCCCCTAGACCGGTCCAATTCCAAGTCCTGTAAACAATTAAAGTCCCCTCCCCACAATATGGGCATGTGTGCATATTTTGAAATCTTGGAATGCAGGATGTGGTAGAACTGTGGATCATCGTGATTGGGACCATATACCCCTACCAGCAGCAACGTGAAATGCTCCTTGCGGCACTTCGCTATTACATATCTGCCATTGGGGTCCAAATCAATAGGCTGTACCTGTATGCCAGAGTTCTTGCGTGTCCACACGAGTACACCTCTAGCGTGTGATGTAAACCCCGCGGCTATACACTGCCCCTTCATTCTACGTTGTGTTAGCAGACTTGTCTTAGGGGGAAGGTGGGTCTCCTGTAGTACAGCTACATCAACCAGGTGTCTATGCAAGTACGCTACCACTTTGCGTATTTTTCGTTGGTCATTTAGGCCTCGGACGTTCCATGAAAGGAAACGCATCACTACGGGAAGATTGCTAGCGCCTGAGAAATCTGCAGTTACCTGGACCTAAGAGTACATGCACTGCGTATCTGAATGCAATTAGAGAATAATGACTTTGCCAATAAAACAGTTGCATCTTCTTAACATCCCCAACTCCCACCCCTCCAACCCCCCACCCACACCATATCAAAATAAGTAGATATAGCATTCCCCTAGCCCTCCCACTCCGGTTCCAATTCTGTTCTTTGCCTGCCAACAGGGCAGCAAACCCCAACACTAAACCGTTGTGAGATACACTCGGTGGCGATGGCCGCCGGCCCCCAACATGTGATAGGGCCGGCCAGCACCGCCCGAAGCATACAGAACCTTCGAGACACTTTTGAAAGATCTATAGGCAAGCCATATTCAGTGACATTGTGTTACTACTAGTATTACTTTGTCAGGCGCATCCCCACAGACATCACAACAAACAGCGGCCAATGCGAGGAACATTCAGGACGGTGAGGAAGACTAGGAGGCAGTCCCCGGGTCTCCATTATTATCTGCAGGTGCCCTTTCGTCCTCCGCCGTCACAGGTAGGGGGGGACCCCCTCTCGCCTTTTCCGTACCATATTTCTTGAGGTCTTTTTGCAGAGCACTGGGGTCAGTATAAAGACTAGTTTTACCATCAAATGAGCCCTTTAAGCGAGCAGGATAGAGCATCGCATAGTCTAATTGAAGCTCTCTGAGTTTACGTTTGACCGGTCCAAACTTCTTCCTAGCCTCTTGGACCGTGGGGGTGAAATCCGGGAAGAGGGACAGTTCTGATCCTTCATAAGGGAGCGATTTTAGCTCTCTTGCGCGCCTTAGAGCAGCATCCCTGTCTCTATAATTCAGCAGGCGAATGAGTACCGGTCTTGGAGGGGCTCCCGGTGGTGGACGTGGGCCCAGCGAGCGGTGCGCCCGCTCCACAATGAACACATCGGAGAACGTATCACGCCCCAACAACTGTACTAGCAGTTTCTCAATAAACTGCTCCATGGGACCCGCAGCAGTCGATTCCGCCAGGCCCAACAGGCGCACATTGTTCCTTCGCGAGCGCACCTCCAAGTCTTCAGCCTTATCCTTCAGTGTCGTTACCAACTTCTCCATCTGACGCTGCGTGGCCCCCATTTCGGTCTGTGCATCCTCCGCATCGGAGATCCTGCGCTCTGCCAGATCAATTCGCTCAGTGTTTGTCCACTCTTTCAGACATCCTGTCTAGTCGATATGCCAAAGAGTCTATTTTAGCATCTATGGAGGTTGGGCTACGCTGCATTGCCCCAAGAATCTGGCGGATATCCCCCTCCGGTACAGCGGCATCATCAGAACCAGCGGAATTGCTCTGTTCTTGCTCATCCTCCCTGAGACTCGTGGACTTTCGGTGTTCAAAGGAGATTTTAGGCTGCATTTTGTCTGTGCGCCCCATAGCTGCTGCAAATGAAAGGTGGGCAGCTGTGTCCTTATATCGTGCTGTGGCACCCAATACTGGAGCGCAAGATGGCCGTCGCTTCTGGCTACTGTAGTCAGACGAGGGAAGCTCCACCAGGCAGGCCCCAAGGACGATATATGCTATGCCTTTACTGCAATTAGGTGGGCTTACGTGGCGCCCAGCTTCCGCTGCACCTCACGCACCGCCACCGCGTATGCAGAATCTCCCGTGGGCCCTACGCAGACTCTAGCGAAATACTGTCTCTGATGGAGGCGTTGTCGATAATCTCAGGCACCCCCAACTGGTCGTTACGGCTCCTGGGGCCCCCTGATGGCAACGTACACTCGCAGCGCTCACTGGGCCCTCCTACGCGACCCACAGCACGGCCCCACCTCACACAGGCCGCAATGGCAGCGTCCCGACCAGAGCGGGTCAAGGCAGCTGGGAACTCCCGTGCAGGCGCTGGTCCACACTGCCGTAACACGGTGCGCCGCCGCGCCCCAGGCCTCACCTCCGCGTTCACAGCTTCTGGATCACTCGAGACACCTCGCCGCCGTCCGCACCTTCTGTCCCCGAAGCGTGGATGCACCGCTCCCAGCGGCCGCCCTGACATCTACCGCTCTCGCGGCAGGAGGGCCGCCGCCCGCAGCAGCGCCAACCGGCGCGAGGGATGAACACGCTAGGCGGCGGAACGGCGGCTTCAGACCCAATTTCGGCCGATGGCAGATCTCCGCACAGCGTGCACAGCGCCGGCTCAAACCTCCGCTGGGGATGCAGCGGACAACCAGTCGTCACTGACGGCTATGATTACCACCTGTTGTCTCGGTGGTGCGAATTTTGTGAGGATAATGTGGGCGGCTGCCGGAGCTCGCTCAGGCTGCGGCCATCTTTGAGCCAGGCAGACCACGCCCTCAGAGTTAACATTGTTAATGCAAATTTTGCTCTTGTGTTCTGTTAGTCTGATCTTGATTTTCCTTTCGGTTTTCCCTACATACAACAAGCCACAAGGGCATTTGATGGCGTAAATTAAGTTGCTGGAGTTGCAATCAGCTGAACGAGTCATTATTATTTTCTCTCCTGTCCACGGATGCACTTAGATGTTGCCAGTTGTTACATTATTGCAGTGAACGCAGTTAAAACACCTTTTGGTCCCTGCTTTTTTGTGATCAATAGGTGGAATCTTCTTGGACAAAATTTCTTTTAAGTCGCGCGATCTATTGTATGCAAACATAGGTTTCTGGTCACAGAGACCATGAAAATTCGGTTCGTGCTGTAGTAGTTCCCAGCGGTTATTAATAATGTTTTTAATGTTGTTGGATTTAGTCGAAAATATAGACACAAACACAATCCTGTTTGTAGTTTCTTTCGGTTTACTTTGCAGTAGTTTGTCGCGTTCAATGGATAGTGCTCGATGTTCGTGTTCCTCCAACAGCTGCATGGGGTATCCTCTGTTCTTGAATCTCTCTTTTTGTTCTGACAATGTTGTTTTACATGTGTTGATATCAGAGGATATTCTCCTTGTTCTTAGGAACTGCGTTCAATGCAGTAATGTAACGACTGGCAACATCTTAGTGCATCCGCGGACAGGAGAAAAAATAAATTTGACTCATTCATCTGATTGCAACTCCAGCAACATAAGTTACGCCATCAAATGCAAATGAAAATCAAGATCAGACTAACAGAACGAGTAAAATTCGCAATAACAATGTTAACTTTAATCTTGCTTCTCATTGGATTGAGTACAGACACTCTATCGCACAGATGAAGTTTCAAATCATTGAGACATTGCAGAATATTCCTGGCAAAGATAATTCTAAAATACTGCTACAGCGCGAAATATTCTGGATCCGGAAACTGGATACAATGAATCCCAAAGGACTCAACGGTAAATTAGAGATGGGATGTTTCTTATGATAGGCATATGATGGCACGTTCAGTCAATATACAAAAAGACCAAATTTCCTATCTTCATTCCTCTGATGGCAAATCAGATACGGGACGTTTCCATCATTTAGCGCATCACTAAAACAAAACATCACATAAATGCCCAGTTTCCATTCATATTCAATGTTACCACACACTATTTGTCAAACTCATCCTGATCACACAGTGTCTCTCAAAGTTTTTTGACTTCCAAAACATTCACTTCTGTAATGTTTAAGTGCCACTTACACAGATATCTTTTCTTAGAACATACTGATCAACACACAAACATTTCATGCAGTTGGTAGTCCTCCAATATTCATAGTTGATTGGTATTGTTTGAGTTAGATTATAAGCTGAGACTGATATACTTCGGGCGTCTATTGTTGCATTTGACTCGTAGTTAGATACCTATGATTATTCCAGTTCCGTCATTTGAAATAAAATGAAGACGGTACTTTGTACTCATTACTAGTATACTTCCTAATACGGATATGTGGTGTATATGTCACTCACAGTGTTATCTTCATTGTGAACTTCGTTTCCTTTGGCAATTTCGTTGGCCCGAACAGATTTCAAGATGGCGCCCATGGTTACCCGTTTTTAGTCTAGACCGGGGAGAGGCGTACCAAAACCATTGCACTTCCGTCTTTTCAGACCGGAATTATTTGAACCATTATACCCCGCTCCCAATCCACACGCCATCATGCGACTTGAACTTCGTGGTTGATTTCCAACACGTTCAGATCAAATGAGTAAGAACTCATTAGGATGGGGTCTCCATACTCCGTTTTCCGGAGCAATGGGACTAAAACTCACTCTACACCATTTTCTTGCAGCGCAGTTTGCGGTCTGGACTTAGGAACTAGTTAACTTCTACAGGAAAGTGTTGTTGCTAGCTATGGTCCTGTTCGAATCTCCTTTAAATTCAGTAGACTGTCCTGCCTGTCAATGTTGTTGATCCCGGGCTCTTTTCATTTCATTCACATTAGATAGACTCATTGTAACATCTAGCAGGCAAACATTTGTGTGTCTGCAGTAAGTATTACCAGCCATTTTTGGATTTTGGTACTATTGGCATGCGGTTTTTATGTTGCACGTTTGTTTCTGCTTAGCACGGAGGGTTAACGATCATGGGTCAACCTTGGAGCGGTAATGGCATGGAATTTTGCGTACACTCTTGTTGGTGAGCTAGGGAGAAACAATGGTATCGCGGTGTAGATAGTCTTCACTTGGAGGTGTGTTTGAACATGTACACAATGCTTTATATCATTTCGACCTGGCATTTTATACCCCACATGGATACACAGCTACACATCAATATTAGCTTGGAATACATGGATGAATACAGGGCACTTTAAAGCATAAGTTGGCACACGTTTTTCAACCATGTATGTACATCAGCTTTCTCTATTTTGTTTTCATTGCAGATTTGCCCCTGACGAAGGGACTTGGTTCCCGAAATGCATTGGGCATACATTTTGAATGTGGTTTTTAAAATTCATGGATCTTTATTATTTGAATTTCTTGTATATAGATGGTTTGCATAATTGAATTTGATTTCCGCTCATTGAAGAAAAGTGCACATAAGTTAATCAATAGTTGAAATAAATGTAAATGTCCAGTATTTGTAAAAGAGGTGTCCCGGCGCTGGGGGCCGTCGGGAAGATTAAGCGAGCTATTGCCCAGAGTCACATGGTGCTGGGGTGATCTGCCGCCGGTGCCGGGGATCGAAGCGTGAGCCCCAGGTTCCGGAGTCAGTCGCCCTGGCCGCTGCGCCACACCTCTTCCCTGTGATGTATTGTGCAATAATCGTTTTGTGAAATACTGTCAAATTGTTGATATATTGTTTGATAGTTGTGCACGCCTTGTCCAAGCTGCCCGCTGGGACTTGGCCTTTTCTCTCATATAGCTTGTGCTAGGCAGCAACCTGAAGGCGCAGCACGCTGATCGTTTTCTTTTTTTTTGATCGCAACATATCGTATTAACAATTGGTGTGCACAATATACATATCTTTCTTAATTAATTTGTGACATGCCATATTTGTACTTCTGACTTACGATACATACATACCTATGCTTTATATAGAAGTATCACGATTGCTTGAGCACCAATCACAGTTTTCTCGCCCCACTGAAATTCCATGTAGATTTTGTTTGTCTCTATATATGTTATTTGTTTTAAAACTTGTTTTAATATATTACTGTTTCTCATAATAATACTCTTATCATAGGGACCACTGTGCTTTGGAATATTAATGATACCCCAACTCCCTAGTGCTCTATAGGGTTTTCCTTGTTCTATAAATACCAGTTAAGTGTGACTACCGCTGTGGCTAACCTCCATGTTCCCATACTGACGCAGCTGTCTCCATTCAGGGACAGAGCTAATTCTGTGGACATTGGAGGGTTCTCTTTGTAGTAGTAGCCCAAGAGTAGCAGCTGGTGAAGTAAGCCTTATACCTTTTTATATTGTGAGCTGCCTAAAAAAAAAATATGCCTCGAGAAAAAAACTCTGAGTAATACTGAGTGTTATGTCTGTTCTGTGCATTAATCGCCTCATGAAACTAATTTCCACTGTACAGCAGAGAAGACCACTGTAGGCAAAAGAGGGCCGGCTCCACAGCAGATTTTCATGTTATCCAGTGTGCAATAAACCTACATATAGTGACTCCAAGGTGCAGTCTGTACAAGCAGGCAGGAGGTGTAATAAACACCTGCATGGATGAGTGAGTCAGTGTGTGCCAAGATGCTGCTAGCTCTACGCATGGTTACCCAACCAACCCCACCTCGTTGCTTTGGTAACTAATTATTACAATTTAATAGTATTCCATGTTCATTGTACGGTATTGATAGCCGCCAGAATGATTTATTCTATCCCCCAGTCAGAAGACTTGCATGCTCAGCTAGGGCTGACTAATCTACAATGGCATTGTCAGGGATTGGTGGTAAGTGGCCTTATTATAAGAGCGTTGAGTTGACCTACCAGTGGGTGGACTCCAGTACCACTGGCAGGATGAGTGATGCACTTCCGGAATATCTCATCCCACATAAAAATATAGGGAACCCATGGATCTGTATAAATTGGAGGTGCATACGTGGGCCCTAATTTTAAGAATGTATGCTAATTTGGCCTCCAAGACTGGCCTGCCCAAATCGTGGCGCTCGGCTATTATTGTTCCTGTCTTTCAAAAAGGGAATAGGGCTTCTCCTTGCTATTATAGGCCTACATCTCTTCCGGACTCAGTGGTGAAAATTGTTGGCAGGGTTGTTGTCAATAGGTTGATGTCATGGGCCTCCGACAACTATATCGTCACCAATGTTCAATATGGTTTCAGACATGGTCTGGGCACTCAAGAGCAGTGCCTGAATTTATATCTTTTAATTAATAAATATACTGTGGCAAAAGAGGGGCCTTTTTATTTGGCTTTTATGGATTTGGCTTCCGCCCTTGATAGTGTAGTCCGATCCAAATTGTGGGAGGTGCTTTTATCTTTGGGTCTGGACCCTGGCCTAGTGTCTTTTTTACGAGCCCTGCATTTTGATCTTTGTGCCACGGTTAGATATGGGCCGAATGGCAAGTGCACGAAGAGATTTTTCCTGGTTCGAGGGGTCAGGCAGAGTTGCATTCTTGCCTCTAAACTTTTTTCTTTTGTACGTCAATGGCCTGGATGCAGCCCTGGTGGATGGGAGTAGGGACATGCTGATTGTGCGCGGATTGCGTGTCCCAGTTCTTTTATATGCAGATGATGCGGTCTTGATGTCACGTACATTGAATGGTCTTCAGTCACTGTTGGACTCTTTCGTTAATTTCATAATTCGTCTGGGTCTTTAAACGTATCTTGCCAAGACTTTCATTATGTCCTGTGGCCTTAGGAATCCGAAATTATGCTGTTTGCTCATCAGGGAACGCCCATCAGTATAATTAATTTTTTTCCTTACTTGGGCGGTTACTTTTGATTCCCGAGGGACTTGGGGCACGTGTCTACAGCAGACATGTTCTAAGTTTTGTAATTTGGTGGTTGTTTTTGTTCAGCCTGGCCTCAAATATTGGCTCCAAGCCCGTAGTGGCTCTTGTTGAGATTTTATAAAAGGAAGTGTGTTCCAGTTCTTGCCAATGGGGATATAAGGCTGTCCAGCAACTGCAAGACGAGGAAAATAGAGTGTGCAGACACATTCTTGGGGTGTTGCCAGGGTCGCCTACTTATTCCATTTATGAGGAACTTGGCTTACCATATGTTGTCAATGCCATCAACCTGGCCCCTCTGATGTTATGGCGTTCCATCTGGCGTTACCCAGAGGCTTCCCTGAACAGGAACATAATAAAGGACTGTCTTGCTTGTGACAGGGGCCTCCATATTCCCTGGCTCAGGTACATTAAGGTTACGTATGCCTCCTTGGGACACCTGGAGATTTTTTTAATGCCTAGTGACGTCGTTGCAAGGGATAAGAGCTGTCTTAAACTTGCATTTGAATCTTTTGAGGCTGATTTCCGAAGGCATGAACGAGTATGTAAAAGAGTTCCCCTGTAGTACTACTTCCCATCCTCATACATGCTTTTGTGACTCGCCCCTCTTGGTGTGGAGCACCTGGGCGATGAACTGGGTAGATTGGTAGACAGGTCTCTTTTAAGGGAGACAAGTGTCAAGTCATTGTGAGAGAAGTCCGCTCTGGGGTTGTGGATGCATCGGTCTGTCTGGCCGCCTGCAGCTGGTCTCCCAAAAGACATGCACTAGCTTCTTGGACCTTGTACCCGGTGCAGCACTCCTGTCCACTGCCCAAGGAATGCACACCCGAAAAATGTGGTTTTGAATTGAGAATTGTGGTGCTGTTTCCACCTTGTTTAAACAAGTATTATGCACTTCTGTAGTTATTTATGCAGTTCAGACAGGTAGATGTGGGTACCTCCGCAGGCTTCTGCAGTATAGCTCAAATGAAGAGGAAGCCGCCCCATCTTCTGCTTCAGAGAGAAGGACATTTTAACCCCCCAAGGGGCACTAAAAAAGGCCCTATCCATGCGGTATACACAAATCACTTAATGGCAGAATAGCACCATTGTGAGCCTTGGTCATAAGAATAGTTGTGACAGGACCAAACACAGTTGATGGGTAAAATTTCTGCAGGAGTTTGATAAGACAGAGACCCACTGAACAAGCATTCAAGAACAGAATTGTGACAGGTTGAGCATAGGGGGTGAATGTGAAACTGGAGTTGTTAGGAAGGTGGATTTGTAAGTGTGCTTTGATTCGCTTTTTTTGTTTGCTTGAAACAAGATTCCCTCCTGCTCTCTCTCTCTGTAGGCAACAGCCTTGCTTTCTATTTACAACTGCACACTTCTAGAGGACCTTCAAATATATTTTTTCTGACTGTACCCGCCACTCTTTCTCAAATTACATCAACAAAAAAGATGACTTTAAAAAGCAGTAAAACTGTATTCACCTAAACAAACGCACCCATCAATGCACTAAACAATTAGAGCTTATTGACCAGGCAATACAAAACAACTGAATGACACAAGGAAATATAGTTTGGTTTCTAGTTGCTCATCAGTTCCGCCACGTATCATGCTGCATGAGACCGCCCATTGAAGCTTAAAACCCAAAGGCAGCAGGTAATCTCTGGTGACTGAGAATTTTGCTTGCTTTACTCAGCTGTTGTCTGGCCCTTGTAAGAAAACTATATGAGCCCCTCGGAGCATCACAGGAATGGCATCCACTTACTTCACCCGGCTTCGCAACTACCAGCTGCTGACTATCCAGCGATATTATGATGAGCTGCCAGTGGGTTCTTTCAGTTGTCCGAGACATCGCTGAGGTACCAACTTTAGGTGGGTGAGGGTCCTGGTTTCTGTGCCTCTTAACCACCCATTTACTCCCACCATGCTACTGAGTGGCATGTCCTAGTGCAACCAACTTCCCTGCTCCCCAGCTATATTCACCCTCCTGGGTTCTGTCCTAGTTGTCCTCATCGGGGTTTTCCTCTTGTATTACTTATGCTCCCTTCCAAGAGTCCCTTCACTCCAGCTCAGAGAGAGATCAACGTGATGTAGGACGCAATAACGATGCAGCCAAACCACATAGACTGCACCATGCAAGATATGCAGGACAATAGTGCTGAGCATTTTAGCGTATCTCCAGCTAGCATACAAAGCCCCAATGTCACCTTGGAGCAGGCCATTTCAAGCCTACATCAACCTATACAACTAGACCATAACAAAGTCTTAAGCCCCCCTAAAGCAATAGCTGTGGCAGTTTCAGTAGTTGAACAACAAGATGTCTTCCCTTTCAACAGTACAATCTCCTGTCTGACCTCAACAGTACTGCAAATCAAGACCCCACTTATCATGGAAATTGCCCAAAAAACTGCATTCTTCACCTGGACTGGGGCTTGTGGGTGCAACACCACCCGGCCCGCGCGGGCTGCTGATAAATATAGAGGCTGCTCATCTATGACCATCCAGAACTTCAGGAGGCCAGCGGGATGAGGTACACCAACTGCGAGGAATGGTGATGAACCTTGGTTGCCTTCCACATGGGTCCTGCTTCCCGGGAGCCCCCTGTGCCATAATTTTTTTATTGTCTAGCCAGGGCCAGACAGTTAATTCAAACCTTAATTTGCAATGGCTTACTCTAGTAGTATTCCTGGTTTACACTTGAATTACATGGGAAACCCAGAATAAGTCCGAGGAATATCTTTGTGAATCAGGCCCTATAGGTATAGACTATCCCAAAGAGGTGATCGTCTAGCAATAGAGAGGACATCTGTACCGGAAGTAAATGCACAAAACTGTTATTATGTAGAACGTGGTATTCCCTCATTCTTAAACTCGTCCAAGCATATCTCTTAAACAGAGGAGTCTCCTTTAGTTTCATCTCTCGTTCCAGTCTGCGCTATTTTTGAGTAGCTCTACTATTTAAACGTCTGTGACAAAATTTGTGATGCTTTCTTGGGTTCATGTTAATTCGTTTATATCAGTCATGCATCTTGTGTGACATTCCTGGTCGTAGATGATTTGTGTAATCAATGAGAAGTTGTGCCAGCTTTGGCCTGGAAACGTGATGGATCAGAAAATAGCCTCACCTTCGGGTGGTGGGTGGTTTCCCTCCTGTGATTTAGAGATTTAAACGGAAGTAGTTTGCAGGAGGGGGCACAGTATATTTTAGCAATGTATGATATGTCATCACTCACAGGCTGTCTGTGGTTGAGTGTGTAATGTTATGTTTTCCTTCGTGTTCTGTGTCATGACTGTGGTGCTCTCCGCGTGTCCGTAGTCTGCTGCCTGTGGTCCTTTCTCCATGCTTGTGGTCAGATGTGTGTGTTGCTCTCCCTCTCTTGTCTGTGGTGTCCTGCTTGTGCCTAGAGCCCATAGTGTAGGATTGGTGCCATAGGAGGCCGGTTCGCCAAATTATTGACGGGGCCCACTCCATAAGAGCAGTGCCATGGAAGGGGGGGAGAGGGGCGCGATATGACACGCGTGCCCTGCAGGATGACCTTACTCACAAGCATAGTGGTCCATGGAAAAGACTCCGGAATTAACCTGACTCTCTCATCCAATAAATGAGCAACCAAACCCTTCATTTTGTATGGTGCCAGCCAACCAGTGCTGCACGCCCGCGCTTGCCATCCCTTGAAACCCAAAAGCATAGATGAACTCCTAGTAAAGGGGGGGGAATTAGCACAGGCACTGTGCATCAGTGTCACTTCATAAGGACTGTCACAATCTTATTGTGTTCTTTATTACAGTCATAGGTGATGTAAAAACTTAGCAATGTGTATTATATATACATGTAAATATACGATTTACAGTGCATATTTTC
The DNA here is from genome assembly GCA_963921515.1 of Calotriton arnoldi. Classification (NCBI taxonomy): domain Eukaryota; kingdom Metazoa; phylum Chordata; class Amphibia; order Caudata; family Salamandridae; genus Calotriton; species Calotriton arnoldi. The sequence continues at coordinate 225,243 of CAWUFW010012926.1, forward strand.
ATATATAAACCACTTGCACGGGTCTAAGAGGTTTATGATCATGTTTTGTTATTGGTTCCCTGAAAAGGCCTAGTGACCATTTGAGCACTATAAAAAATAAACTGGATATTATCCCAAATGGAAAGGTGAAAGAAAGATTAATGGCAATCACATGCCCATTTTCCACGTATTTAGCAGTTAACCTAATGAATGAATCAAATTGACATTTTAAAATAAGATTTACCCTTGTGTTGTGCATTTAAAAAGAGCTGTTTTTCAATAAGTAAATTAATTGTGCCTTGAATGTTATATATAATGCTTGAGTGCTAAAGGCAGGAGAAATTAGAGATTACTTTAAATTGTAGTCTTGCATGTCTCTGAAACCCTGTCTCCGTTCCCTTTGGAAATGCTGATCACTCTTTCAAATATTGTATTTTTGAGAGAAGGCATCAGGCAATACATGACGTTCACCCTCTAAACAATTTGAAATATCCTGGCCCACCTCTTGGGCACTTATCATAAATTGCTGGTAGGGCCCAAATCTCACAAGCCCTTATAACCTGGCGCCTACGCCTGGTGTCCTCTCTGTTGTGCACTTCGTGTGCTCATGTACACTGCCTTTGATGCTGTCTGTGTGCCCCGGGGGCCCTCTATGTGTGCCTGTAGTGTCCTGTCTGGGATCACGGTGCACTGCCGATGTCGATGGTGCAGGACGAGTGTTCATGGTATGGGTTACGCGGTATGTGGTGCTCTTCCTCTGTGCCCCTGGTACCCACCAAGTTTGCCTGTGGGGCTCTGGCTGTCCTTGGTACTCTTGCTTATGACGTGTTGAAATGTATTGCCACTTGCCTATGTCTGTGGAGCACACGCTGTGCCTGTTGCATGCCAACTGTGGCACTCTGCCTGTGGTTACGATGCACTGCCTGCCACTATGGTAGGTTTCAGATATTTGGGATATGTGTCTGGGTTTCACCTCCTGCTCTTTGAAGAGTTTTTGTTACATTTAATGCTCATAGCATCTCTCTCCTCCCTTCCTGTTTTTTGTAGTGTCCGGACATCTGTGGTGGCATGGCACGTAGCTGTACGTTCTCCTGGAGAAAGTGATTCAGGTGGGTATCGCTGCATAGCAGTGCTTTGAGTTGGATGAAAAAGGTGGGGTTGGGTCTCTAAATGCGGTGTGGCTAACGAAGCGTAACGAGGAATCCTTTCTGGAAGGGTAGCCTATGTAACTAAGCATGTGTTTTCAAACATGTGAACTAGAATCCTGGGCTCCACACACTGTATCGCCCAACCAGTATGTGGGTGCCTCTGAGTTTTTAGGTCGAGCCTAGCGGCGCAGCGCGCATGCGCTGCTCGCTCTGCAAGGCATGCAGTAGTTGAGTATGTTGTGTTAGCCTCGCCCATTCTCCGTCCATACTTTTCATTGGCTGGTGTCATTGTCCTTGGTAAATGCTGGCTTCCGATTCATTGTGAGGCTTGTTAGTCCCGCCTTCTTACCGCCCTGTCTCCATTTGGTACCGCCCATGAGGACTGGATCTTTTACTTAGCTCGTTACACTGCATGCTTTATCTACTGGGTGAGCACTATTTGTTTTATTGGCAAACCCACAAGCTCAAGTATCTGCTTTCAGAGGCGGTCGAAGCTGCTTTCGCTGCAGGACTCGGACGTGTCGAGGGTCACACACACTCCAGCTGCCTTTTGTCTCCGGCCAGTTTGTGTCCGTGGGGGTAGGGCGGGGACATAGTGTTATCTAACGTTCTTGTTTGCTACAGCGATAAAGTATTATTTTAAATGTTGCAAATAAACACCGAAAACAAGTAAAAGGCACAAATCAGAAAGCTGTAAACTTGGCAGTTATGGTGTAGTTCATCTTGTATGTTTGTGAACTGTTCTGTATTTTTTTATTATATATGTATGCCCTCGGGATCACTAAGGTGGCTGCCTGGTGTCGTGAGCAGCATTTGCCAATGCAAGGACTGAAAAGTCGAGCCAGTGTGCCGTGACACGTTCTGTTTCGATAGTAGACTGCTCTGACAGTCTCCTTCTTGCCTTCTTTCAGGCGCGGTATCTAAAGGTGGCTAGAACCTATGTACTACCAAGCGGGAGCCTCTCTCCGATGTAGCTGGTTGGTAGCGATAACAAACTACCCTTCTCCATAAGCAGCAACACAAACCAATACTCCACCTTTCAGATCGACCTTTATGACGTCACCAACCTTTAGTTCTGGGTCAATCGGGCGGTCTCTTCCGGGGCGGTGGGAATGACCACTTCCGGGGCGGTTGTGACATCTTTTCCGGACTTGTGTATCCTTTTTCTTTTCCCATCCCATTAGGCTTCTTTTTAAATTGGAAGCTAAATGGAGTTGGGTAGGTACCTAGACGATCGTAGGTTTGCCCTTAACCAGCTTACTAGCATTTCTACAATTTCTCATTGCTTTCGGGTCTTGAAATATTTGCAGTCGAAAGTTTGAAGGACGCATTCAGAGTGGTATTGTCCGCCGTCAGTTAAGATTACAGGTCCGTTCTGCGTTCGCAAAAGCTTGATTGCGCGCGGGAGAGGACAGATTTGTAGTATGTGAGACGTGGGGAGGAGATAATAAGATGATGATGATGAATAGTACAAATTGCTTGTGACGTTTTACAGAGTTGCGTGAAACACACGCTGTGTGGAAAAGCTAGATGTAATTGCTGTACGTAGCCAAAATTTGGAACTAGTTGAGAGGGGAATTTAGATGACAATTTTGGGGGAGTTGTAATTGCATTTATATAGCGCTTATTACGGCTGACGAGGCGTCGAAGCACTTTTCGGTGAGTAGGATGATACTCTGGAACACAAAAAGGATTAATGGTGAATTAGTATAGGGAGATATGAAATTAATTTGAGCGGTGTTCATGTGAGTTTGTTATTTGGATTGAAAAGGATAGTGGAGGGATAGAAGAGAGAAAGGTCTAGAAAGTGTTTTTGGGAGATCATAACAAGCATCTGAGTGGAGGCATGTATAAGACGCAGAAAGCTAAAATGAAGATAATGGTTTTAAAATCCAGAAATAGTTGCATGTATTCTTATATTGTTTAAGGCCAGTGAGGTAAGAAATAAGGGAGATTGTGTATGGCAAGTGATGTGAACAATAAGCGAGACCATGGACGCTAGGTTTAGAAGGGTATTTGGGGCATGACACCCCCAATGAAATTTAAAAAAAGCATTTTAACACCTTGACCGCGGCGCGAATTCCGCCGCGGTGCGGGTTAAATAATGAGTGGGCGTGTCTGGGACGGCCCCCGGCCGTCCTCCGCACACGCCCACTGTGACGTCGGACGGCCGGGGGCCGTCCGACGCATCGAACGGGTTAAAAGACAGAGCAGGCACACATTCTCTCTCATACACATGCTTACACAGTCACACAAAACTGCGCCAGTCAGAACTTTTACTAAAAGCCACTTTAATTTCTTCACTCGGGGGTCAGAAAATGCGCAGTGCTGTAAATTGTGTTTGCTTTGTTCGCCCTAAGTTGGCAGGGTATGCCCAGACGTGGGTCCCTTGCTCACTTTGCCACTGGATTCAAGCTAGCCTGGCTGATGAGGGCTGTTAGCCCGAAACCGGTCCCAGGATGCTTGTTTCCGGTCCAGGGAAGACATGGCTTGGCAATTCGGGCTGGACTATTCCCATGAGTCACAGGGTCAAGACTGATTTGCATATAGCTGTGTCTGAACTGGGGTGGCGAAGTGAGCTAAAGAATGATGATGGATTCAACCCAGATCTGTGACTGGGGGTGAGTGTCTGAAAAGTTTCAGCGCTCCGTCCATCATCTCCTTGTTTGCTTTGTAAATTGTAGTGCAGCATTTCGGACCACGTAAGCCGCAAGTCATAGTTAACGGCTAATGACACACAGGAATGCATTTTACAAGACAGAGCAGACACATATACTCTCTCATATACACGCTTACACAGTGACACAAATCAGCGCCAGTCAGAGCTTTTACTAAAAGCACTTCAATTTCTTCACTTGGGGGGGTTAGAAAATGTGTAGTGCTGTAAGTTGTATTGCAGCATCCAGGAGCCTCATATTTAATTAAAACAACCTCAAAGAAAAGGATGAATGGAGAGGTAAGGAGAGTTTCCTTACCTGAATTTAGTCTTGTGCTCCGCTCTGTTCCTGGGTCGAGACATCCCTTCAGCGGTTCGCTCTTCCTTCCTTGACTCCCTCGTGCAGAGGTAGTCAAACTACTCTCTCCAACTCCTCGGCCCTCCTTAGCCAATCCAAGCACTGCTCTAATGCTGCATATAATACAAAGCAGCATAGGAGCAGTGTTAGGATTGGCTGGGGCATGGGAGCACAATGCTCCACTGAAGACCGACGGGGCTGTGTCTTTGCTGACGCAGTTCCATGGCAGCCTTCAATGTGGAAGCCTGAACTACGTGTGTCAGGTTGGCCAGAGCAGCAATACCGGACAATCTGACATGTGCAGCTCAGCTGTTCCTCCCACCCACTGAGAGCTGCGTAGCCCCGCCCCATAACAAAATTAAATGAATGGAGGTCGTACGGGGATAATTTAAAATGCCAAATGAGCCTCGTAGTGGCTAGCAGCACTAGGGGGTCAACGCCCCTGAGCCCCTGTCAATGAACCGCCGCTGCTTACAAGTCAGTTCTGGAGAAAAGCCATGTCACAGAAAACCTACTTTGATGGAAAAAATGAATATAATTTTTTTTTTTTTAAGCTAAACATTTACTATAGCTCATAAAATACTGAAAATAAAATGTACTAATGTTTTTTTGATCCAAATTGTGGTAAAGATAGCATAAATAAAATGCATTGTCATTTACAATGCCAATAGCTCAAACTCGCGTAAATGCGAGACCTGTTGCATTGCAAATTCTTGTTTGTTATTACAATCGAGAAATATCACACAACAATGGCGATATGGCTTAAACAAGCCGAACCTATTGGCTTTGCCAGTGTTTCTTAACAGTATGAGATAAATGAGTGGCAGCAGTGATTTTTGTTGTGAATAATTTGAATTGCAACTATTTCATTTCTGAAAGTCTGAGACCGTAAATGAAACATGACTAAAGTCTGTAGAAGGTATAGTGTTCTTCAGTGTCTGTCACTCCTGTTTTCGCCTTCACATTACTTCCAGTTCTCTCCTTCACATTACTTTGCTTTGCAGTCTCTCACTCAGTTGGTCCCTGCTTCTGAAATCCTCCCTCTACATATCTCACACGTCACATCGTTCCCTTTCATAAGTGACTTCTCGCTCTTCCCTTCTGTGGCTTCTGCGTGTCATTCCTTCTGTAACCTCCACTTCACCATCTCTCTCTCTCCCTCTTTCTCCTCACCTGTAAATGTAGCTATTTCTTTTCCTTTGGTGCTGTCAATGTTTTAACAGCTGTGCGCCTAATTCACGTATATTGGTAATCACAGTTGGCAAACCTGTGACTATCTGTGCTTTCTGCAGAGAGGCCAAGGATTGGATGCTCAAAGAGTCTGAACACCTCTTTGACCAAGTGACAGGCACTGTGAGAAATTCGTACTCTCTTACAACCTTATCTCCACACTCACACAGACACCTAGAGGCGAACAGTTCACAGTATGCGCTATCGAAGAGTCAGTCATGCGTTGCATGCAGAAGAGCTGCAAAAACGCAGTATAGGGAAAAAATAAATATAGGGGACATCGCTGACGTGAACTACCAGAAGGGTTTTTATAGTTAATATTGAGATATTGACCAATGCTTTCGCGGTAAAGATAAGGGCATGAACGCAGGGCCCGGTTTTAATAATTCCCGGGTCTGAGACTCGCTCCACTCTAAGCGCTGCTCACTGCTCCATTTTGTCGCACTCGTGTTTCTAAATTCGCACCAGTGACACGTTCCCGACTCGAGCATCTCTACACACCCTACTCCGTCCCTTCCCTGAACATCTCTCCACAGCCCAACCAGTGTCCCTCGGTGTGTCAGTAATTCATGTTACAAGATCTCTCCTTCTTCGTTTGCACAGCCCAAGCTTGTCTTTCATACTGTTATACAAATTTAAAAAACACTTTTTACGGTCTTAATTTTCTTTAGAACATATCTCCCCAGCGCCCTTCTTTCTGAAAATAATTTCCATTGTAATAAAGAATTTCCACAGCTCAAGTCTGCCCTCCCAGTGAGAAGAACCTCCCTCCACAGCCCCAGCCCTCCACATGGTGGTAATGCCTCCCCCCCGCAGCCCCAGCCTGCAACTCGCTGCCAAAATACTTCGTTATAAGAACATGTCCTCAGAGCCCCCGGCCCGGCCCTGCCCCGGATATAGCTCTTGTTATGAGATGCGAACATTCTCTGATGACGTCACTCCGTAGCTTCAGGTGTTCTGCGTGTGGGTGCTGCTCGTGCCAGCCGCCGTTACAGCGCTGCCAGCGTGCCCATGTCACCTCGCAGAGAAATGTCGTGGATGGAGGAGGGAGGGGGGGCGGGGCAATCCAAGCCTCGGGAGTTTCCTTTCCGTGTTCGGACAGGTACAGATCCGAGCTGATGTTTTTAAAGCTGTGCCTTCGCCTCACCCTCTTCTTCTGACTCCCTGTACTTTGTTGGGGGGGAGGAGAGAGGGGTCCAACCTTCCTGCCTCCATGCACACTTGATCTACGCTGAAGGAGAGTGACTTTTTTTGTATACTTTTCCCACCTGTTTTGCGCCGTTTGTTGGCAAGGCGTTGGCAGGGCGAGTTGGAATCGGCACAGAGCTCTGCAGCATTATATCAAAATCAAACCATCACAAAACAGACCAGTGCGTTTCCACGGAGTGGGTAACAACGCACACTGAAAGCGAAAGTACCACGAAAAAGGATATTTTGCAGCAGTTTGTTAAAGAGAATAAACAACATCAAAGACTACATGAAGAACGAGCATGTGAAGAAGAAAAATTCAGCTACGCTGGAGGGAAGCCAAAAAACAGTTGGGAAACGCCTCATAAAATAAATGGGATTGCAAAGACAACGGAAAAAGGTGCAAAGAAGGAAAGGCAGTAAGAGGGAGGGCATTGGTACTACACCCCAGGAGCAAGAAGGGAAAAAGATCATGAGTGGGCACACTGTCAATTCATTGCTCTCTTGTATCTTCTGCCACAAAATGAAACTGTTCCCTGTAACAGCAGTTTTGCCGCTTGAGACTTTTCTAGATTCAAATATTGCGCATTATTTCACCTTTTAGTGTTTGGCCTCGGAAAAATATTATCAATAAATATTTGGGCACCTACCATACCCTGTCGCAGTTGGCATAACATGCCACCCCCCGTTGCCAGTATCTCTAGAAAGGCCAAAGATTAAATGAGCATTGAGTCCATGCTCCTCCTCTGGAGGGGCTTTACTGTGCACCCCCTCTCCCCACAGCGGGTCGTTGCTGCAGCCTCACACTTCAAAAAACGTGTTTAGTGGGCTCTGTCACACAAAGGTGGGCAGATGAGGTCCAACAAGGTGCACCGGTTCTTTTTCAAAAACCTGTTAACAGCTTCAGTTGGAGGACGTGCTCTTTGCAGATTTTTTGACAGATAATGCCTCCTGCCCCGGATTTGCATAAGACAGGGCAACCCAATTTTCCACATGGGAACCTGACCTTCGCGGTGCATTCACACGGTTTTAAGTGCTTGTAATGCAATGCAGGTACATATGCAGCGTATCTACTCCACGAACTAGCAAGGCCTGTGAGTTATTTGTTACCATTCTTATGTTTATGACCGTGAAGTGGACATCAAGATTGTGATAGTCTATGGTTCTCCCAGCGACTTGTACAATTTTTTTAGGTTCTCTTGATGCCTCTCCTCCACCTAGGGAGAGTAGAAATTAGAACAAGACTACACGGTGTCACTAAAATGCTAACCGGACTAGTATCTTAGAGTAGCTCTTTGACCCATACAATATTTAAAATCGTAATGGTAAACCATGAAGCCTTGCGCATTTTATCAGGAGCCCCACAATTGCGTCGGCGCCCTCAAAGGTTCAGGCCATGATGCCAACAAATGAATCGTGACGCAAATGATCAACGGGTTAATTCCAATTTCTGTTTTTTTCTTTTCAAATTTGTCTCTCCCATCTTTTAAATCAAACGACCTAATTTCATTTGGCGGAATTTCATTTATGGAAGGAGAGTGTGTCTTCTTCCAGTTATCAGTAGTGGGTTGTTTGACAGCCAACAATATGTATCGTGATCCGAATTAAATCATTCGTCTACACATTTATTGTAGTACTCGGTCTCAGTCGTAGCATTGCAATAGCCTGGTCAGCCAGAATACAGAATGCCGGAGGGTTTTTATTTTGGCTCCGCACCTCCTTCCAGAGCATTTTTAGTCGTGGACATGATCACCACAACTTGCAGCACATAATTTCCCTCTCACTCTGCCTTCTACTTCGGTCTGATCTTTTCGGGTGCATATATCCGAGTTTTTCGGGGTCAGATACCAGTTGAACAGTATCCTGCATTACATATCTCAGTTCGGAACCTGCCTCTGCTCCTTGGGTTATTTTTGTGTAAATAATAAATGTAGTACTCAAAGGGTATTAATGTTCATGTGTGTGTGTTTCTTTTTTTAATATACTTTTTTGTGTATACAGAATGGCGACTAAAAGAGTGAATACAAAAATAGGTGTAAGCAGCACATTGGTAATTGTTAACGTGGGTAGTGCAGCAGCACAGGAATCGAATGAAATTAAAACAACTCAAATAGTTCAACATAAACATGCAGCATTACAGAGGTATCCGTTTTACACTAGTTTCACAGGAGAAATCTGTTCAGGGAATATCATTGACGTTTCAACCCTTTAATATCCCAACTGTGTGGGGTCGTCATCAGGGTCAGAGTTTGAGCTCGTGCAAGTTGTCCTCATTCGATGCACATAGTGGCAGTACTGTCAACGGTGAGGGGAATACTAGTTTCCATTAAAGACTGTCAGTATAGATTGCAAGGGTGACTGAAAACAGAACTTCGCTTAGCTACAGTAACACTTTTAAGACGATAGTTACAAAAAGGGGCAAATGTACCGCTGACTGTTGCTGCGGGGTCTGCTTATGTATAGTTCTGGATGTGCTGGTGATAGCGGGGTCTACCCGCACCATAGGGCAGTTCTTAGACTTGCAAGTCTGAGTAGGGTTTTTACCCCTGACCTGTGTGGAGTATCAGGCCTTGGACAAAAGAGTAACAACACATTGTGACCTCAATGTACATTGCAAATCTTTCCAGTAAAAATAGGGTCCTTTTGTGGAACTTTTTCCTGGGTCCCTAGTGGAGAGGAAGTGGCGTGACCCATTAATAGGTGAGTCGTTTGCTGTACCAGGCCTCAGTTTAAGGGGAGCTGGACACTCTTTGTCCTCGAGTACATTGTGGGTTATCCTCTTGGAAGAGTGCCTCTTTGTGCCTCATGGGGAGCAGCTACCACATGCTGGGGACCCCAGTAGTGCAGTAGAGCCCTGGCACATTAATAGGCCAGTCAATCTCCGTCTCAGACATGTAGTCCATATACGCATTTTGGTTCTCCCTGTAAGAGTTGGTCCCCCTTCCCCCACGAGAGTCCTGGAACCACACCTTGGCGACCAGTGATGAGAAGGTAACACATGAAAATGAGCTGCCTCCTTGTGGGTACCCTTTTTTTAGGTCACTTTCTACCAGATAGCACAGCTGTCTGGTTTGCTAAAGACATCTTGGGACATCTTGAAAGTTGACCTAGGAATGCATTCCGCTCGTTGATTACCATTGTCTTTGTGGTTTGTAACTCACAGGTTCTGGCTTTCTATTTGCTGGCTTTATTTGCTTTAGGCTCTTCAGGTTCAGCTGATCCCTCCCGTTACCTAAACCGTGTTTACAGTATTCTTCCACATCTGTAAACAGGCCTTTAAATCTTTTTCTTATCTTGTCACATTTGCTGTGCATTCAAACACAGAGGTCAAATGTCAAGCTGTGTCTCCTCGGGAGCATGGTGTTTATTTTTCTTTCTCCAACTTTAAAGTGAGGGGATTTATGTGACAATCATGCTGGCTGTGGAGAAGTGCCTGAAAAAGGCTTCACAGTGTTATTTTTTTTTCTAGCACACATCAAAATTTAAATGTCTGTAAATGAACTGTGCTGACAATCAAATCAATACTATAGATGATGACATTTCCACACATTGTTTGTGCTCAGTAAACGTTTTATCAGTTAAACTGTATGTGAGCGCAAATGTAATGGTAATTTCAATTGAAGATGTGTTGTCTGTAATGGCAGTATGCTACCAAACCATCCATACTCCACGTTACTCCACTCCAATCTACTCTGCACCACTCCACTCCTGTCTACTCTTCACCACTTCACACCACGCCACTCCAGACTGCGTCACTGCACTCTTCTCTGCACCACTCCATTCTACGCCTCTCTACTCTACAACACTCCACTTTACTGTTTGCCAATTCACTCTACCCCACACTACTCTACTATGTGCCACTGGAACTGCAGACACAATGTGCAGAAACAGAGCACAACTGCAGACACACATCGCAGAAACTGCCGACACTGCAGACATGCCAACCAGGAACTGTAGATGAACCACACAGTGATATCCGGCAAACATATAGGAACTGCAGCACCTGTCATAGGAACTTCAGACGTACCAGACAGCAAGGCACAGAAACTGCTTTCAAACTGAGCAGAAGATCCAGACCTCTGCCCTGGAACTGCAGGCGCTCTTCACACTAACAGTAGACATGCAACACAGGAGCAGCAGATATGCAGCACAGAAACTGCAGGACAGTAGGCAAATAGCCAGGGCTTTAACTGGGATGAAAAAGTGGGGGGTGTCTCTTAAAGGGGCGTGGCCGATGTAATTAAGGGCGTGGCTTAAAAACACATTAGCTAAAAATCTGTGCTTCGCATAGTGTGCCGCCCGACTGGTATTTTGCTGCTTCTGCCATTGCATCCAGATATATAATACAGCAAGTAACATTACACCTACAACAAGCCAGCACTATTGGCTTTGTCAGTGATTGTTACTTGCATATGATAAATAAGCACCAACTATGGCTTTGTTGTATATAATATTGAAAATGCTTCAGTTCTGACATGATTAGACTGTGAAAGAACTTAAACGAATCTCTTTGAAGTTACCTCAAATGCAGTAAAGGGTGGCACTGCTGCAGAGGTAAAAAAAAAAAAATGTTTCACCCTAATGGTGAGGGCAACAATGGAGAGCCTGACAGGGACCCGTCTTAGCACCTGCTTTTTAGAACATCCGCTGCTGAGCACCGGCAGGACCCGGCCCACTTAAAGCTCTGCATATAGCACAGAAACTGCAGACTCACTGTGCAGGAACCTCTGATACACTAGCTAATAGACAGCATGCACCCTTTGTAGAAAATTTGGACACGCTGTACAGGAAATGCAGACAGATAATGGGCAGTAGGCATACCATACAGGGGCTGCAGGCACAGCATGTAGGAACTGCACCAACATTTTCCCTGCACCCTGTCCTTCACGGATTACTCCGCATTGAGCCTTTCTCACTCCTGCAGTCAAGTCCATTAGAAGCTTGAGCAGGCAGGGTAAGCACCCACCCCGAACATGGCAGCTAGGTACGTGCATTCAAGATGAGACAGTAGCAATGGCATTCCCTGCATCACTGGACCTGATCCAGCCCGTGGTACCCTGGAGGAACAGCGCCTGGTGTGGAGCCAGTGACGGGCCCCAGCATGTGCAGGAAGCTCTATGTAACCCTAGGAAATAGCTGTACTTTCTGTATTAAAAGAGTGTAACTCGAGAGATGGATCTGTCTGTCCCTGTGTTACACCGTGGGTACTACCATCTGTAACTTGTAGGCTGGCATGTGCAGCCACATCCTGGTTGTCCACGCGCTAGCTCTGCTATCAGATTTTTTTTCTCCTGAGGGTCAGCTTTACCCCTTTAAGATATGTGTGATCCGTGGGATAGCTCTGCTGTCTCTGTAAAGTTTTTGTAGCTCGAGGTTTAGCTCCGTAGTCTCTGTAAAGTTTTTGTAGCTCGAGGTTTAGCCCGCAGTCTGTAACCTCTTTGCAACGCAAGGGAAAGCTCTGCTTCTGAGTATGTAAGATCTGTTAAACCTAATGGATATATATGTCTGTTCCCAGGGCCTGGATGATCTGTGTGCCTCCACCTGTAGCTTTGCTGTCTGTGTGCCTCGAGGTGTAGCTCTGCTGCCGAGGCTGTGTGCGCTCTTTAACCAAGGAATGCATCTGCTGTCTGAGCATATATAGTCTATGTGCCTTGAGGCCTAGCGCTGCTATCTGGGCTTGTGAGCGTGCTGTAACTTAAGGGATATCTCTGACTCACTAAGCCAGCATGAACTGTCATCCCCCAGTGATGAATTTACTGTATGTGCCTGTGAGATCCGTGCACCTTTTGTGTTGCCGTTTTTATGATCATTCTCTCTCTCTCTGTCCAGGTCGCAGTCACGAAAGCCAGGGTGGATTTCTTGGGGGTGCAGGGGCGGCCCCCCTCTGCCTCCAGTGCGGGGTTGGAGGGGGGCACAGCGAGAGAGACTGAGGTGGGAAACCTCGAGGCGCCTAGCCCGCAGAGTGAGGCCGTGGCCAACGAGCTGCAGGAGCTCTCACTACAGCCAGTCATGGACCTGACGGCCACCCCGGGGGCACCAGAGCCGCCCCTGAGCGAGAGGAAGAACGGTAAGTGTCTCCTTCTCCCACCCTAGCCGGGCGCCTCACACTCACACACCCCAGAGCACGAGCGAGCGTGCAAAGCCAGTGTCTCACCCTCGCGCCTGGGACGTTTGGCGCTCAGGCCTGCCGCGCGCACAGGGAGCGGGCGTCTCGCTTAGAGAGCGCGAGCATCTCTCGGTCACGCGGATGGAGCGGGAGCGCCACAGACACAGCCGAGGGCATGAGTCACGGGGGCAGTGACGTATCTGGAATTACATTTTAGGGGGGCACACATGGGGCAACAGATAGAACTGGAAGGGCCTCCTACAAGTATTACAATTATAAAAATGTGTGCGCACAGACAGACCCCCCCCCCCTCCCCACCTGGGGGTCTGCTTTTTCAGGGCGTTGGGGCTCCCCCAATCATATTTTCTGCATTATTGTAATAGATATTGTATTGTCCTCTTTAACACTAATTTTGAAAGTAGACATTTTTAAATGAGTGTTGAAGTTGGCAATTCACTGTTATAATGACAATGCCATATTGGCTGGCTTTCATTCTCTGACCCTTGCTTTGACGTGGGCCAGGCAGCACAGCGCTTGGCTTTAACCCAGGCCTGATGTTTAAATGGGCTTCAGACAACGTACCCCTTGATGACGCGCAGGAGTGTCATTTCCAATTGCAGCCCTGGGCGCCTTTGGCAACTGGCACCTGAATAGCGTAGTGCACTAACCTGAAATAACTCTGCATGTTAATCGCACAAGGATCACGCAATTTAGTCAATGTATGAATTCCCCTTTGAAAAATTGACAAAAAAACAGTTCTTACTGCATTTTCAAAGAAATTGTCCTGGAACATGCACCATTTCACACCAAGGTTTAAAAATATTCTCAGGAACAGAAAACCCAGCTTGCTCTCTTACCCAATTTCACTAATTGGTCTTACACACCCCACCGTTTTCAAACTCTACCTGCTACCACTGATATCTGTCTACACACACACACACACACACACACACACACACACACACACATATATATACATACTTATTTACTTATTATACACACACTTAAACATTTTAAGCGAACAGCATTGCTTTGTAATTAAAAGGGAGTTGAAGAAATCCATATGGTGCGGCAAATGCAGTGCCTGTTTTTCTGTGTCACCTGGCACATTCAGCTGTGTGGTGGTCGGGCACGGGGTGGGGGCAGGACAACTAGATGTGGGCACAGGACCATTTAACTTCCACCCTCCTACAGAGATACCACTGCACAGAGGGAACTAGTTGTCTCATCCTCACAACAAGGCTGAGCATCTCACGCAGAGCCTGTGCGTTCATCTCGCAGAGAGCACCAGTGCCTCGCCTTCACACTGACATACTCGACAGGGAGCATCAGCCTCTCACACTCTTAAAGGCTCGGTGTCTCACCCTCGGCGATAGTGTTCCACATTCACTCACGATGACGGTGGGTGGTACACGCAGAGAGCTTCACCGCGCCACCCTCACACACAGTGCTCCAGCCAGTCACCCTCACACAGAAAGCCACTGCGCTCCCCCACTCACACACTACTCTCATTCTACAGGTACTCACAGAACTGGGGCGTTTGACATCACACACTGGCGCAGCGTCTCCCCCTCACGCTTTTATTCTTCGTTCTGACTTCTCACTTCCTCTTGTGGATAAACAGACATGGGCTGCGTTATTCTTGGACTTCTATATAAAGTCCCCCGGCCACTGATCAGCGAAGGCTGTCACTCTGTGACTACTCGCACCCCACACCGCAAGCTCCCACCTACCCCCCCCCCCCTTCCCACCGAGTATAGTCACCGTGCAGCTGCGCCTCGGAGGGAGCAGGCACCGCTGAAGCAGTGACAGCCTAAGATCCTGGGGAGGGCGGACACAGTCAGTGAGCAGTCACTGGCAGTCCTGCAGTGAGCGGATACTGGTGCAGCAGTGACGCAGTATCCAGTCACAGTGCAGCACTGTCTGCCGTCCCAGAGAGCAGGCACCCCATGGGGACCCCAGGTGTCCAGTCACAGCCCGGTCTGTCGTCCCCGAGAGAGCAGGCACCCCATGGGGACCCCAGGTGTCCAGTCACAGTACAGCCCCGTCTGCCGTCCCATAGAGAGAGCAGGCACCTCATGGGGACCCCAGGTGCCCAGTCACAGCACAGCCCGGTTGTCGTCCCCGAGAGAGCAGGCACGCCATGGGGACCCCAGGTGCCCAGTCACAGTGCAGCACTGTCTGCCGTCCCAGAGAGCAGGCACCCCATGGGGACCCCAGGTGTCCAGTCACAGTGCAGCACTGTCTGCCGTCCCAGAGAGCAGGCACCCCATGGGGACCCCAGGTGTCAAGTCACAGTACAGCCCCGTCTGCCGTCCCAGAGAGCAGGCACCCCATGGGGACCCCAGGTGTCAAGTCACAGTACAGCCCCGTCTGCCGTCCCAGAGAGCAGGCACCCCATGGGGACCCCAGGTGTCCAGTCACAGTGCAGCACTGTCTGCCGTCCCAGAGAGCAGGCACCCCATGGGGACCCCAGGTGTCCAGTCACAGTGCAGCACTGTCTGCCGTCCCAGAGAGCAGGCACCCCATGGGGACCCCAGGTGTCCAGTCACAGCACAGCTCGGTCTGCCGTCCCAGAGAGAGCAGGCACCCCATGGGGACCCCAGGTGTCCAGTCACAGCACAGCTCGGTCTGCCGTCCCAGAGAGAGCAGGCACCCCATGGGGACCCCAGGTGTCCAGTCACAGTACAGCCCCGTCTGCCGTCCCTCAGAGAGAGCAGGGACCCCAGGTGTCCAGTCAGAGCATGGCATTGGTTGATGCATTGTTGGATGTCCTGCAGTGAGCAGACACCGGTGCAGCGGTGATAAATGCCAAGTGGCCCCTAGCAGTATGGCCCTGCCTGAGGTTCTGGAGAGCGGTCGCTGGTGTAGCAGTGACACCTGGTGTTCAGTTCTAGTAAGCCGAGGCCCTGAACATACTGTGTAGTAGTGACACCCAGTGGAAGGTCCTGTGGAAGTAAACACTTGTGCAGCAGTGGCGACAAATGTCCTGTTGCACTGTGGTAGTGACTGCTAACAGGATGCAGCTCTGCCCCTTGTGGCAGTTCCGGTACCAATGCTCCAATAGGTATTTCTTGTGTATTCACAAGGGTGCCGCCTCACACCGCCCCAGCTAAGACTCTCTCACCGCTAGGCGTTGTCTCCTCTGCTGTCTCTTTATCGTCTTGCCTTCAGCGTTTGTAACTTCCTCCCCCACTCCCGCCCCCCAGGATGCGGCGGCTTTTCGTCACTTCTGCTATTGCGGCTGTCAGTTGGGGGAACTTCTGTTTTTGGGGCTCGCTCAGGCTCTCGGCTGGGAGAGGAGTTTATAATATGCTTACCATGGGCTGTAAACAGGACCAGAACCCCGCAGATCACACACGACCCCATGCAATGAGTGCAAGAACCACCTGAGCTACCGTACTGCGAGTGGCCCCTGAGCCCTTCACAACCACACGACCTCCCTGAACTGCCATACTACGAGTTGCATCTGAAACCTGCAGGCTACTCGGGGATACCCGCAGCAGGCGCACGAACCCCCAGAGCAACCATACTTCGATTGGCCCTGAGCTCTGCCGGCTGCTCACAAGCCTCCGCGGCAGGCGCGCGAACCTGTGAGGGCGGGATGCCGCCTCTGACCCTCTCTTCTCCATCTTTGCAGTGCTCCAGCTGAAGCTGCAGCAGCGGCGGACCCGGGAGGAGCTGGTGAACCAGGGCATCATGCCACGTGAGTACTGTTGAGGGTTTCCATCTGTGGGGCGGGGGGGGGTCGCAGTGTGCGGGTCTCCGTACTGAACAGGTGGTGTGCTTCAGGGCAGGGCTGAGTCGCATGGCATCGCTACGGGCGCTGCAGGTTGGGACTGGACTGAGGTGCACTGGTAGGGCTGTCACAGTACTATAAAACTAGGCGCACTGCATGGCAGCAATGAGGTGCATTGGCAGAGATGTGTGTGGGTCCTGCAGGTGCTGGTGCTGCAGGATGGGGAGTCGGGTGCTGTGACTGAGCTGTGCGTTTCTTTCTGGTGTAACTAGCAAGGGGGCTGAAGGCACCAGCAGAGTTATGCGTGGGTGTCAGTCAGTACTGAAATAGTTGCTGCTACAGGTCGTTGTTGAGCTTGAGGTGCAATGGCAGAGCTGAAAAGGCGTGTCTTGTCCCAGTGACGGATGTCATGGGGTTGCTGCAGGTGTACTGACATATCGGTATGTTTCCATGAACTGCCATAGCCGCTCTGCTTTCACTTTTGTGTTGTATTTTTGCCTTTTCTTCTTGTTTTCTCAGTCACTTCCTCTAACCAGGGGCGTTATCCGCCCCTCGGTGCTCCCATGTGGGGTCAACGCCACAGTCACTTTAAGTTCCTTAACTCTAAAAATCACCCCATTATGTAATAATATAAAAGAGCCCACCCTGGAGTTCCCTGCGCCCTGTCCCTCATTTGCGCGCCTCACTGTGTCTTTGGTATTCTTGGGAAATAGTGTTTTCTGCCCATTTCCGTGCTCAATATGTCAAGGACACTTTGTTTCTGGTTTTTTTTTTTTTAACCTTCATTATCTTAATTTGGTGTTGGGGGGGGCGGGGGTGCATATAGTGCGGCCAGACCCAAATCGAGTGTGCTTCAGTTGTGTTGCTGCGTGCATCTAACAAAGGAACGTGAACATTTACAAATACGTGGGGGGACTGGAGAATAATTTCACCACAGTGGGAAAAGCAGGGGCGTATTCAACAAAGGGGTGCAGGTAAGGTTACTAGATGGCTGCGTGTCACCAGGGACCCAGTGCTTGATTTGTAAAATAACCAGTGCTGGTGCCCAACGTTTTTTGCTCCGAAGCCGCGTCCGGTGCAATTAAATGTTGTCGCACCGAATTCCAAGGCTGGTAGTCTTCAATCCACCTCTTGCCTGTTTAATCTACTATCTGGCACTCCCTGCCCCCTCTTACAGGTTCCTGCTGCTACCTTTATGACAGTTTTGTCTGTCTTTCTCTTCCTTCATCTCTCCGCTTTGTTTCCCCCCCCCCACCCCCCCCCCCTCTTGGGAAATGTCTGATGCAGAAAAATTACTGGTGGTCCCTAAAAAGGAGTGCTGGTGTCCCCCACTGGCAACCACCGGCTCAAATTAAGCCCTGGCGGACACCATGTTCATACCTGAGCTTGTCTTATCCAAATCATTGTTTGAGGTGTGTTTTTCCAGTTGGTATAGTTGACTTGAACTGGGATGCAACTCTCGGGTAGGTTGATAAAGGAAAGCGCAGGTATAAAAAATTGTGTCCCTGGTGATATGGAGTCATATGGTATACATAGGTGCAGGAATACGAAGGTCTTGATAGTTTATTTGGCATTTTTAGGTGTATAAATATATACTGTTAGCGGTGATGGGCTTTCGGTTTGTGAGTTAACTCATTTATGGACTCAGGAGTGTGGTTTGTCATGTTACACACATGCTTTTATTGAAAAGCTGTGGTAATCAAATATTTCTACTACAACCATTTTTCACCAATGTACAATTTTACAAAATGTCTATTTGTCCAGGGGACTGGATGCTTCAGAAATGTACTTGTCCTATAGAAAATCCACCTGCCCTTTTGGTGCTATGCAGTGAGGTGACACATTATAGCAGCAATCTCAATACAGCAGAGCTCTGATAATCGTCCTCTGATAATGTAAGGGCCTATTTTATATTAGGGTTTGGATTCAAGCAAAGCTCAGATTTTGCCGTCTTTTTGGAAATCCCTTTTACAGGGGCTGGAAGTAGGTGGGTCGCAGTAGTTCCAGGGATAAAATGCCTTGTGAGTCTGTGCACATCCACAAACTAACATGTTATGGGGTATTCACCAACTCCTCTCCAAAATCTTCACTTGCCGGAAAAGGATGGAAATTGTCTCCTGAAAAAGGCAGTATTAAAACTTTATCCAGGGAGGGGAAAAAAGCTGTTGTTGGGCAAGTGTATTGCAGTCGGTTTGCAGATTTTTGCATGAGCGTATAAACACATGCATATTTACACATGCGAAAATGAAATTCACAAGAGTTCACAGAAGTAGGCTTGGAAACCATACTCTTAAACGTTTGTGAATTCCTGAAAGCCGTAAACCTGCCCCAAGGGAAGGACACATACATGCAGGTGCATTTTTGTGGCTTTCTTTAAAGATCAGGCATGCAATTTATTTTTATGTTGCCTGTAATGGTTTTACATTCAGTGAGCATTATTAATCTTTTTTTAATATTAGCAAATATCAAACACTTTTTGCTAAATAAAGCCTCTGAGAAATGGTATATAAAGTTGCACAGTTTATTTAACCAAATGTTTTTTATTCTTCCAAGTTGCAATTTTTATGTGCACATTTTGTTAGAATGCAAACAACCACCAATGTCGCTTTCATGCTTGGGATTGTAATCTGAGAGCATTATTAATAGCCTCAAATTGTTAAATTTAGCAAATCAATGCAAGTTCACCTCCCAACCCACTGCATTTCCTTGGAGCACTCACCCTAATGTAAAAGTGTTGCATTAGTGAACAACAAATATACATGTTTGAACAATTTATACATATAGATAGAAACCTTGCCTGAGTGGCAGACAATCCTCTGTTACAGAGCCATACTGTGGTACTGTAAACATACAGCCAAATGGCATGTGGTCCAGAGGTTTGTGCCTACATTTCCAGTGGACAAAATAAACATGAACACTTGTTGCCCTTAACCTCAAACAATGTGTCCTGGGTGTCTGGCTGGAGGAATGCCACACCCCTGATGTTTACATGGTTATTTATAGAGGATGTGAATCATGGCTAGTTGAATACGGAAACAAGTGATAAGGTATTTCCTAGTGAGTAGTTGTATGTAAGGTCGATTAAAAGTCTACATGCAAAGGAATCCCTATGTGGCAGAATAGTAGCATGTGTGTGCGTTTGGTGACTGCGTCAGACAGGACATTTAATTACACTAGCGAAATTTGAAAAATCCCCATTCCGGAAATTTTTACATTATGCGGTTTTGCATATCTTTTTTTAAGTAAGTGTGCACCTTGCGCAAAAATAAATAAATAAATAAATCGCAAGCTCCCATCCTGAGAATGGTTTAATAAAAATGTCTTGCCAAGAGACATTTTCTGCTCAAATCAGTCTCCTGCTGGCATCGCTGGATACATTTTTTGTATGCTATGTGCACACTCACATAAAAACATTGATGCTAGATACTGGCAAACCACATTTTGCTATGAAAACATAATTTCGTGCAATTTTCATAGACTTTCCCAATAAAAAATTGCTCTGTTTACTACACTTGTAGTACCAATATAGTGCTACTAATAGACTAGAGTACTGAAACCTCAAAGTGGCACAGGGAGGCTCAGCAGGTTACATTTAGCTGAGTGTAGATTTCGGTGTATCAGAGACTAAAGCTGTGCAGTGCTTGGATATATTTAAGGACGAGAACCAGACGATTATAGAGCCCCCTGTTTTTGCAGCAGGCCAACCTGCTTGGTAGCAGAAGTGATTGGTCGGTGAAGGGTTATCTGTGGAAATTGAAGTGTGTGAGAGAAGCAAAGGTTATAACTTTGTCCAGAGATGCAAGAGCATACTGGGTATGCTGATCAATAAAATGTTTAATTGATCAGCTACAAGGGAGTAGCCAGAAATTAAACTTCCCCTCACTGCGAACCAAAGCTCTTATGGCACCGAGCAAACGAAGCAAGTCATCAAGACTCTCCCCAGAAGAGCTCTGTTGTCTCTTCCATCAAAGCATCTATCCATTCATCCACCCACTGATACCCATAATTTCCCCTTTACATTCTGTCATCCATTCATTCTTTCACCATTCGGTCCATCTACCGATCCATGTCTAAACCTATGCGTCCATCTCCATCCATCCTTTCACTCATCCATCTATCCTTTCAGTCATTCATCCATCCTCCCTTTCACACCATCCAGCCTCCCTTTCATTCCTCCTTCCTTCCATTCCTCCTTCCTTCCAACCACTCATCCATCCATCCACTCACTCATCCATCCATGCTTTCACTCGTCCATCCATCTGCCCTCCCATTCACTTATCCAGTCATTCTTTCACTCATCATCCATCCTTTCACTCATCCATCCACCCTCCCTTTCACTTATCCATCCAGTCTTTCACTCACCCATCCATCCACCCAAACATCCATCGATCCATCCTTTCACTCACTCCTCTTTGTCTGCCAAGTTGAGACAGAAGAGGCCCATCAAGAATTCCACCCCGAAGTAGCTTCTAAAGTTGGGGGTTCATGACGTCCCAACTTCCATCCTTTCGCTCATCTATCTATTCTTTCGCTCATCCATCATTTCACTCACTCATCCATCCATCCATTCACCCATCTATACACCCTTTCATTCAGTCCATCTATCGTCCCTTTCATTATACTCATTTTAGGAGGCTGGCTTTTTATATAGATCTGACCATCAGAAGCACAGGGGCATCTTCTTGGGGGGCTGTTGCGTCGGGCTGGCTGAGGAGCAGCAACTCTGTGGACCAGGCTTTGCGTTTCAGTGCTTGCGGACTGCAGGGGAGTAGCTCCTCTACTCCAAGCGAGATTGCTTGGCAATTTGTGAAGGGCTGGCAATCTCCCGGGGTTCTTGGAAGCTGGTCAGCTGCAGGAACAGTCGCTGGTCACGATTGTCGAGACTGTTGCAGGCATGGTTTGGAGCCAAAAGTCCACTGTAATCTTCAGTTCTCACTTTTTTTCATGACTTTTTTCTGTCCTCTCTTCTTGAGCCCTCAAATCTAAGTTCCTGGTGTCAGTGGTGCCACATAAATACTCAATTTAGGGGCGTTACGGGGAGTGACAGGTAGTAGCCAGTGGGATGCTTACCTTTAGTGTGTCTACACCCTCTATATGAACACTTCTTATGGGAAGTGGGCATAACCCTTTCACAGAGAGCCTAATTCCACCAAAACTAAGATGGTGGAATTCTAAAAGTCTTGTCCACTTCAGGTAGCCCACCTTAGGGATGGTACTAGCCTGAGAGTGGAACACGCCTTGTGGCTATCTAATTTTCCTGCCTGTCCTGGTGCCAAATGGGCCCAGGGTATCGGGTGGTATTGCCCCTGTCTGGGGAAGCCTTGGGTAGCATATCAAAGGCGGCAGAGGCCTTTGAAGCCTCCTGCCTTGATATGCTGATTACTTAGCCATCCTGCTTGGAGGAGGTTACAACACCTCTGGCCTTAGCAGGCGGCATTGTTTCTGCCCTCAGAGAGCAGGGGCTCTCACCTGCAGGGGGTCAGAAACCTTTCTGTGGTGGCAGGCTGGTCTGCACCAGTCAACCAGGACACAGGTAGTCAGTCAGTCGGTAGGTTTTCAGGGGGCACCTATAAGGTGCAATCGGGTGCATATATTAATAAATCCATCACTGGAATCAGTGTGGGCTCGTTAATGTGAAATGTTTGATACCAAACATCTTTGGTTTTACTGAAGCCATCATGTAGTTGGGGGAACTCGTAAAAACCAGTGTCCAGCACATGTACTCAAAATGGCTTCCCTGTTCACTTGTAATATCTAAGAATCGGCTTAGACATCACAGGGGCATATCTGTTTATGCAGATATGATATGCCCACACATGTAGTATAGTGCATTCTGCCTTAGGGCTGTAAGGCCTGCTGTAGGGTTGACTTACCTATACTGCATGCAGTGTCTGCAGGCATGACACACAGGAGGTGTGCCATGTTGTGTCTTCCCTTTTCTCTGCACCATGGCATGCAGCCTGCAATGGCAGTCTGCATGTTTGGGCTGAGGAGTCTCTTAGGGTGATATAATGCATGCTGCAGTCCTTAGAGACCATCTATAGCTTCCCTGCCCTAGTACCAGGGGTACCATTTACTAGGGACTTACAAGCGGTGCTAAAGGTATTGCCAATTGGTGGAAGAATTGCACAGTTCAGGGAAAGGGATCTGGCACTTGGGACCCGGATAGCTGGAACCCAGTGCACTTCTGTCAAAATTGCATCAGATACCAGGCAAAACATGAGGGTGACCGTGTCAAAAAGGGGCACTTTCCTACACCCCCCAAACGAAAGAGAATGAGACTAACCTTTCTCAAGAGAGTCTTCATCATTTAAGTGGAAAAACCTGGAAAGGCCATCTGTATTGGCATGGTCAGTCCCATGTCTGTGCACCACTGTAAAATCCATATTCTTTAGGGAGATGAACCACCTTAACAGTATGGGGGTTTCACCTTTTATCTGAATCGGCTATCTGAGAGGCCTGTGGTCGGTTTGGACAAGGAAATGAGTACCGAACAGGTATGGTCTCAACTTCTTCAGAGACCAAACCACAGCAAAGACTTCCCTCTCAATGGCCCTCCAACGCTGCTCTTGGGGGAGTAACCTCGTGCTAATGAAAGCAACAGGCTGGTCATAGCCATCATCATTGGTCTGGGAAAGGACTGTTGCAATTCCATGTTCAGAGGCATCCGTCTGCACTGTGAACTGCTTTGAATAATCTGGAGCTTTAAGACTGGGTGCTGAGCACATTGCTTCTTTCAGGGTGTCAAAAGCCTTTTGACAGCTCACTGTCCAGTTTATCTTCTTTGGCATCTTCTTGGAGGGGTGCCACAATGGTGACATACCCCTTCACAAACCTCCTGTAGTACCCAGGCAAGCCAAAGAATGTCCTGACTTGGGTCTGTGTTGTTGGAGCTTCCCAATCCAGAACTGTCTAGATCTTGGACTGTAAAGGTTGAACTTGGCCTCCTCCTACAAGGTGGTCCAAGTATACAACTGTTCCCCGCCCTATCTGGCACTTGCTTGCCTTGATATTGAGGCCTGATGCTTGCAGAGCTTACAGGACCTTCCCAAGGTGGATCAGGTGATCCTGCCACGTGGAACTATAGACCGCAATATCGTCCAGATATGCTGCACTAAAGGTTTCCATCCAAGCCAGGACTTTATTTACCAACCTCTGGAAGGTGGCAGGCGCATTCTTTAAATCCAAAGGGCTTAACAGTGAACTGATAATGCCCATCTGGGGTGTAGAACGCAGATTTTTCTTTTGCTCTTGGGTGTCACACCAATCTGCCAGTGCCCTGATGTAAAATCAAAGGTACTGAGAAATTCGGCAGCTCTCGCCCTGTCAATTAGCTCTAGGAAGTGGGTGTGCATCTGTCTTGGTTACTGCATTGATGCCCCCATAGTCCACACAAAACCTCAGCTCTGGTTTTCCACCCTTGGAATGAGGTTTTGGGACTCGCACAGCTGGGCTGGCCCAGTTGCTCTCAGATGGTTCAATGACTCCCAATTCCAGCATCCTGCTGTCTTCAGCTCTTATGCTCTCCTTAACTTGATCAGACTGTCTATTTTATTTTTGACAGGTGTATTGTTTCTATTGTCCACATCGTGGGTACACCAGGTAGTCTTACCAGGGGCTAGGGAGAAGAGTTCAGCATACTGCTCCAGGACTTGCCTGCAGTCAGCTTGCTGTTGGGCAGAGAGCGTGTCTGAGAAGACAACTCCATCTACTGACCCATCTTTTGGACTGTAAGGGAGGCAGTCAGGAAGAGGTTCGCCTCTCTATGCTCATGGTCACTGATGAGGATCAGGAAGCAATTACATCAGCCCTGTCATAAAAAGGCTTTAGGCTGTCAACACGGATGACCCTGTGAGTGCTAGTGCCTAGGTCTACCAGATAGGTGACCTCACCTTTCCTTTCAACGATATGGTAGGGACCACTCCACGTGTCCTGGAGGGCCCTAGGTGCCACAGGCTCTAATACCCATACCTTCTTCCCTGGTTGAAACTCCACCAGTGCAGCCTTATGGTCATACCAATGCTTCTGGAGCTCTTGGCTGGCCTCAAGGTTTTTGGATGCTTTATCCATGTACTCTGCCATCCTAGAACGTAGGCCCAGTACATAGTCAACAATGTCTTGTTTAGGCTCTTTGAGAGGTCTCCCCCAGCCTTCCTTAACTGGACACAGTGGTCCCCTTACAAGATGTCCAAACAGAAGTTCAAAGGGACTGAACCCTATTCCCTTCTGAGGTACTTCTCTGTAAGCAAAAATCAGGCATGGCAGAAGGACATCCCATCTCCTTCTGAGTTTTTCAAGGAGTGCCTTGATCATACCTTTCATGGTTTTGTTGAATCTCTCACCCAAACCATTGGTTTGTGAATGATATGGGGTAGTGAACTTGTAAATCACACCACATTCATTCCACATTGCCTTTAGGTAGCCAGTCATGTAGTTACTACCTCTCTCTGACTCCACCTCCTTAGGGAAGTACACACTTGTTAAAATACTTAAGAGGGCTCTGGCAACTGCAGGAGCAGTGATAGTCCTAAGGGGTATTGCTTCGGGGTACTTGTTGTCATGTTCCACTACCACCGGTATGAATCTGTTCCTTGAGACTGTTGGAGGGTCTAAGGGGTCAACAACGTCAACCCCTACCCTTTCAAAGGGAACACCAACCACTGGCAGTGGAATTAAGGGGGCCTTAAAGTGGTTACATGCTTTGCCACTGGCTTGGCAGGTAGCACAGAAGTTGCAAAACTCCTTCACCTTCTGGCACATATTTGGCCAGTAGAAGTGACTGAATAGCTTGCCCCAAGTCTTTGTCTGGCCAAGATGCCCAGCTAGCGGGATGTCATGGGCCAATGAGAGTAAAAACTCTCTGTGCTGATGAGGCACTGCCACTCTGCTAGCGGCACTAGGTTTGAGGTCTTTGGCCTCAGTGTACAGCAGTCCCTCCTCCCAATAGGTCCGGTGGGAGCCACTGACATCTCCTTTTCCTGTGCAGCAGCAAGCTGTCTCAGGCTTTCAAGAGCAGGACAGATCCTCTGCCCTTGGCACAGCTCTTCCCTAGAGGGTCCCCCTGGGCGTAGAAGCTCTGCCTGGTAAGGCTCAAGTTTCTGGGGCTCAGGTTCTTCTGGGGTTGACAGGTCTTCTCCCTGAGGAGGAGGGACCTGAGCTTGTGGCTGTTCAGAAGCTGGCTTCCCAGACTTCCTACATTTTGTCTTGGAGGGTTGGTACACTCTTTCAGACTTCTACTCCTCTTTTTCATCCGGAGTTTTGCTCTGTGGTTGGGTTTTTCCAAACACCCAATCAGGGATTCCCAGCGTGACTGCATGGGACCTTAGCTCTACCTCAACCTATGCTGAAAACTCCAGATCATTCCCTTAGCAGACATTCCACAGGAATTGCAGAGGACACCACCACCTTCCGGCCAGTAACCCCTCCCCACTCCAAGGACACCATAGCAATGGAATGAACCATGGTTACATTATTAGTATTGGTGACTGGATAAGATTGTCCTGTCAGATACTGTTATGGCTATATCAGTTGTTCAGTCACCATGGTGACATTGGCACCTGCTCAGTGCTTCCACCCTAACCCCATTAATCAGAGGCTGCAGTTTGTATTTTTGCATGTTAGTGGGCCAAACAGCTAGGGCAGCTACATCCACCCCACTTCAGAAACTAAAGTGGCTTCAGTGTGCTTTCTGACCCGGTCAGGACAACAAAGATCACATCTGGAGACTCATCACTGCAATAGGAACTGCAGGTGCACTGGTGTGGGGTGGGGGGGGGGGGGGATTCTTTTTGGGACAGATGGGGTCTCCAGTTCGGTGCCCATTGGCTTTGCAAGTAAAGCACCAAGCCTTCTTGGGATCCCAGTTCTTAACCTGGTACCCACCGTTTTGTGTATTGTCTTGGGACCCACCCTCCTGAACAGAGTGTTGGGGGCCTTTGGAAGGCTTTGTTTTTATCCTTAGGTTGCCCACTCTCTTTCCCTTGGAGATGGGAGTTATTAGCAACCCCCCTTTTTTTTGGTAACCCCCTCCATGAGACTTCTTGGTCACCCTAGTCTTGACCCAGTGGTCAGCCTTCTTTCCCAACTTTTGGGGAGAGACTGGACCTAGGTCCACCTAGTACTGATGCAATTTTTCGGATACATAGTTACTCAACAGATGCTCTTTCATCATAAGATTATAAAGCCCATCATAGGCTTGCACCTTGTTACCTTTTAGCCAGCCACATTCTGTCTTTACTGAAAAGTCAACAAAATCTACCCAGGTCTGACTCGAGGTTTTGCAAGCCTCTCTGAACCTAATTCTGTACTCTTCAGTGATGAGCCCAAGTCCCTCAATAAAGGTTTCTTTCATGAGGTCATAGGACTCTGCATCTGTCTCAGTCAATGTCAGGAGTCTATCCCTGCTCTTTCCTGAAAACCGCTCCCAGAGTAGAGAGCCTCAATACTTCTGGCTGAGTTTCCTCCTCTTACAAGCCCTCTCAAAGGCTGTAAACCACTTGGTGATATCATCAGCCTCTACATATTTGGGGACAATCCCTTTGGGGATTTTAAGGTCAAAAGCTTAAATCTTTCTCACTATTTAACATTTTGCTGCCACCAGAGATGTGTTCTAGGCCCATCTCAGCTCTCTCTTTTTCTTTGGCTAATATTAATATTTTAGACTCCAAAGCTATTCTCCTAGCTAATTTCGGAAGTACAGGATCCTCCTCCTCAACTTCATCTGGGGTACTATCAGAGGTACTCCCATTGGAGGTACTGCCAGCAGTGGAATTCGACGATTCTTCATACTCACTGACATCTCCATCCCGTCCATCTTCAGGGTTTTCTTCCGTTGCCATGGCTCCATCATGCTCAGCAAGCCAAGTCTGTAAATGAGCCGTGTTAGGTTTAGACCCCATGGCAAGATTCCATGCTTTGCAGAGGCCCTTAAGTTGTGCCAAATTAAGTTTCTTGTAAGGAGCCAGGTTGGGCATCTGGGCATTACCCTCTGTATCAGACATGGTATTAGATCAGTTGGGACCTTTGTAGAAAGTTAGAAAAAAAAATCTGGCAGACTATACTTTTTAAAGGCTTAACTGCCTAGAATAGTTTTAAAAATCGAATACAAATGGACTGGGGGACATAACCGAGGTCCTAAAAGTTCAAGTTTAGAAATTTGGAAAAGTCGACACAAATTCAAAAACAATTTTTAACTAATGTCAATTGTGGATTTACTTTGTGGAGTCACCTATTGACCAAGTGGTATCGGCAAATGCGAAGTCTTGTATCCCACTGCTGAACCACTAATGTTGGAAGCTGGCTCTTTATATAGTGGACCAGAATAAGGGACAATGTGTAAAAAGTGTAGGTCAACCCCAATTGGTACACAGAGGCACAAATGATGTCCCAAATCCTCTCTTTTGTGGTAGTGTGGAAGAGCAGTTCGGCGTATCAGAGAGTAGTGCTAAGCATTTGTTGTACACTCCGAGGCAATACATGAGGCACACAATCAAGAACAAATCAGAGACCATTTTAGAAAAATAAGTCATATTTTTATATAAATTTTGATACCAAGAACTTCGTTATCAAGTAAGCACTTTTTTAAATACTGAATAATTTTGCAGGTAAGTTAAACAGTCACTGAAATGCGCCTTTACGCAAAATGCATTCCTATGGAGGGAGAAGGCATAGATGGCATACAGGTATTTACTGTCGGTTTCTGGGAGTCTCCTTTGGGACTTAGAATCGTAGGGGGCCAAGGTCCAAAGTACCACCAGTAGTCACCCGTTACCTGCCTTGGGACGTCAAGGTGCAGAGGTGCTGGTCCGGTTGGTAGCTGTGCGTGCTGTGCCGATAGAAAGAAGGGGAACCACCTAGGAACCGGTTGCAGAGGGGAACTTGGGGACAAGTACCGGAGCTCCCAATGGGGGGCTCAGGTCATAAGGGTCCTGGGAGCAAGGGAGAATAGCTGGTACTTCTGTAAGTGGGCTGGGGCACTCGGGTGGAAAGGTTGGCTGGGCTCTGTGTGTACTAGGGCCTTGCGGTTGTTGGCCTTACGGTTGTTGGCCTTGTCGGTTGGGGGTTAAAAATCAGGACAACTGGGCCACTCTAGAAGCAGGTCTCTGTGGTGCTGACGTCCTTCGGCAGCTGCTCAGTCTTGGTGCAGTGGGAGTCTGGACTGGACTCTCACAGGCTCTGTTTGCTGCAAGGGGTCCGGTACCCCGGGTATTGGTTCTGTGTGGCTCCGATTGGTCCTGATGTCCTCTCACTGGGTGGGGGGACAGATCTAACTTTCAGGAACACAGGGTCCTCTTCCTGGGGGGCTGCTGCATCTGCCTGGCTGGGGAGCGGCAATTCGGTGGACTGGACTTTGCGTTTTAGTGCCTGGGGACTGCAGGGGAGTAGCTCCTCTACTCCAAGCAAGATTGCTTGGCAATTTGTGAAGGGCTGGCAGTCTCCCCGGGTTCTTGGAAGCTGGCCAGCTGTAGGACCCATCGCTGGTCACAGTTGTCGAGACTGGTGCTGGCAGGGGTTGGCGCCAAAAGTCCACAGCAGTCTACAGTTTTCGCTTTTCTCACAGCTCTTTGTCCCTTCTTCTGGATCCATTGTATCTAAGTTCCTGATGTCAGGAGTGCCACCTAAATACTCAATTTTGGGGTGTTACAGGGAGTGCCAGGAAGTAGCCAATGGGCTACTTACCTTTAGGGTGCCTGCACCCTCTATACAACCCCTTCTTGTGGGAAGTGGGCTTAACACTGACCCAGAGAGCCTAATTCCACCAAAATTAATATGGTGGAGTTCTAAAAGGCGTGTCCACTTCAGGTTGCCCACCTTGGGGGTGTTACTAGCCTTTGAGGGGAACAGGCCTTCAGACTAGCTAATTTCCCCACCTGACGTGGTGCCAAATGGGCCCGGGTCAGGGGATGGCATTTCCCCTGTCTGGGGCAGCCTTGGGTCGCATATCAAAGGTGGCAGAGGACTTTGATGCCTCCTGCCATGATATGCTGATCACTTAGCCCTCCTGCTTGTAGGATGTGACAGCACTTCTGGCCGGAGCAGGCATTGTTTCTGCCCTCGGAGAGCGTGGGCTCTCACCTACATGAGGGGTCAAAAACCTGTCTGTGGTCTGCACCAGTCAGCCAGGACACAGGTAGTCTGTAGGTTTTCAGGGGACACCTCTAAGGTGCCCTCTGTGTGCATGTGTTACTAAATCCATCACTGGAATCAGTGTGGGCTTTATTAATACGTGATGTTTGATACCAAAAATCTCTGCTTTCAGTGAAGCCATTATGTAGCTGGGGAACTCGTAAACACTAGTGTCCAGCACATGTACTCCAAATGGCTTCCATGTTCACTTGTAATATCTAAGAATCGACTTAGACATCACAGGGGCACATCTGCTCATGCAGATATGTCCACACATGTAGTATAGTACATCCTGCCTTAGGGCTGTAAGGCCTGCTGTAGGGTTGACTTATCTACACTGCATACAGTGTCTGCAGGTATGGCACACAGGAGGTATGCCATGCCATGTCTTCTCTTTTCTCTGCATCATGGCACGCAGCCTGCATTGACAGTTTGCATGTTTGTGCTGAGGAGTCTCTTAGAGTGGCATAATGCAGGTTGCTCTCCTTGGAGACCCTCTTTAGCTTCTCTGCCCTAGGTACCAAGTGCACCATTTACTAGGGACTCACAGGGGACGCTGAAGGTATTGCCAATTGGGGGAACAATTGCACAGTTTTAGGGAAACAGATCTGGCACTGGGGACCTGGATAACAGGAACCCAGTGCACTTCTGTCAAAATTGCATCAGATACCAGGCAAAAAGTGGGGGTGACTGTTGGAACAGACACTTTCTGGTTGAGCGAGGCCCTAGCCAGGCAGAACCTACCACTCCCATCAGGGGTGGGTGATTACACTCACTATATAACCTGCGCTCACTCTTGGGTAGCTTGGCACTGAGCAGTCAGGCTTATCTCCGAGGCAGTGTGTAAAGCATTGGCACAGCACTCACTCATGATAAATACATTGAGCATCACAAAAGAGACTTCACACATGATGTATATAAATAACGTTTGTATTCAGCACACACAATCAACACTCTCTTAAGCATGCCTTCAGCCCAGTCAATCACTCTCACTACCCAAGCCCGAGCCGGGCAATACTACCTCGCAACACAATGTATTCAGGAGCCGGGTAAGGAGAGGGCTGTTGGTCTGCCGCACTGAGGGCTAAGAATGGAACAAGCGATGAATGGGGAATGAAGCAGGGGAGCCTATCGGAAGGAAGAGGCACCCTGTCAGGCACATTTCGAATGGAGCAGCACCCAGGCAATCCGGGCACTGCCTCTGGTGCATGGTGATACGAACTGCACCAGACAATTTTGGTTTCACATGATGTTGCAACTTAGTACCTCCCTGGAAATTAGGCACAACGTCGGGTGTGCGTTGCTCCGAGTCGCACCAGACAGTTTCGGTCACCCACAACGAAGAGTTGCAAATTCAGTACGTCCCTGGAAATGAGGCACAACGTCGGGTGTGCGATGATACGGGTCGCACCAGACAATACCTGTCGTACACACAGGCGTAAGTTCAGCAATGCCACATGAGTTAGAATCTCCGAGGGTCACAACCTGTGAATCGGACACCGCACGCAATGAGCATGCGGTCGGCATGTCGCACGAGAGAGATGTTGCAGGATCGATGAAGCGGGCCACGATGGATCCCGCAACTGGTGAATCTGCTCACCATCAACAAGATGCTTATGTGTGCCGCATGGCCCCTGAATCATGGGGACCGCGCCTTAGATGCGGGCAAGACTTCTGGGGCTCAGCACTAGGCAATCCGGTCTGCAGGCACAGTTCTTAGTTCCACGCTCATGCTGCACTACTAGTTGGCAGACGATGTGGGCACTTGAGAGGGCACCGCTCTCCAGGTGTCGCAAGTAGATGGTGTGAGTCCCTCGTAGGAGATTTTTGATGTCCCTGAGACCTCCGAAAGAACAGGGGGCAAGCCAACAAGCCCATAGAGAGCACAATTCAAAGTGTCACACAGCAGCAGGTAGTCAGCCCAGGCCAGCCACTATTCAGAAAGGACACATGGTCCCTTTCAATGGCAATAAACCTCCTTGTGCACAACAGATTCTTCTGGCAGTGTGCACCACGCAGTTCCAGGTTCTCTGTCCCCACAAGTATATCTATACTGTAGTGTGCCTTTGAAGTTGTGGATGTTTCAGAGGGTTCCCCTTTGAACCACAGATTTTTCCTCTAAGTTTCAGACCTGTCTGCCATGAGGCCATGGAATGCAGATCTTAATCTTCAGTGGGGCCATGATCTGGCTCCAGAGGCCAAGTGTCAAAACCTCTTCCTCCAATCCATCCAGCCAGGCCCTCAAATGGCAGAGGTCTGTCGTTCCAGTTGCATGCCCTATGTTTTATAGTGGTCGTTGGGGAATACCCAGAGGTGCTCCCTCAGCCTCCCGGGTGGGATGGGGTCAAATAAAAGGAACACAAAGAGTTTTAGAGCATAGAAATACCCACTTGCTAGAAGTAGTATTTCTAAGCTAGTAATGACAAAACCACCTTTACCACAGGAATGGGTTTGTCATTGTGAATCCAATGATAGGAAACATTATGAGGCTGCTCCACTGCAATCCACTATTGCAGCCTGAAGTAATTTTCACCATTCTCCCATGTTCACCTATGGGAAGAGCAAACCTCATAGGTTGTGAAAACAACATGGGTATTCTGCACTACCTAGGCATGGTACACATGTGTACCTGCCCTGCCTTTTACCTGCCACTTGCTTCACCCCTCAGGACGTCCCCCAGGATTGCTCTAGTGGTAGTGAAAGGTCCCCTCAGGATGGGCTAGTGATTTAGCAACCAGCCTGAGCATACGTGCAATTGTGCCCACCCCGGCCCGTGTTGTCAGGCCAAACCCTGGTTAAAACCACCATAGGGGCCAGTGCTTAGACACTGGCCTGCAGTGTCAGGCTTGACAAATGCTTAAAAACATCCTGTGAACACCACTCCTAACAGGTGTAGGAAGGGTGTGCGCACTTTCACACGGGATTTACAGTGGGAAAGTGCCCAGAGACCTAGGCCACTACAAGAGAATCAGCAAAACCCAGGAGGAAAGAGCAAAAAGTATAGGGAAACACTACCTGAAGAGTATCGGGTCTAACAGTAACCATGTCAAAAAGGAGCACTTTCCTACATCCATCCATCTACTCAACCTCCCTTTCATCCATCCATTCTTTCACTTATTCACCCATCCACACTTTTATCCAATCACCCATACTCCCTTTCACTCATCTATTCATTCTCACTCATCCATCCTTACAGCCATATTTTCATTAATTAATTCATTCATCCACCCTTTCACTCACCCATCCACCCTTTCACTCACACCTATCCATCAGTCTTTTCACTCAACCAACCAACCAACCAACCAAAACTTTGCGTTATTTATGAGCCTTTTTCTGCCAAGTTGCAGATGGAAGAGGCCTATCAAGAACTCCACCCCTGCTTTAGCTGGTAAAGCGGGGGTTCACAACGTCCCTAGATCAGCATTTAGAAAGCCCTTGGCTGAGTGGAATGGGAGGTGAGGATGGCTCTTGAGGATGTTCATGCCGGGTACGTGCCAGCAGTAAAAATGAATTTCCCTAGGTTGATACTTTCATCAATAATGGCACCAAAACTTCTGGCAGAGGATAAGGGTTTGAGATTGTTGGGTGGGAATGTTCTTGAAATGGATAGTAAGCAGAGGACTCTGGCAGATAGAAAACTTCTGTCTTGGAAGAGTTGAGCACGAGCAGTTAGAGGGTCATCATTAACAAAAGACCATTAAACAGTCTGAGGTGCAAGGTTTGAGGTGGGGTAGAAAGTCCTAAAGGAGAGGAATATTTAGAAGTCATCTGCAAAAAAGATGGTATGAGAAGCCAGAGTAAATTATGTCTTCCGAAAGCTGTTGTGTACAGAGAAACTAGCAGGGTACTGACACCGAACGCTGAGGGACACCAACCAGAAAGAGGAAGGGGGCAGAAGCGAGCAAACACCATGAGACAGAGAAAGAGTGGTGAGGCTAGTGTGGAGAGGCTAGTGTGGAGAGGAGTGTTAAAAGGCTGATGTGTTAAAATGTGCAAAGAAGCTAAGTAGTATGTGGATGGGTGATGTGCAGTTTGCTGTATACAAGAAATTGGGTTGTTAGTTGAGGGGGTAAGTGCCCACCTCCAGTAATAATCACAGTCCTTGTCAAGGTGAACCACTAAAGTCACTTAATAAACCTGTGCTCAACCTCCTGGTAGCTGTGGCATAGAGCAGACAAGCTTAACTTAGAAGCAATGTGTAAAGTATTTATGTAGTACTAAAACGGTAATGTTGAAATGCAAAACAATAAAAACCCCAAAGTGAATTAGAATAATAGAGTGAAATGTAATAAGCAAAATGACAACAAAATAAAAAAAAATCTAATAAGCGGAACCAGATATATGATTTTTTAAAGTTTTAAGCAGAACTAGTGCCAACAAGCACAAACTGACAATGATAGTCAATGGTCACGGTAGAACAGGACCTTGGTGCAATTTGATGGTGCTCGCGATTAAGCGCAGGTTGGATACACTAACCGTGTTAGTCCTTTTAAAAAAAGTTACCTTCTGACTCCCAATCCACCACAAGAGTACACTTTTAAAGCCCCCCAGGACCTCAGGTGGAGGCTCTTAGAGACTCACAGTGAGGCAGGCAGAAGCCAACAGCAGGGTCCAGTCCAGGTGCCACTGGTCAGATGGCCAGTTGAAGAAAAAAGTCCCCTTTGTAGCTTGTTGTGTCCCTAGTTGGTCATTCATATGATCCTTGGAGTCCACTTCTTTGTCCCGGGTACAAGAGGGAGAGCAGGTCCAGTCTTCTAGGCTTTTCTCAGGTCTCAGACAGCAGGTTCAACCTCTTCTGATCTTCCACAGGTTCTGAAGTGGATGCCTGGAGATGCCACATTTATGGGTGGCACGAGCTAGTGTGTGGGAATGACCCCTGGTGACTTCCTAACCAATAGGATAAAGGTTTCCGGGGCTAACCTTAGTCACTTTGGGTATTTTCAAGCTGGCCAAAGTCCCTGGCCACACTAAACGTGTGCTGAGTGGTGTATGTGGGGAGTGTACCATAGTAATCCTCGTGTCTTCGCACATCTAACGCAAAAATCCAGTTGTAGTCAGTCCCTATACCCCCAACAAACTCGGAGAAAGAAGGTTGGCAGAATAAAGCTGATCTTTCAGCAACCAGACAGTGGATACACACAAATTGTTTTGGCGTTCCAATGCCCTCTTCGCCACAAATGTTCTATGTAAACCCAGCAGATCTGTAAAACAAAAAAGAGGCCAGCTGTGATTGGGGCCTGTCTTTGGGGGTGGGGGGTGGGGGGTGGACTGATTTACAAAGAAGTACTGCGTGTGCCTGCCCTAAATATATTGGCCGCTGCCCGGTTCTTCTCCTACACCCTTTAACACAACGTCTAATCAAGTACTCCTTTCCCACTTCCCACGCACCATCCCAGACGAACATCTCCCCGAACTCAATAATGCCAACCCATCATGCATCTAATTGACCTGTTTAGCCCTGAAATATTAAAAAAATTGCCCCTCTCCTGCTTGTTCTCGAGGGGGGGGGGGGAAGAGGAGGGCGTTGAAGGTTAAATGGACAGAGCTCTCCTCAAATAGAGAAGTCTATATGGGTTGGGCTTTTGTGTGGGGCTCGTCTTCCTAGTGCTGCACACTATTTAGATGGGATGAAAAATCAGAGAATTCAACCTTCAGGGCAATCTGGAGTCTATCATTCAAAAACAGAGCCTTGGACGCCAAGTTCAGATGTAAAAGATAAATCCCTAGGTGGCTAGCTACAACCAAAATCTCTTTGGAAGTAATCCACCTAAGGTGACTAGCACATGAGGCTAACATTCAGAGAGCAATGTTGATGAAACTCTACAGTAACTTGGGAAGCAAAAATGTACCTAATAAGAGTGGTGAGCAGTGAGGCCCAACCTTTCATAAATCCTTCAGTAATCGCAACTGGAATCTTCTGATACAGGCCCTGCATTTCAATGTAGGCTAATACTAATATGTGTTGATAAGCACTCTTTGACCTACAGGTGTCTCCACGTCCAAGTGTTCACAGACTCCAACATCCATATTAACAGGAGGGTTACATTTGCAAGGGTGGAGAGTATTAGTATGAAGAGCTTAACTAGTTTGTAGGGAACTGTTATCAGAGAGAATGTGCTGAATCCACAGATTTTTCTCGAGCATGGAGGTTACCATTAGGATTTCTGACGTAGCAGGGGTATGTCTTACCTGGACAGTGAAAGGACACACCTGTGTAATTAGATTTGAATTTATGTGCCCATGTGCTTCTCGCTCAGTAGACAGACCGGCTACTTCTTTGCTTTTGTAAACAAGAACCTAGGAATCTGGAAACCCTACCTTGTCCTCAAATGCATCTTCTATTTGTGCACACTTTGCAAGTGTGCGAGCAGACAGGCTGTTCACCTACCTTGCCAAACTCCTGAACAAGAAATTGAACCTTATGGAACCCCGCATTGGAGACAGAGTTTCTTCCAATGAAGTTGGTGAAATTTGACTTGTGTAAAACTGCAAGCAGTTGCCACAGCTCGTTTTAGCACAAGTGCCAGGAATAAGGCACGGCTGAGCGAGTTTCAGCAAGCAAAATAAGAAACGGGATTCATCTTGTTTCAGTTTTTGTAGCTGGAAGCGTATTTATCTACTTTGTGTAACTATGTGAATAGCAGTTCTCTTGTAGAATCTATTTGAACCACTTTTAGTTGGCTAGTCACACAGGACCTCAGTACAGGAAACCTTTCCACATCCGCAATATCCTTATTGTCGGGTGCAAATTTCCCTCATCGTAATTGAATAAATTATTACTGCCCTCTGTGCCCCATCCACCCAAGCAAGCTCAACTTGACTAAGATGTGTGAATATTTCATCATCATCTTTCTAGAGTAGAGACCTAAAATCTTTTGAAAAACCTACAGTGGTGTATTTTCGCCATCTTAGGCGTCAACGGCCAACCCTCTGCCATGGTCTTCACATTTTCAGTCTCTGGTCTTGCCGTAAAACGTGGTGTCCAACGTAGGTGCAGGAGGGCTTAATCTGTGGAAGATTTCTCAGGATAATTGCTATGTAAAGGATTTCAATTCTGTGGATATCCTGAAAATCGACATGGACTGGGCCCCCTTGAGTCTGTGTTAGAAATTAGGCCAGTCGTTTCCCCCTGCACAATAACAGCCATGACAAAGAGATGGAGTCAGTAACTCGAGCTAGTATTCAGAGCAGTCAAAGATGTACTGTGTCCTGGGCATTACACAGTTGACAGCCAGGGTGAGAGGATTCTACACTATGGAGTCAAGCCTCACCCTATGTGCATCCCTCATTCGATAACGGTCACTGAGAGAAACGTCTATGCTGCAGAGGGAAGAGCCCTGCCAGACTCCTTAGATCTAGCAAGCTTAAGATTCAAGGCCTCTTCTCAGAGTACCTCAGCATCTATCTATTGTTGTAGCCCATGAATTGATGAACCTTATCAAGCAGCCAAC
Source organism: Calotriton arnoldi (assembly GCA_963921515.1). NCBI lineage: Eukaryota > Metazoa > Chordata > Amphibia > Caudata > Salamandridae > Calotriton > Calotriton arnoldi. The sequence continues at coordinate 262,223 of CAWUFW010012926.1, forward strand.
AGCAATGAGAGCACTCCCTTCTTTATCTGTAGTGTTCATGTAATTTAAGATTTGAGTCCAGTAGATCATTGTAATTGCATCATGAAATTCTCACCTTCTAACCAGGAGTTCATGCCTCCAAGCTGTCATGTGTGAGGCGTTTAGCACTGCAATTTCCTTACATGACCTGGACAAGTACACAGATATCATACAGAATTTTCCATGATTGTCCAGACCCTTAACATTCTGCACCACTGACTCCTAGATCCACCTGTTCTCACCTGTACCGAAGAGAAAATGAACATTCAGTTTGTTCAAACCCATGCCCCTCTGCATTTGTAAGAAGAACGTTAGTGGAATGACCAAATCCATACCCAGAACACCAGCCAAAACCCTATGCAACAACCACCCTAACTTAGTGACGAGAAATCCACCTAGACATATGACGGCAAGCCCGCAACTTGCACTGTTCATGTAAATTTGAACCCAAGCTTTTCCCACTTTGGGATAATGCTGTGAAGAGCCGATTAGCTTGACGGCTCCTACTCAGAAGCACTAATTAGTGTGTGAAGTTTGCACAACTATCTTGCAAGAGAGAGGTGTTGGTTGCAAATTTCTTGCACAAACGTTAAATGTGAATAGCAAGAGTGTTGCACGCATGACACCTACAAGAACTGTTAAAACCAAAATGAGACTGCTGTTTTAGATTGTGTAGAGATGTTGTGGCTGTGTAGCGGTTGGAGAGGTTCTGGTGTATGACAAAATTAATTGCATCCTCATGGGAAGTGAAGAAATGTGCTATCTCACTGTTACTCGCTGCAGCACAGAAGAGAACATCGTTCAGACATGTACACCACATCCTCATTATCTTTTTGAGTGCAGCTTTTTTACATACAGGACTCTGATCCTGAACTATGGATAGATGGAAATTCTTTGACCTGTCATAACACAGGAATTCTCAATGCAGAAGATTTCCTCAACCCCTCACCCCCAGTTCTCCCCCCACAGCAGTCAAGCCTGGAGCCACACTTTGCCCTCCAGGCACTCATCTGTCCATTTATTTATAGGTTTTTATATAGCGCTAGCTAGACCCGAAGGTATCAGAGCCCTTTACAGAAATTCGGAGCAAGGCAATAATCCAGTCGCTGAGAGTAGGACGCGCAACAATCTAGGTTCAAGTACATACGAAATACATGCAAGGTAAAAAGTAGTTAGGCAGTGCGGATGGAACACAACTGGATATATACACAAAAAAATAGTTAGCACATGAGGGAGGAAATACTGCTTGTGGTAAATAAGCACAGTATGAGACCAAGAAGAGAAAGACGTTCTAGACAATAGAAGCAAACAAAAAAACCAGCCAACTTGTCAATGGGGTCAGAAAACCTTGAAAGAGAGCCTATTTGAACAGAGGTCAAGATTGTTCATGTGTTCCAGTATTTGGTGAGGAGATGGAGTTTCAGGTCTCTTTTGAAGCTGGAGAAGGAGGGGTTGCATCGTAGGTCCCTTGCGAGAGAGTTCCATATGCTGGGTACATTTCCTGAGAAGGCGCGTGCCGGGTTGATTTCCTTTTAAGTTTGGGCGGAACAAGAAGAAGTGTGTTGGAGCTTCTCAGAGTTTGCATTCTTCCTTCTTTTGCAAGTTTATTGTCCATGATATTCACAAAGTTTAAGAATTGATTTAGCTGCAGATGGATTGAGTACGGTGGAATCCTTGATTTATTTAGCTTAAAAGTTGGTCTCCAGGACGGTGGCGATTACTCCAGTGTGTGCCATTTAGAGCAACCCCACCAGCGTCTTATTGTTTCTATTGAATCTATCCCTCAAGCATTCTTTCTTACCGGCGTCAAACAAGCTGAAGGCGTCTCCATTTTCTATTGGATGAAAATTTACATACATTTAATAGGCAAGTTAGATTACACACTAATATCCAATGCTTTCGCTTCCAGTCTAAGAGAGATTCTTCATAGCTGGAGTATGTGAGTTTCAGCTTGTACGATGGATTGTCTTCTAGCAACATATAGGGGTGTTAGCTAGACCGAACCAGTTTGTAATTAAGGAAGCTTTCCTCTCCAGATAGTTAGTGTTGGAACTTCAGTATGCTCTGAAACCCACCTGAAGGAATTATTGGAACCTCAAAGTTTCTATGGTCTTGGATCCATACTTACATCAGATGCAATAGGTGTGCAGTCACTCTCTCTTCAATCAGCTGGTCTGGAAGTGTTACCCTCTGCTTCAGGATGCTCAGATTGGTCGACAGAGGTAAAATCGACAGGAGCCGCCCTGTACACCGCTTGTGAAACATGGGCAAACAATAGTTAATAACATCAATGTTTCAGCGAAGCATCTTTTTGTGTTACGTAAAGCAATTATAATAATTGATACTGGGTATACTTAAGTAACCATGTTGACAATCAAATGTTAAGAGCAAATACTTATTGGGATCATTAAGAAATGTATACTCAATAAACCATGTAGGCGATCAACTGTTCGAACAGAGAGTAAAAAAAAAAGCCATGTACATCGCAATTGTACCTCTTAATTTTAAAAGTGGTTCTACTGTATCACTTGCACCCTGTGAGCACTCTTGTTATATCTGCATTACCTGGCATTGCAATTAGAAGAGACACTTTTGAAATTAAGTGGCTTAATTGTAGTGTCTATCATTTCTTGCTTCTTCTGTTCAGACCATTGATTGGAAATGGTTTATTTTGTTTACCAAGTTTTGATTATTACATATAATTGCCCTTGCATTGGTCTGTCGAAGATGTTGTAAATTGTCTTATGTTAATGTGTCCCTGTTATGTTTCTTTGAGTCACAGCCAGGTAATGCCACTGCTTTCAACATATAATTGTGTATAGTTCCAGAAACCAACAAAAGTCATTTTGCTTCTAAACGCCACTCATTCTGTTATCCTGTGTCTAATTTTAGGGGACTTATTTTTAAAATGGGGAGATCTTCCATTACTTTTATTTATTTAATATTTTTGTATAGCCCTGGCCAGACCCGAAGGTATCGGAGCGCTTTACAACATTTATCGTGAAGCAATCGGACATAAAGTATAACAATAATATACACATTGATTTGTGACGAATCCTGTTCAGGGAGGGGGGACAAAGGAGCCAGTCAAGAGGTAGGTGATGTAGAAGCCTTCTTATCAAAGTGACTGTATACTCCAATGGGCACGATTCTACGTTAGGCGGCAGCTATCCCTTCGGAAGAGTTCGGTTGAGGAAGAGGTCTTTGAGCTGGCTTTTGAATTTTACGAAGGAAGGGTTAGTCCTGATATGGACTGGGATGGAGTTCCAAATTTTGGGCGCATTTCCAGAGAAGGAGCGTGATAAGGTTTTTTGTTTGCGAGTTTTCGGAGGAATGAGAAGTAGTGTTAGTACTCCTGAGAGTCCTTGTCTGACCGGCCTTATTGAGTTTGGAGGCCAGGTAGGCAGGTTTACCAGTGTGCAGAGCTTTGTGTGTGAGACAAGCAGTTCTGAAGTTGGCCCGCATTTCGATTGGGAGCCATTTTAGCTCTCAGAGCGGGAGAGATGTGTTCGTATTTCTTTACTCCAGTGACCATCCTGGCTGCTGCATTTAGAGTTGATCTGAGGGGAGCTAAGTGAGATTTTGCCGTGCCTGAGAGGGTTGCGTTCCCGTAATCCAATCTGGACAGAACCAGGGATTGTGTAGCCTGTTTAAGATCATTGGGTGGGATGAAGGGTTTTATTTTGTTGAGTAGTTTTAGGTTGAAGAAAGCGCTCTTTGCGGTGTTCTTGATGTGTTTGACCATGTCTAAGTTTGGGTCCAGAGTGATTCCCAGTGATTTTACGGAGTCGGCCGGGGTGAGATTGCAGTTGAGAGCATCAATGGTTTTTAGCCATTCTGTGATTTGGGGGGTCTGCTCTTTGTTGGATATGAGAAGGAATTCCGTCTTATCTTGGTTGAGTTTCAGGTGGTTGAGGGATAGCCAGTGTTGGACTTCTCTTAGAGTGTCGTTTAGTCTCTGAATGTCATCAATGGAGGAAGTTTCTAGGTAGATCTGGGTATCGTCCGCATAGAGGTGGAAGGGGATGTTGGCTTTTTTGAGTATGGTGGTGAGGGGCTCCATGTAGATGTTGAACAGTGATGGGGAGAGAACTGATCCTTGAGGGACACCCCTGCTTATGGGGAGTAGGTCAGACGTGAAGTTTTTAATTTTTATTCTTTGGGAGCTTTTCTGCAGAAAGGAGGTAAACCACTGCAAGACCACCTCTTCTGCTCCAACCCTTTCTCGGAGTACATTAATGAGCAGTTTGTGGTCTACCGTGTCGAAGGCTGCCGATAGGTCCAGGAGTATGAGTAGACAGCATCGGTCCGTATCGAGTGATTTGTAGACATCATCAATGACGTTCAGGATCGCTGTCTCAGTGCTGCAACCTTTTCTGAAGCCCGATTGGTGAGGGTCTAGAAGGTTGTTACTGTCAATGTGTTGGGTAAGTTGAAGGAGAACACATCTTTCCAGGATTTTGGCTAGGAATGGGAGATTGGAGGCGGGCCTGAAGTTATTGAGATCGTTTGGGTCAGAGCCTGTTGTTTTTTTTTAGTAATGGCGTGACTTGGCCGATTTTGAGACAATCTGGCATGACTCCAGTTCTCAGGGAGCTATTTATAATCTTGGTCCAGAGCGGGGCTAGGGTGAGTTTGAGTTTTTTAGCCAGTTGGGCAGGGATAGGGTCTGCCATGTGTGACGAGGGTTTGGATCTGGTAATCATTTCAATGATTTCTGCTTCGGAGATGGGATTGAAAGACTTCCAGTTGTTAGCGGGGTGCCTGGGTGGGTTGTTGTCTTCTTTGCAGGGAGGCGGGCTTTTCTGGGGGGTCGGAGGTGGTCTTCCAGGGAGAGCTCAATCTTGGTGATTTTATCATTAAAGAACTTGGCAAAGTTATCACATAGCTCTATGGAAGCCTGCCCTGAGGTTGAGGGGGGCTTGGATGTTTGTTGTCTAATGAGATTAAAGAGTTCTTTGGGACGATTTTTGGCATTGTTTAGTACACCACAGAAGAAGGAAGTTTTTTCATTCTTGATGTGTTTTTTATATTTCCTGCGTTCAGTTTTGAGTTGATCAAGGTGGATTATGGACGGGTTGTTCTGCCAGAGTCTTTCTGCAGCTCTTAGTTGTCTTCTTTCAGAGTTCAGGTCTGTGTTGAACTAAGATCTCGATGGAATGTTCCTGACTCTTTTTTGTTTCAAGGAAGCTATTTGGTCAAGTATGGAAGTCATTGTTGCATTGTAGTGTGAGGTAAGTTCAGTTGTAGAGAGGTCGCATGTGGTGGTGGGAAGGAGTGAACTTACCCTTTCTTCTAGGTTGGCAAGGGGAATCTGTCTTAGATTTCTCGCCCACTGGGGGGGATTCCTGTGTACGAGGTAGGCAATGGATCGTTTGGTTGATGTGAAATAGAATGATGTGGTTGTCTGACCAGTCAACAGGAAGGATGTGGTCAATAGTGACTGTATCTTCGTGAGCTATAATGGCATCCAGGATTGAGCCTCTGTTATGGTTTTGCTCTGTGCAGTGTTGGATAAGATTGTTGCGTAGAAGTTCATTCATGGATTGGATCAGAGAATTATTTTCATCATTCCAATGTAGGTTGAGGTCACCTAGTATTATGTTGTTAGAGTCCAAGAGTGAGCAGTGTGTTATCAAGTCGGAAAGGTGTTCTCCGAATGAGGGGGTGTTGCCTGGCGGATGGTAGAGGAGATGGCAGTATAGCGTTTTGTTGTCAATCGTCTTAATGGTGGAGGTTAGATATTCAAATGTGTTATATTTGAAGGAGTCCATTTCCGTTACGGAGATGTTGCTCTTGTGGATGATTGCAATCCCCCGCCTCGATGGTTCTTTCTGTCTTTATTGATGATTGAGATCCCCGGGGGCACAAGCATGTCAATGATTGGGGAAGAGGACTCATTCAACCAAGTTTCTGTGATGAACGTGATGTCTATGTCATGGGTGAGGATGGTTTCTGCCAGTTCTGTTGCGTGTTTGGTAGCAGATCTGCAGTTTATGAGCATGCAGTTGGTCGTCCCCTTGTTGTTGAGTTTCTTCGTAAGGGGGGCCATGGGGATATTAGTGAGGAAGGCTGGAGGCCTCGATGTTCTAGGTGCAATGCGGTCTCTTCCAAATCCAGTGATAACCTGGATCTTGAAGCTGGGGTTCACAGTTGAAGATGCGTCATAAGAGTTAGCAAGATCAATCGCCTCTCTCATGGACATTGCGGCGCTTGTTCTTTTGGGTCTCTGAGGCTGGTTCATGAAGGGGGTTGTGTTCCAGCTGTGCCATTGAGCCTTGGGATGACTTGTCTGTTTGGTGTTGTTAACTGTGGGTGTAGGGTGTGGGCGTTGGGTAGGCTCCAGAGGTGTGGAGAGGTTCGATAGGATTTCGTTGATGCCCTGTATTACGATCTCTAGCTGGCTTTCTAGCAGAGCAAGTCTCGGAGTCATATTCATAGTGGAGGGGGTAGGGGAATTTAAGTTTAGGATGTCCTGAGCTGGGCAGTCCAGGGATGGAGAGAGCTTGCCAGTGGGAGTGTGGCTCACAGTGTTAATGTTGCCTATGTTGCCCCTGAGGAGAGCCGTGGGCATGTGGTGTGAAAAATCACATCGTGATTCAGGCGGTAGCTTCTTGAGTGCCGGTGAAAGGTTAGAGTTAGGGGTCCTTGACTGAGGGTCGGTTTCGCTAGTTGCTTGTTGGGAATAGTATCGTGGAGAGGGGGGGGGGGGAGAGGTGGAGGTCGGCAAGGGGTTGGAGAGTCTCAGGAGGGACGTACCTCAGATTTGTATTGGGTGAGAGGTATGTATTGTGCGAGTCAGGGGAAGTGAAGGGGGAGGAGAGGGTAGCGTCGGAGGGGGATAAGTTGGAGTTGGTGGAATGTGTCTTGGGATTGATTTGTGAATTCTCCAGGGGGTCAGTCGGTTGGGGGATAGGGAATTGTTCGAGTGGGAATAGAGTAAATGAGTGAAGGCGTAGCGTAGCGTGTGGAAGAGGGAGTCAAATGCGTCTAGGTTGTCATTGTTGGCTTGGATCAGGACTGTACCGTTGCTGTAGATAGTCGCAGAGGTGTTGCCACTGCGCGTAGGGCGGTTTGAGATGGAGATCGTCAGTTTGCAGCTGAGAGGGGTGCTAGTTGTTTTGGATATGTGAATGCAATATGCAATAAAATGTCTATTTTTAAAAATGTGATGAAAGGGTATTATTTTGAATTTCACCTCCGAATGTCTGGCTGTAGTTGATGCCAAGACCCCCATGATGCACTTTAAGAATGTTGTGCTATATTTTATGTAGTTTCCCCATAGTGCTTCTTGTTAGTGTTGGGCTATAGTTGTCAAGCACCCATAAAATAGACTTTGTTAGTGTTGTCCTGTAGTTGACATCAAGCGCTTCCATAGTCCCTTAGATAAACAAGGTAGCTAAATCAGTACATTTCTATCTCCATGCCCTGAACAAATCCCCCTTGACCATCTGAAAACTGCAATATATGCTCCAGGCACTTTGTGACTAGATTTTGGAAATGCTACACTTGCAGACATGTATTAGTCTTCAAAGCAAACACAAGGAGATGATGGATGGAGCACTGAAACGTTTCAGACATTCACCCCCAGTCTGGGTTGAATCCATCATAGTTCTTTAGCTCACTTTGCCACCTCAGGTTAGACCCAGCCATATGCAAATCAGTCTTGACCCTGGTCCTCATGGGAACAGTCCAGCCCGAACTGCCACGCTAGGTCTTCCCTGGACCGGAAACCAGCATCCTGGGCCCAGTTTCGGGGTAACACCCCTCATCAGCCAGGCTAGCTTGAATCCAGTGGCAAAGTGAGCAAGTGACCCACGTCTGGGCATACCCTGCCAACTTAGGGCGAACAAAGCAAACACAAGGAGATGATGGATGGAGCGCTGAAACTTTTCAGACACTCACCCCAGTCACAGATCTGGGTTGAATTGAAGTTGTTGAGGTGATGGATTCAATCCAGCTTTGTGACTGGGGGTGAGTGTCTGAAAAGTTTCAGCTGTCCCTCCGTTATCTGCTTGTGTTTGCTATGTATTAGTTTACAAACTTGGTGCTGGAAACAGTTCTGCATTTTGCGCAAGGCTTGTCACCGCTTCAGGCACATTTTAGCACATTGCCCCCATGTTGTGCAGTCTTCCCTGGCTTGCCATAATCTCAAGGATTCTGTTCAGAATCTGATTTCTCGTCTACAGAGCCATCGACCACAACAACCCTCCTTACCTAGCTGAATTGCTGCCCTTTCATAGTGGTTTGAGAGGCCTTAGAAGTAGAAATACTATTCAGCTTGAAGTATCCAAATTCAGGGCAGCATCTTCCCAAAAACAACCCTTCACTGGCTCCCTATCTCTCGACATAAGAAAGAATCCCACTCTCACCTTTAGAAGACTTCCGCCAGTTCCCAAACTAACACCTTTTGTACTTAAATGAACTTAAGAATTGATCTATTCGAATGTCCCATTGTTATTGCTTATATTATCTACTGCTATTTGTATTGAATTGTTCTTCACAATAGAGTATTGCATGTTTTATTCAGTTTTTTGTGACTGATTCATCCAGGCGGCAAACCATCTCTGTACCGTTTATTTAGTTTTGTGTTAGTGTTTGGTTTTATTTTGTAATAGGAAGGTTTTTTGTGATGTTTGATGTTTTAGGCATGTGTTTGGAGATGAGGTTTTTGACTGGTTTCTGAGAAGGTTAATTTAATTATGTCTTTGCGTGTAAGTGGTTTTACCAGAAGGAAAGAAAATTGACTGACATTCTTGCCTCTCGCCTCCCTGAGGATTCCTTCCCTACCTTGTCTTGGATGAGGCATAATACCTTAGTCCACACACTTTGCTTTGGATATCCCGTAACAGAGGCTACTCACTTCTTTTCTGGGGTCACTCCACTTCCTCTTTCAGGATGCCTAACTTTTAGAGTGCTCCATAAATGTTAGAATTTAAGTCAAGTCCCTATTTTACACGTGGAATTCATCTTTCTTCAGTCACATTTAAAAAAAGAAAAAAAATTGACATTAATAGGTCTCACCTGAAAGATTATATTTCATCTTGTGAATACCTGTTTTACTAACCATAGGAACAATAACACTAATACCTGCAACATTACGTTCCTTTTCGACAGATACTGTTCATCCAAATTAGATAAATATATCTCACCCCTAAATTCATTTAATTACATTTGTTCATTACAGCACTTACTGATAATATTTGGCCTTTAATACATATTGTTGTCGTCATACGTTGCTTTATAAGATTATCAATGAACTCACTGAGTATCACCAATAAAATTACATTTTTATATTTAGCACTTACCTTCCTTTAGGAGTCAAAAACATTAATATATCTGATATGCAAGATTGGAATTATGTTTCCAGTACATATATTTTTTAACTATCACTCCAAGTAACAAAAAATACCCAAAATATGACCACCAAAAGATCATGCTTTTTGAATTTGTTTTTGCATCTTCTTAGGAGTGCTTTAAATTGGCCTACTGGGGGCGGTTTACGTTAGTATGTTATTTAAAAGATTTTACAGCTCAGAATGGGCCTATAGGGCATTGAATCTCCATACATCTAACAAGAGTACATTGCTAAATGCTGCAGTGAAGAAATCAGCCTATCAGAAATAACATAACTTGCAGAGAGCATGGTAGCTGATCAGTTGATGTTGAGAATATATGGAAAGAAGGGCGCAAGGAGTAAGAATGGGAAGTTGAGATGATGGGGAAACTTCATTAGCGGACGTTTGAGATATAAATTATCAATATATTGACAGAATACAATCGTCTTTTATTGTTTTCTGAAGACCCACACTGAGTGAGTTGCAGCGCTTTAAGTAAAGACCACCAGATTGAGATAGCAGAACTGAGAAAGGGATTTTGAAGTTGTAAATTCAGGTGTTGCTTCTAGAATGAGCCAATTGCGACCTTTTAAGATAGGGGGGGGGATTTGGTCATTTTTTTGTGTGTTTTGTTTCTCGGACAGTCATCGAGCTGCGTGAACTGTTGCTTTTAGAGGCACTACGGTGTTTGATTAAAGTAGGCAGAACTCTGTTTACATTTTTTCATTGTCAGTGCAGGATAGAATTCTTGCGTGGATTACCGTCTTGAAGCTTATGAGAGGAATTGGTATTTCATGTTCCAGAGGAGTTGTCATTGGAAGTTGGTGTGTATGCTTATTAGGTTTGGCTTAGAGACAGGTTTAGCTGTTCACCAGCCTCATGTTTTCCAAAACAATCATAATAATATACATACATATAGGGGCTTTGGGTCCACTCTCATCATCTATTGGTCTGCTCAGCTGTCATTCACATTTTTCTTCCGCGCACAACTGCGTACAGCATAGAACAGAAGGTCAGCACATTTTATCCATTGGCTGTGTTGCACTGTGAATGACAACATTTTGACTGATCATATGTGCAGAGCCGCTAGAAAAGGAGTGTACATCAGTGCCATGGCTGATGTGTCTGGGCTGCTGGGTCTCTTTTTTTTTTAATGGTTTAAATCTTTTTATTGAAGCAGTGCAAGAAACGAGAATGCGTCAAGGCGGGCTACGCAGAGCCCAGTGACATGTATCAGCATTTATATTTATGAAAAATAAAACAAACAATAAACACTGAAACATTCCCACCCCCCACCCAGAGAAGAAAAAAAAAGGGAGAGAAGAAAGCCTTCCCACTCCCCCCCCCCCCCCCCACCCCTCGTCCACTGAACTCAATGTGTCGCAGCGCGGCGCTGAGTGACGTCTCCAAGGCTGGTCCCGCTATGTGGAGGGATCCGGTGAATTGAGTCGCAAGAGGCGTAGATATCTGGGGCATGTCAACTCCTGGAAGTCTTGAGCGAGGAGGGTCAGAAATGGCTGCCACAGCTCGCCAAAGGTCGAGCCTTTCCCGGCTACTGTAAGTGAGATCTTTTCCGTGCCTAGGATATGCCACAGCCGCTGAAGCCACCCTGTGTGCGCAGGAATCCGGGGGGACCTCCAGTGTATCAATATGTTCTGGGTGGCGGTGCCGAGCGCTATTGCTATCTGCCTCCCTCTCCTGGACTTCAAGGGGTAAGTGAGCGGATTCGGTACCCCCAGAAGAACATATGCCAGGAGCCGGGGGAGCTCCATGTCAAGATATTTGTCAATTACGTCAAGGATTTGCGTCCAGTAAGGTTGTACACGTTCGCATTCCCATAAAAGGTGGACTAGTGTGCCTGTCTCCCCACACCCCCTCCAGCAGTCTGGGCTTTGTGCAGGGTCGGCCTGGTGGAGCCTCTCTGGAGTGTAGTACCAGTAGTACGCTAGCTTGGTGAGTGTTTCGGTGAGGCCTATATGGCTCGCAGTGTGGCGTCCCCTATAGCATGCTCCCTCCCACTCTTTGCTGCTTAAGTCGCGGCTAAGGTCCCTCTCTCACCGCGCACGACCTGCCTGATATGTGTGCGTGTAGCGGGACAGGAGCATTTAATATAGGTCCGACATCTGTTTTTTGTCTGAGGACCGCGTGATTAGCCATCATTCGTACGAGGTGAGACATCTGCGCACTTGTGATTGGTTGTCGGGGTGCATGGCCCAATGCCGCACTTGTAAATAATGCAGTCGTTCAGATTCTGGGAGACCGTAGTCGGCTCGAAGCTGGGAGAAGGGAATGATGCCCTCTGCATCGAATAGGAGGCCCAGTGCACGACACCCGGCAGCTCTCCAAAACGGAAAGGATGTCGCTCCCATCCAAGGGCTAAAGTCAGTGTTGTCGAAGAGGGGAGTAAGCGGAGAGGGGAAGGTCGTCAACCCATGGCGTTTGCTGGTCTGGTCCCAGACTAAAAGAGTAGTGCGTGTCACTTGTGAGGCGTAGAGATTGGGCGGGCGCTGGGGTTTCCTAAGGAAGGGGATCTTCATAAGAGATGTACCTGCAACTGCACAGTCCTGGAAGAGCCAGTGCTTCTCTGATTCTGCACGGCTCCACTCGACCAGGTGCCGGAGCTGTGTGGCTTTGTAATAGAGCGTGAGATCTGGGATCCCGAGTCCCCCTTCATTAGGTGGCAGGAAGCTAACCGTCCTTTTTATCCTCGCCTTGCACCCTTGCCAGATGAAGAGAGAGAGCTCCGACTGTACCCGATGTAGCCAGCCGGTGGGAGGCTGCAAGGGGAGCGTCTGAAAGAGGTACAGTATTTTGGGGAGGATCGTCATTTTAATAGCCGCAATACGCCCCAGCCACGAGATCGGATAGTGCTTCCATCGCTGCAGATCTTTGCGGATTTGCGCTTGTAGCTGGGAATAGTTGACTGTTAATGCACAAAGGAGGACACTGTTCCTAAGGAGGTATGCAAAGTATTGCTATCTCCTGAGAGGGAAAAAGAAAAAGAGAAAAGGGGGCAGAAAGGGGGAAATAAGTAAAGTTAAGAGATAAATAAACTAGGCCTTGGACTCCCAAAATGTAAGGGAAGAACAAGTCTGTTCCTTGTTGCCCTCACACACCCCGAAGGATGTCATGCTTCATCATCGGGCGGTTGCTCCTCGTTGGGCCGGCGCTGCAATGCCCAACGGGTCCCCCGAAGGGTCACTTTGTCGGAGATCTTCTGCGGACCGCCGTTTGGTGCATGCGAGAGTGTGGAGGGAGTCCTAAATGAGGAAAGTGCAAGTGTGTGTAGTGATTAAAAAAGACTAAGGGTTACAAAAAGATCTAATTTTAATAAGACGGAACCCGTGTCAAAATAAAAAACCCGTAGGTTAAATGTTACCTATGAGGCATAATGTGCCTGGGTAACTCATAGCCTGTAGGGTAGGGGCCAGCTGGATGCCCAAGTATGGGACTGTCTCGTCGGACCATTGCAAGGGATGCCGGTTCTGAAGATCTGCCCGCATCTGTGACGGCAGTGAAAGGTTCAGTGCCGTGGATTTTGAGATGTTAACCTTGAACCCGGAAGCCCTCGCGAAGGAGTCCAGCTCCCCCAAGAAGGCTCCCAGAGCGGTCATCAGATCCGCCAGGGTGACTAGGACATCATCCGCGTACAGGCTAATGGTGTGCGTATCCCGCCCGAAGCGGATGCCGGTGATTTGGGGGTGGTCCCTGACTCTCTGCGCCATTGGTTCCATGTAGAGGGCAAAGAGCAGGGGCGACAGAGGGCATCCTTGCCTCGTACCTCTGCTGATAGGGAATGGAGTGGAAGTGTGCCCATTAACCCTCACTGTTGTTGTGGGAAAGCGGTAACAATGGAGTATGTGTGTCCGCATCTTTCCCCCCAGGCCAATGCGGATCATAGCGTGCTCTAGGTAGGGCCAGTGAACCCGATCAAAGGCCTTTTCGGCATCTATAGTGAGGAGCATATAATCCCCTGGGACACGGGATGCCTTCTCTGAGATGCATGACTCTCTTCGTGTTGTCGTTCGTCTGCCTTTGAGGGATAAACCCGGCTTGGTCAGGGTCTATGATCCCCGGCATACAAGGTGCTACACGTGCCGCCAGAAATCCGGTGTAAAGCTTCAGGTCGACATTCAGAAGGAAAATAGGCCTATAAGCCCCGCAGCTTGTCTCATCTTTCCCTGGTTTAGGAATAACTGCAATTGCAGCCTCTAACATAGAGGGAGGATCGCCCCAGGGGACGCGAATGAGTTAAAAAGCCGGGTGAGCAGGGGGGTAAGCGTGGAGCAAAATTGTTTGTAAAAGGCTGCCGTGTATCCATCGGGCCGGGGGATTTGGCTAGTTTCAAACGGGTGATGGCTGCTATGACTTCCTCTGGTCGTATCTCCCTCTCTGTGTTCCGCCTGCTCTGGGGTCAGCGTAGGGAGACGGGCCTGCGTCAGGTATGCGTCTATGTCTGCCATTTCCAAAGGTTGTTCATCGTAAAGCTGAGCATAAAAGGTGCGAAAAGTCTCGGCAATAGCCGCATCGTCCGTGAGCACTGTTCCCGTCTGGTCCTTAATTTCCTGGATTCCCTCGCGCGGTCTAACCTCCCTGAGTTTGTGTGCTAACAGTCACCCGCATTTGTCTCCCCCCACATAAAAGGAGTGTCGCAAACGTAGTGCGGCGTATTCCGTCTTGTCGCGGTCGATGGCAGCCAGCAGCGACCGAACCGCGGTCAGTTGACGCCAAATGTGTGGGGCTCCTGTGCGTCGATGCATCTGTTCCAGTTCGCGCACTTTCTGTGTAAGGTCCTCTCTTTTCCTTTTGCGCTCCTTATTATCTGCGGAGGAGATGGCGATTATTTCGCCTCCGACGACCGCCTTTAAAGCCTCCCACCTAGTGGACATGGGTGTGTCAGGGTTATCATTGTGTAACAAGTAGTCGTCCAGTGTACGTTGTATCATTTTTTTTTATTTTATACATTCCTTATGTTTTGGGGGGAGGAAGAGAAAAGGAAATGCCTGTTGGCTTTGCCAAAGCTTGTTTTGAGTTGGTAATCTAAATTGAAACCTATGATTTTACATGCAGACAAAAGGTGATTGTTGAGTTTGTGGAAGGCAGGATCTCTGACCACTGATTTATGTTTTAGGGGTAGCAGTTTTCCATATGTTGGCAGGAACTCTGTTTTTATGTGACTTCAGTCTCAAGAACATTTATGGCATCCAGGATTTGGTGTTTGTAAGACACAACTCAGTGACAATATTTAAGACCGAATATAGAGCATTTGGATATTGTGTGCATACTGATCGAAGGACAGACTCCTCTGTCACCATCAAGATTACCAGAGCTCCACCTTGAAATTGAAGAGCTCGTGGGACATGCTGTACCCATGAGGTATTGAATGTCCTCCGTGCAGGCTGAGATTATTCGGCTCAGTTTTTAGAAAAACTAGTATTAGAAAAAAATGTATCCCAAAAACACTTTGGTTGAAATTTTGATTTTTGAGACAAACATTAGAGAAACGTGATTAAAACCATCATGTATTGATTACTAAATATAATATTTGATTTCACGCCACTCTAAGATGAAAAATAGAATACCTTGGATGTGTGACTAGAACTTTGCTGTAAGTACTGTAAGATCGGATTTAGAATGGTGATTTAACTAATCATGCTACATTGAAACCAAAGAATTCATAACATTAACAATGTATATATTAGAGTATGGTGAAACATGCTATACCTACGATCTGTAACCAGCTCCTTGCGGCCCTTCTTCGAGAACTGTGGTTAGAACATCACTGTACCTACTCCCAGGCTTCTTGCTAGAAGATAGATAAGCCATATTTTGAATTAAATGTTGTAAAACCAAGATTGTCATTCACAGTTGCAACAAAATGGAAAAAGGTGCACTTTTATTCAATGTTTCTGTCAAAAAGCATTTTAACAATTTCATGTCACCAAAATAATCTATAGCCACTAGTACCTGAACCAGTTCTTTTTATTTTTGAGGTTCTAAGTTGGTGAACGAACTCGGTGCCTTTCTTGCAAGCGCATGGGGTGTCTTGGATTCTGTGGGAGTTTGCTCTACTTGGGCATATCAAAGCTCACATGAGATAAGGATTAAGCCACCTCCTTCATCCTGAAGCAGGCAGAAGTGTTTGGTTGTGCACGGTTATGTATTTTTCAGTAGTTTTCCTCTGCAGAGGTAATTTTGTAATTGGTCTGTAATTGGGAAGATCTTCTGGGCCTAAGGTCAGTTTACTTTTTGGGAAGTTAATGTCCACATTTAAACGAGCTTGGAAGATTCCTGAGAACCGTTAATGAGTGTATTAACACGTCCAATGTGTGTCTTTAATGCAGATGTGGATTTTGCCTTCGCAAAGTAATTTGTCAGTCTAATTTTTGTTTTAAGGGGAGAGGTTATTTTTTCAAAGAGCTTCGCTATCTGCTCGAATTTGTTCCTGAAGAATTTTAACATATCAGTGTGCTTTTGGTGTTGTGAAGAGTGAGCTTACTGAAGGCGATGTTCACTCTTTCATAACATGAAGGCGAGTTCTGGATTAGTTGTGATCTGATTATGTAGTTACAAAGCTTTTGTGCGTCTGATTTTTTTTCTTGTAAGTGGGTGCATCTTACCGAAGGCTTCTGAGAAATTCTGGTATTTTAAATGCCCTCCATTGGCTGTCCAATAAATTGCTTTTGAAGTCTGTTTTGTCATCCTGTTATTTGATTTGTACCAAATCCTGACTCTTTGACCGAAACCCTTAACCCCAGAGCACTATTTAAAGTGGTCATCAGGGGACTGGAAACACAATTCTATTCCTCCAATGACCACAACACTCTGGCTCACTTGAAGACCAAACTGCTTGATTACGATGAGGAAGCGCAACGCAAGGTTAAATTTCTTGGGAAATATGCTGAGGCAAGGAGATATGGAGAGGGCGATAGGCCGGGAAGGACGTTGGCCAGTATGATCCGACCCCCGCGCTCCACTACTTTCGTTCCCGAGCTAAATGGCACACAGGGAACTGTCATTAGAGGTCAGGCGGGTATCCTAGATGAATTTTCCTCATTTTATTCTAAACTCTACACTGCCACCCGGGGGACGAGCCCAGAGGGGATGCAGTCTTTTCTAGACTCTTTGGAGTTAATTTGGTTTAGTCAACGGCACAGGGACTACATGGACTTCCCGTTCAGTGTAGACGATGTCTCTCAAGTCATAAAGGGTCTACCTCTGGGCAAGGCCCCCGGGTCGGATGGACTAACTACTGCCTTCTATAAAGCTTACGTGGAGGAGCTGGCGCCACGACTGTTCGCAGTGTACGAGGAAGCCCGAACTACTGGTATATTGCCACCAACCATGCGGGGGGCAATCATAATCACTCTGCTGAAACCCGGTAAACCTGAGACTGAGCTAGATTTCTATCGGCCATTGTCTCTTATAAATGTAGATGTTAAAATTCTGGCCAAATTGATAGCTAATAGACTGCAGCCTCTACTTCCCCTTATTCCCCGCCCTGACCAGTCGGGCTTTATCCCCGGGCGCTCTACCTCCCACAACCTCAGGACTGTTTTTTCGGTGCTACATTATATTCACCCTGATGTCCAGGCCGCTGTGGTCTTCCTTGACGCTACCAAAGCGTTCGATACGCTCGAATGGCCATATCTATTCGCGATTTTTTTGGCCGCATGGGATTTAGCCCACTTTTTATTAATCTCATCCGATTGTTATACACTAAGCCCACAGCTCGGATTAGAGTGAATGGCCTACTGTCGGAACCTTTCCCTATTTCACGTGGCACAAGGCAAGGATGTCCCCTGTCCCCCCTGCTCTTCGCGATTGCGATGGAACCCCTCGCGGCGCGTATCAGGCAACATCACACTGCCAGAGGGATCGGTTTTAGCACCAGAAGCCTCCTCATTTCGTTATATGCTGATGATGTAACTTTGTATATCACGGACCCCGTGACAAATCTGGACCCCATTTTGCGAGAATTCATCAGATTCGGAGGGCTGGCTGGCGTCTCTATTAATTGGGCTAAATCTGTCGTGTTTCCCTTGACGGATAACACGGTCCCGGTGGTGTCTGAATTTCCTTTACGATGGGAGGCCGAGGCCGTTAAATATTTGGGCATCTGGATCAGCCGGAGTCTGCAGGAGGTGTGGAACTTAAATTACGGACGCGCCATCACCTGGCTAGAAGAGAAGGTCGCCTTATGGGCTAAACTCATTACCTGGCAGGTAAAATTGCCCTAGCCAAAATGGTCATACTACCGAAATTTCTTTATTTATTTGCTAACATCCCGATTCCCCTTACTCACGCCTTTTTCAAGTCCTTGAGGACACTGCTGATTTCTTTGGTATGGGCGGGCGGGCAGGCTAGAATATCATGGGATTTGCTGACACTCCCGCTGAGACAGGGTGGGATGGGTGCTCCAGATATGCACTTATATGCCTGCTGCGCTCAGGCTCTTCACTACTGGGTACATCCCACACCCTTCCAGCCTCATGTAGCAGTGGAAACGGATGCGGTGGCGCCTGTTCCTCTTCGGGTGGCACTGTACCAGCCGTATCGCAGACCCCGAGACGGCATAGACACTGCAGAGACCTTACGTTGGGCGTGGAATGAGCTGCGGAAGCGGGCGGGTGCCCCTGTACTATATGCCCCCTCTATACCAATAGCCTATAACCCTATGTTCCCAAACATGAAGGACGGTATTAGTGCAACACTGACACAAAAATTGAATCTCCGCACTCTTGCAGATCTTTATCCAAAGAACACATTCAGATCCCCCCCGGTGGCAGATGAGGGTCAAAAGGTGCCCTTTGCTGACGTCTTTCTGTATTATAAGCTACGCGCTGCTTGTCGCTCCTTGCATGACAGCTTCCCGGCGTCCCCAGTACCGCTGTCCACATTAGAGAATCTGCTGAGTTCACCCTCCCCCCGCAAACTTGTCACACGTATCTACACACACATGCAAAACACGGCTCCACTGGTGACACCCAGAGCATTACAGGGGTGGAACGACGAACTCCCTGTTCCGCTGACTGAGGATCAGTGGGTGTATTGTTGCTGCCAACTCACTGAGCTGTCCCCCAATTACAGGCTTCGCCTGATACATTTCAAATTCCTCCATAGATTTTATAGGACACCTATCAGTCTGCACCGCATGGGGCTGAGGGAAGATGAGAGTTGCTGGCGCTGTGGGTTCACTCCTGCATCTTTCTTACATATGGCGTGGGATTGTCCGAGGCTAGCGGCATTCTGGTCCATGATCTTCACGCTGATTAATCAGATAGTTGGCACACCTGCATCGCCCACCCCCGTGCTGGGATTATTGAGCTATGTCAAGGACACGCCAGTGGGGGTAGGCAAGCTGCATGCACTGCTTCTCCTGTTCGCCAAACGCCGGGTTGCCGTGCATTGGGGGAGGAGGAGGGTGCCTTCCATTAAGGAGTGGATCAGGGATGTCACGTATGGTCATTCCCAATTGACCACATTCTGGGAATTAATGCCCGCTACTTTAAGACCCAGGGACATTTGGGAACCATTCATCGTTTGGACCCGGGAGAGACAGGGGGCAGTCGAGGATGCTCCGGGCGAGCCGGGGTCACCGGATTGACCATTGCGAAATGTTATTGCTGCCTCTAATTAAAGTTAGCTGGTCTGGGATTCCGGTGGGCTGAGCTGTATCCATAGATTTGTGGGCACGTCCCCCATGTGATTATTTCTTATTTGGTGCCGGACTGAGGTCTTACACATCTCCGGTCAGTATTAGGGTAGGGGCGCATAATATATAACATTTGCAATGGAACTGAATGTGCAGATTTTACTCCTGAAAATGTATCGCTTATATACTGGCTTGTTGTTTTGTATGTGTTATTGTACATTTTCCTTGAAAATGCTAATAAAAAGAATTTTAAAAAAACCAAAAAAAAACCCCAGAGCACTACTGACTTAGGGTGGAAGTGTTATCCCCATTCTCAAAAATAGCTTTCCAAGTCAGTTTCCACCCATTGGGCTTTTGTCTATCATCTACGACTCATTGCTCCAATTCTGTGGCACCCGGTTGAGTGAGGTCACTTTAGCCTCTGAAGATGCTGTAAACCGCAGTCACCCCACTGGCTCAGTCAAAGAATGAGACCTACTCCAGTGAACTAAGTTGGTACTCTAATCCCTGCACCTAGAATGATACATGCTCTACGTAAACTTCCATGAATAGTTTTAACCCACCCTCAGCCTTGTAAAAGTTATAGTGAATCTAATCCACAAGTCTCGTCCCTGCTACTTCACAACCACCCAAAACCACAAATCATACCGAGTCCATCGCAGGCCCTTATGAAAAACATAATTTCTCCAGCGGTAAAATCCTTAGCTGCAGCCCCGTCCACTAATGGATAAACAACTTGCTCACCCGTCTCAGGGTCACGCTGACCAAACCTTTAAACAAATGAACGCCAGTCCAAATGCCTTAAGAAATGGGCAGTACGCCCTGATGATCAAAAAACACTCGCTCTGTGGTTTAGAAAATTACTTGCACAAGACCAACAGGATCCTTGATAGATGTGTCTACAAACAAGCTGCAGCTGATTATCACAAGCTGTCATCTGGGCGAACCAGCCTTTCTTCACAGGCAAAATCTCCCCAGCCACAAATAACACCAAAGTGTATTTTTCAGAGTACAGATGCTTGCCATCGAATCTGTCTTAGATTACACATCACAGGGCTTTCTATACAATTTGGCAAGAAAATAACAAATTAGTTTAATAGCAAAATTAACGGTATTGCAATGTCATCCCCAAATTTACAACAGTCTCTAAAGGGCCTGACCCCTTCACAAACACACCCACCATACAGTATCTAGAGTTTATATTCACCTTAGCTGCACTGGACTACATATAAACGCCATAAAACCTCTTCGATTCCTGCAGAATACCCTTAGATCTAATCCCAAATTAAGCCCTAAAGCATTGCTCATGTACCAGAACTGAACATCCTACTATGTACGCCCTTCACCCAAGACAGAGACGCTAACTCTGATGGCTGCTGTGTGTTCCTAATAACAGCAGTCTTTCGATATCGTATCTGAATGTTTGTCTCTCTCTGGTTTAAAGGTTTTGGAATCTCAGTGCCCCCAACAGAGACATCATAGACATTAGATCCCATTTCCTTCATTGCTGTGATAAAATAACATTGCAGCCAAGAAATTAAGGCAGATGGGCATCCCCCTCCTTCACCCTTCATTGCAAAATTGACAAAGTAGTCAAAACCTTTTTTTTAATTTTTTTAGAAGAGGTTGAATGTAATTTATTCTTGAAAAGCTAAAGAAATTGATTAAACAAACTTTCATAAAAGGCATGGCAATGTTTCAGCTCCTCGCTGTTGTAGAGAGCCTGGTCTTTGATGCCTTGAAAGTCAAATTCATGACTCACTTTATTGAAGGAAAACTCGTAGGAGGGTCTTTCAAATGTCTCCCTGCCTTTTTAGTTCCTGGGCGAGAGAGCCAGCCTTACAATGTAGTTGATTTGCAGTGTTTCGTCCTGCCGTGGGTCACCGACAGTTTCACCACTATTGTCTAAGGGAGACAAAAAGGAAATAAAGGCAACCGGGAGCAAACACATTAAAAATGTTTTAAATGTAAGGCCGGATGAAATGTTTGGCTGGCAACACATAGTCTGTTGTAAAGAGTTAATCTTCCCAACTGAGGTAGACACCACCCCTATCCCCCACAGGTAGAAGCCCTCCCTAATAAACAGAGCTTTGCAGAGTGTTCATGTCTCACTCCATGGGCTGGATAGTGGATTATTCGTTCTGTTTCTTTAATTATTCAATTTTTTTCCTTCCTGCAGCTCTGAAGAGTCCAGCAACATTTCATGAGCAGAGGCGGAGCCTAGAACGAGCCCGGGTAAGAAACAGTGGTAGTACTAGTCCCTCCCCCAGCAGAAGGTGTCACTTAAAAACCTGTACTCATTTTCCATGTTGAGGGCTGGGTTACTTCATCACACTCCCTGCCCTGGCGAGAAGGTGTAACTGTAATAGTATCAATCAATCAATCAATCATGTCACTTATAAAGCGCACTACATACCCGCGAGGGTCTCATCCACGGTTGTGTTACTTGGGCAGAATTCCCTCCAGGAGGAGTCACTGTAAGAAGAGTACTTTCCTCCGCCCCAAGACCCCCCCCCCCACCCCCGGTTATTTCAACAGTACTCCAACTCCTGGCTAGCAGGTGTCACTGGAAGATCAATACACGGCTCTCTCTCCCAGGGGATGTTTTATTTCATCAGCACTCAAAGTTTCAGCGAGAAGGTGTCACTCTTAAGTATTCTACTAAAGGTTGTGGAACCTACATAGATTTGAAGAATATGATGGTTTATCAGTTGGGATAGAGGTGGGATTTCGAATTATGATTCCTCTGCTCACTCCCTATCTTAATGATCCTCCTTCCTTAGAGCTATGTTACCTCCATCCAACCAGCCTTCTAATCAGACATATTTCCTTAACCCTTTGTTTCCAGCTCTAAACTCCTCTCTTTATGCGATGTAATCCTTGGATTGACTATTTCAGTATAAAGTGTACTTATAGGACTTTCTCGGCTCCACTGTAAAGGTTTAACATCTTCTTTAATGCAGACAGAGGATTATCTGAAGCGGAAGATCCGATCGAGGCCGCAGCGGGCTGAGCTGGTGAGGATGCACATCTTAGAAGGTACGTGATCTGCGGAACCAAATCGATCCTCAGAAGGGACCAGGTTCACATGTTATAAGAGTCAAATACCTACAGCAAGATGCATGGAGAACTCGTTGAGCTAGTCTGACATGAATTCCCTGCTTCTCGAGCATGCAGGTGTGCTGGACATTTCATTTTCCCCTTGAGCCTGCACACAAACACACTCACCTATGGGGTGATTCTTCCTAGCAGACATTCACCACATCTATTTACCAGCAACCAACGATGAATTATTTTCACGCTGACTCCTACAAATCACAACTCACAAATAGGAGTCACCTATCTGTGAAGCAAATGGATCTTCAAAATCAGAGAGAAGAGAAACGAAGGCCAAGCTAATTGCAGAACAATTTTTTTGCTTTATCATGAAAGTGGGAGAAAGCATAATTCATCATCATATGAACAGATCATCATAAGAATACTGTACATAATATATATTTTTTAAGAATGTGACAGGCTAAGACCTTATCGTGCACTGGCCTTTGGCCACCTGCGCCCAACCCCGCTGCGCACGGCTGACCTTACTGCACACTGATTTTGGCCATGCTCGCCGAACCCGAATGGTCTTCTCTCTTTTATTGTTTTTGGAATGTTTTTTCAGGTACTGCGGTATGTCTGCAGTACCTGTCATGCAAGCTCCCACCCTTCCCCGAAGAAGCTTGCATGGCAGTGAGATACCGGTGGCCCAATTTTTTTTTTTTTACCTTTTGAAAACTTTTTCAAGACCCATGGGCCAAGTCCTCGAGTCCTGTAATAGCCCTTGCAATTTTTTATTGCGCAGAAGGTACCTTGGTGCCGTTTAGGGTTCCGCCTGGAGTACAGAACGGTCCCAATATCACTAACCTTTCCAGGAGATTAACCCCTTCATGACCACCACAAACCCCCCTCTTTAAATGCAGATTTCTCAAAAACTACTGAGCTGGTTTACACCAAATAATGGAAAGCATGCTTTCTGAGTAAAGTTCTAACTTTCTGCCAAATTTGGCGTAATTCTATTCAACGTTTTTTTCTGTATCAGAGAGCAAAGCTTTCTGTGGGAATTAACATGTGAAATCGATGTTTTGGGGCCCCCTTTTTTCTAACTATAATTACAATGACGCTAGCACCACCAATGTAAATTACATACATATATATATTCTTTCTCTCTCTCTCTTTCTCTTTCTCATGGTTATTCTATTGGTTGAACTGTTAGTAATCTCCCTAACTATTGTATGCTAAGCTGTGCATCTGTCCAGCTATACATCAGAAAGTTATCTGTAAGATAGTGCCTCTCTGTAAGATAGTGCCTCTCTGTCATGTTCCCCCCTAGCAATTAGTCTCCTTGTTTCCTTCTCCCAAACTACTGGGTCTTTTAATACGTTTCTTCCCAGTGTTGCTCTATGGAGGGGTGGAGCTGCTCTGCAGCCGCGCGTATCTTCACTTTGAAGCAGAAACGATGCCTTTGTCGGAGACTTGTTCGAAAGGCAATCAACTATAAACAGTACTGCTTCCTTTCAGATTTATTACCTGCGAAGCCAAAAGACTAGTTCTCCGGTCAGCAAAATGGAAGATTCCTCTCTGCTGTGTTTCTCAAATTTTTGATAGTGTGACCAATGTCAACCTGCTGCTAAAGTAATATGGCAATCTTACACACTTATTGGCTAAAAGCATCATTCAGAATATTAGTTCTCTAAGCCTTAACCCTCATACTTAACACTCTGAAAAGTTAGTACCCTTCATGTTGGCATAAAATTTAGGTCTATTTTGTATGTAACGTATGTATTACCAGGCAAGCCCTGCCACATACAGCAAGGCGATTAACTGAAAGCATAAAAAAAGTTACTTTAAATGTGATGAAATTGAGCATTGTAATTTTATGAGTTTCCTAGTAATACCAAGTTTTTTTTACCCTTAGCCAAATTTGCTCTACCTTTCGACCTATATAAAGGAGTCTACAAATAATAACAAGTTGAATATGTAGACCACCATTGACAGACTGAAGGGGGATTGTGCAACTACTGATGGTTATAGTCCAGCTGATCAATTCCTAGAAGAATAAGTTGGTCTGCGATACGTGCTTGTGTTTGGAATATATTGCTTACTTTATGCGTTATTGACTTCCGATACTTTCACAGTTGAATATTGTGAAAACATATGCAAAAAATGTATGTCTTCTAATTGACATCTTGTACGTTGGGAGTTATTTCGGTTACCCTTCTTATATAAACTGGACAGGGCATAATACAGTTTAATATTGGACTTGTACTGCTGAATCTTGAGATCAATAGACCTCATCAGTTGATGACCAATACAAACTGATTGATGTAATGTAGCCACAGTAACCTCAAGATTCAGCTTCACACCAAGATATGGTTTGAGCTGCCAGACCATCAGGAGACTCTATTTACCCTTTCGCTGCTAGGCCTCTCCCCCACCCCACCCTCAGTGCTAAGCCTTTTTTCCCGGCTATTTGGGATAGTTCACACTTAGGCCTCCATAACATTTTTCTTTCCACATAAGCTATTCATGCCAAATTTGCATCCTTTTTTTCCAATATCGTGGGGATCCTAAAGGTACCCAGGGTTTGTGGATTCCCCTAGTGGAGACTGAGAAATTAGCCAATATGTAATTTAGTTTTTTAGAGAAAAAAGTGCTGCAGAAGAACGTGTCTGGTTTTTGCAGCAAATGGCATCAAAGAATGGTTTGCGATGCTAAAATCACCATCTTCCCAGCTTTCAGGAACAGGCAGACTTGATTTAGAAACCCACATTTTTACCACAGTTTTGGCATTTTACTGGGAGATAGTCCATTTTTCCTGTTTTTTGTGCTTTCAACCTCCTTTCAGTTTGTGGTTAAGTTAGTAGAAATTTTGTAGAGCACGTGATTGCCGAGCCGTCTTGGCGCTAGTGGTTACTGAAAACAAAACTGAGTATGAGTTGCAATTGATTAACAGGCCATGCTGCTCTTAAACAGCCATGTCTTTAAAGACTTTCTGAAGGAAGAGTGGTTCAATTTTGATCTCAGTTCCAGTGGCATCAAATTCCGAAGTTTGCAAGTTACAAAAGAGAAACTTCTCCCTCCCCATCTTACTTTTTTATTTTCCAAACAGAGAGCAGTCTTGCTGAACTAGATCTAAGAGTTTGAGTAGGTACATGCCAGACAAAGGTCTCCTGGAAGTAGGCAGGCCCCATTCTGTGCACTGCTTTATGCGCTATACATAAAGCTTTGAATTTAATTCTTTCACTGAGAGGTAGCCAGTGAAGATTCCTAATGCTCTTTGAAACAGAAGCACATTTAGGAATTCCCAATAGCAAATGAGCAGTAGCATTTTGGAGGGATTTAAGTTTCCGAAGCAAACGTTTTTGGGTGCCTAGGTACAATGCATTACAATAATCTAATTTTGATAGTACCAGATCCACCACCACCACTGTTTTCTGTAACTCTGATGGCACAGAAATATTTTCCTCAAAACTCTGAGGAGATGAAAACAAGCAGAGGTGATCTGGTTGATTTGGGCTGAAAAATTCAGCTGATAATCAAATAGCACTCCCAGATTTTTTGCTTTCAACACGGGGCAGGGAAGATGCCCAAGATTCGTCGGCCCCCACAACGTATTCCTAAAGGATGTATTTGCACCGAAAAGAACTACTTCCGTCTTTTCTGAATTCAACTTTAATCAGTTATCCTGCATCCAGTTTACTATCTTGGCCAGGCAGTTTCGAAAGTTGCTAGTAGCCTAATCAACATCATATGATATTGATACCACAATTGTTTATTGTCTGCATAGGATACTGCCACCAACCCAAATGATTGATTGAGTTTCAATATAGATGGATAACATAGATGTTGAACAATGTGGATGACAGAGACGATCCTTGTGGTACTCCGCAAGGTAGAGAAAAAGGATCAGATGTGAAGTATCCAAAGGACACCCTTTGTTCTCTGTTAAACAAAAATGATCGCAGGAGAGTAAGGGCTGCACCTCTAATCCCAACACTCTCCAACCGTCTGACAAGCGTAGGATGGTTCACCATAACAAATGCGGCTCAGAGGTCAAGAAGTATCCATGCAGCCCTATCTCCCTGATCCACCAATTTGCGTATCTCCTCTAAGGCAATCACTAACTCTGTGCAATGTTAAGATCAAATGTGGAGATCAATGTGGGGGAAACGGGTGTGAAACCCATGGTGGATCACGGAAAGCTATACATTTCTGAAAATTAGACAAAATTCTGAATTCAGTTAGTGGTCATTTGTGTAGATCCTTCAAGATTTTCCCAAAGAAACTAAGTGTTGAAATAAAAACATATTGAAAATTAGTTGGACATTTTTAACAATGTTTTTATTTGTAACTTCTCATTACGATCGCTGATTTACAACAGCGATATACCATTACATCTGCTAGACCCTCTGGTGGCAGGGATATATAGGGTGTGTGGGTTTTCCAAGAACTCTAGGTACCTAGAGCTAATAACTAAGCTGCAACTTGCAATGATTTTTCATTGCGTACGGGGTATAGAGCAATTTACATGGTAAAATGTAAAGAGTGAAAAATAGCTATCAAGAAAATGTATGCATTTCCGAAATGGGCACAAGATATGGAGTTTAAAGCAGTGGTTATTTGCACATCTCTGAATTAGTGGGTACCCATACTTGTATGTGAATTAGAGGGCATTTCTCAAAATGTCTTCTTTCTTACACACTGGCTTACATTTGGAAAGCACAAGTGCTGAGAAATACAACTGGTTATAAAACTACTATTCTGTGTTCCCCTGCGTCTCCGGATAATTATGGTTCCACACTTGCGTGGGTAGGCCTAGTTCCCACAATTCAGCATACAAATTAGTCTGGTGAACAATCTCATCCAAAAATACATCGTCTGTAAGCAACTGAAAGAAATTTATAGGCAAAAAGTTTTCAGTATTGACTCTACACCCTGCAACACCACTAAAGGCAGGCAACACAGGCTACACCATGTTTGGGGCCACCCAGAGTTCAGCACTTCCGATGGGAGGCCTCTCAGTACCAGGCTGCAATCCAGATTCCTCTTGCTGCACTATTGGCATATCAGTGTCCTCCTCTAAAAGAGGCACTTCCTCTGCTTTGATAGTGTCTTCATCAGATGAGTCCTCTTGGACAGAAAATTCACTGACAGAATCTTAGACTTTGTCCTCTGCCTCAGATGCCGAGTCAGTCTCATGACCAGAGGAAGATTCGGAAAGCAAACCAACTACCTACTTAGCAGTCAACCTGCGGTTTGTCATATTCCTTGCTATTAAAAGTAATGCAACAAATAAGTCAACAATAATCAACACTGTGTAAAATAAGTAATAAACAGTAATTTTATCAAATTGAAAGTGAAACTGCTGGCATATTGTAATCTGGAAGGAAAAGTCAATCAATACGAAGCACTCAAAGACCTATATACTCCAAAACGATACCACTCACTTCCCAGAGACAGCAAGACTGAGGATCAACTGGATCTAGTCTGCACAGAAACAGCAAGCACCAGAGAATTCCCACTGGAAAGGGAAAAAAAAACCATTGCGCATATCACAAGGCAGTATAGAATGTTCACAAATCAATACGTTACTTTGAAAGACAATCACACAAAAAGCTGACGATTCAAATAGTAGTGCAAAAATTTGACAAATAGACTAAGGATACACTTTAGATGAAAAGATTACATAATGAGTTGCTTACCAACCACAACTCCACAAACTACAGATCTGCCAAAGCTGTACTCGCAGACAGGGTTCACCACAAAGACAAAGAAAACGATTGCCCTACAATAAAAAAAAACAATTAAACAAAAATAAAAATGATAAAATATCAATCAAAAGACATTGATATTCCCCCGAAAGGAGGCGTGACTAAGGCAAAAAAGACACCACCAGATGGAAGCAAACCTTACCTCAGAAGCAGATCCCCCACCACATAACCTTATTACCAGGTGACTCAAGTGTTACCACTCATCCTGAGGCCCAATCCACTCAAAAAACAAAAATACTATGGCCCCTCAAGGGCAGCAACCCTTGGCCAAGGGGTCACTTCCCTTCCAAACATAATTCCCTGGGGACTATTTTCATAAAATAACATTTCTGGCATCTAGTGGGTTTCAAACCCTCCCTCCGGGGGGGGACAGATCAGCTGTAAAAAAAAAAAAGGCCAAACTAGCCCCCAGGGGTGGAGGGGCGTAAAACATGGATAAAATACGTTGCTCCCCAAAGGGAGAGACCATTACCCAAGGGATGCGCACCCTGCAATTTCATAAAATAAAATCCTTGGCATCTAGTGGGTTTCAACCCCCCTCCCTCTTTTTCCCCGGGGGCAGATCAGCAGGAAAAAAAAGCCAAATTAGCCCCCATTGGGGGCGAAACATAGATACAATATATTGCCCTCAAGGGGAGCTATTCTTGCCCAAGGGGTTGTTCCCTGCAATTTCAAAATACAATCCCTGACATCTAGTGGGTTTTGACCCTACTCTCCCCAAGTGGAGTGACGCTTGCCTTAAGGGCTGCTCACAAAACAAGAAAAAAAGCCCTGGTGGTCTAGTGTATTGAATGTCTGCTCCACGATCGCAACCTCATCTGCGACCGTGGAGCAGGAATCCACTACATACAGATCCTAACCTGCTCCTTCCGTCGCTGTGCGCACGCTGACGTCATCAGATAGCCGAGGGAGGGTCTGGGTTGCAGCAGAAGCGCTTCCGCTGCCACCCACAATGGATCCATGTTGCGAGGGGGCCCGTGGGGGGAGCTCCAGCGCTCCCAACATGGGTTGGTGTCAGGACAGCCTAGAGTCGTCCTCAGCACAGGCCCACCATGGCTGAGGATGGCTCCAGGCCACCCTCCGCACCAATGGGGTAAGAATTGTAAAATGTTTGGAGCCTAATGTTTATATTATCACTGAAAATGGCTTCCAATAAGGAGATCTAAGTTAAGCTGGCTTTAAGCTGCCTAATCCTATACAAAAACTCATCTGCAAAAATGTAAACTAAAATGCACATTTCTAATTAGATAGCATGCTATCATTAGAAAAAATGTCTTAACTCTGTTCTACCAGATTTTTTCACATATTTGGCAATGACAGTCGCGAAAAATACCTGCTAAATTGTACATTGCCAAATCAAGGTAAATCTGTTACTTTTGTTAATATCCTAGTGCTGTAAACAGGTCCAACAGTTGTTGATTTTTGATCTCACCATTTTGGAGTTTTTTTTTTTAAGTAGCTAGGTTCTATAAAACAGAGAAAATAACCTTGAGCGTCCTTAACCCAGCTTATAAATTGATGAAAGCCCAGCTTCAAACGAGGTTGTGCACAATTTACCATTTATGTGAATACCGATATGCTTCAACATAGCAGTATTGTAATATCCCAACCACCATTCTCTGTGGACAGTCGGAGAAATCTGGAAGACATTTTAAAGCCATATACTTAATCTGCAAATTGGCAATAAAATGGTCTACAAGTGCCTAACAATTAGATTTTCACTAATAAAGACTTATAACACAGATCAAGAAATCGACTCAACCTTTATTGTTTGGGGTTAGGAACATTGCGTACGGATCAGACCACCTCTTTGTAAATCGTTAGGTAAGGAACTGAAAGAGAACACCTGGTTCTAATTCAGAAGCCTTCTGAATTTCTCTCTGTACAGGAAGTTACTGGTTCACTAAATATTCTTTTTGTTGCTCGATGGTGCGACATGTCAGGTTATCCTCAGTAAACCTTAGGTGTGTATACATTTAGTTTAATTCACTATTTGTTTAAATTACTGAAATGTAATACTTGAAACCTTACTGTTGGAGCTATCTCTCTTGCCACTCCTTCAAAAAAAATAAGTTCCAGCCCGGGTTACATACAAATGGATAGCAATGTACAGCATCTATTAAACCTGTTTCTGAAGTTTGCACATCTTTGACATTTATTTATGACTCCGATTTTGCATATTGATGGTGGGGGTGATGCTCCAGACTACTGGAAGACCACTCATGTTGTTATTTTTCTTAAAAAGGAGAAACCCTCAGATGAGGGGATCCTACGGGCCCATTTCTCTGATCAATTCAGATGCTAAAATATTTGCTAAAGTTGTTGCTGCTAGACTGACCCCGCTGGTCCAGTATATTGTCTCCCCTCAACAGCATAGATTTGATCCTGGTAGGGACACTACAGTCATATAAACACTGTTGTGGCTGTGTTCGAT
Organism: Calotriton arnoldi; assembly: GCA_963921515.1. NCBI lineage: Eukaryota > Metazoa > Chordata > Amphibia > Caudata > Salamandridae > Calotriton > Calotriton arnoldi. The sequence continues at coordinate 292,478 of CAWUFW010012926.1, forward strand.
GTGGCTAGAACTACGGGTAGCTATGTGAGTATGATATTACTGGACACAGAGAAGGCCTTCGACCGGGTTTTTTGACCCTTTCTATGGTCAGTCCTGTCAACTTTCAGCATTGGTAGTAGGTGCCTCTCCCGGGTTAGTTCTTTTATATAAGAATCCCACACCTAGGTTAATCCTAGCAAAGTATGGCTCACCCTCTTTTGGTATCTGTAGGGGCACGCGCCAGAACTGTCCGTTATCCCCACTACTGTTTACCCTCTATATTGTACCATACATCTGGCTATTTATTAGCAATCCTTTGATTCAGCTGATAGTATCTAACGAGGTAGAACTAAAAATCAGTGCCTACGCCAGGTTTCTCCAACAAGTAGCTCGTGAGCCTCTAGTAGCTCTCCAGCTACCTCCAAGTAGCTCTCCTGTGTGCAGCCCTGCCTATTAAATTTGAAGTTTTTGTTCGGTTAAATTAATATATGTATACCAAAATTAAAAAATGTTTATTTGAGACGAGAATGTGTGTATTTTCAGAGCTCATAGGATGATGTTTGGCAGAAATGATTGAATTTCCGAAATGTATTTAAAACTAATAATTCAGGATAAATCATGCGGCTGCGGGGTAACTCATTGCTAACCTTATTACTTTGACACTCGAGGCATTGCAGCTAGGGCTGCCATGTATTACCCATGTAAAGGCATTCTAAATTGACAGTATTTTTGCATTACTGCTGGCAACCCTCCTGATGCACTGAGGTGACCACTGCTGGTAATCTTGCCACTAAGGTAATCTTGTCTGATGTAATCACTATTTAAATACTAGTAATAGTAACTCGCAGTGATTTTCACTGAACAAAAGTTGTTCTTATTACAGAAACGTTTGGAGACCCCTGGCCCATGCAAATGATGTTGCAATCTATTCATCTGGGGCCAGATGTACAACCGTTTTTTGCGGTCGCAAAAGGGTATTCAACCCTTTTGTGACCGCAAAAGACGGTGGTGGTATTTACCAACGCTGATTTGCGAGTCACAGACTCGCAAAATAGCGTTTTTGACTCGCTATTAGGAAGGGGCGTGTCTATGGCGTCCCTTCCTAATAGCAAGTCCAAATGGTATGTACCATTGTTTTGCGACTGCATTTGCGGTCGCAAAACACTTGCATTTTACCACTTCCGCATAGTGCCAGGACGCTCCTTTCGGAGTGACAGTCGCGCTTTATAAATAATCAAATGTTAGATTTGGGGGTCTCTAGTTGGCACAGGTAGGTACTTGTGACAAATAGGGACCCTCGCCTCTAGTCAGGGTAGGGGGGTACACTCCTAAAATAACCCCTGCTCACCCCCTTGGTAGCTTGGCACGAGCAGACAGGCTTATCTCAGAGGCAGTGTGTAAAGCATTTGTGAACACATACAGTAATCAAGTGACAACACTACAGATGGACACCACACAAGTTGTTTTATAAAAATAAGTATCTTTTATATAGATTTAACACAAGACCATAAACGACAAAAATCCACAATACTGTACTTAAAATGGTAGGTTTAGCTTAGTTCTCTTCAGATCTTAAAATGCGACACTTTGAGTCAATGTACCTTACGATGCGTCACGTTTCTACAACGAAAGTGTTGCAGAGATGGAGATGCGGCAAAGATCCGGTGCAAAGAAATAGACGTCAAGTTCTTCCTGATGCGGCACGCTTCTCCGATGTTGCGAGAAGTCTCGACTCGATGCGTCAGCTGCAGCGGCGACACCCTTGTTCCGTGATGCGACGACAGCGGCTTTGGCGGCGACACTCTTCTCCGACGTTGCGAGACGCTTCCGCTCGATGCGACAACTGCAGCGGCGACACCCTTGTTCCGTGATGCGATAGCAGCAGCTCCGACGGCGGCACGCTTCTCCGTGGATGCGAGGCGCTTCTCTTGATGCGGTGCAATGCGACAGCTACAGCGGCGACATCTACGATGCGACGGCAGCGGCTGCGACGGCGACACGCTTCTTCCTCGTTGCGAGACGCTTCTCTTGATGCAGTGCAATGCGACAGCTGCGACGGCGACACGCTTCTTTGGGGTTGCGGGACGTTTCTTGAGATGCGGTGCAATGCGACAGCTACAGCGGCGTCATCTCCGTGATGCGACGGCAGCCTGCGACGGCAGCCTGCGACGGCGACACGCTTCTCCCTCTTGAGTCGCGCTTCCAGCTCCTTGCGACACGCAGTCCCTCAGAAGGCCCAAAACAGCAGCAGGCACTTCCAAAGAACTCTTGGGGAGCTGGGGTTTGAAGTCTGTTGTCCCTGAGACTTCAGCAGGAGGCAAGCTCTTTTCTCAAGCCCTTGGAGATCCTTTACAAGTTGAATAAAGTGCACACAAAGTCCTTTCTCCTTTCTTTGGCAGTCAGGCAACCACTGCAGGCAGATCCCTCTAGCTTAGGGATAGTCTTCTCCTCAGTTTCTTCTTGGTTCCGCTCCTCAGCAAAGGTTTCTTCTTGTTTCCCAAAGTGATCTAATTTCCTAGGGGTCTGGGTCCCCTTTTTATACACAGTTTTTCTTTGTTCTCTGAAGGCAGAGAGGCCTTTGCCTAGTCCAAAACCAGTTCTGGTCAGTCCTGGAGCACTTTGTTTACAGGACTCCTTCTTTCCTTTCAGAATGTGGGGCAGAGTGCTCAGCCGCCCGGCAGGAGGTGGAGCCAGCATTGTGGAAGGCAGGCACAGCCCTATTCAGACCCAGGTGCAACTCCTCCCTCCACTCTGGATGCAGATCTCTCTATTCAGCCCTGTGCGGACTCACCTGGTCTCCTGTAGCCACCCCCAGCCCCTGTCACTCAATCTCCAGACAAGGAATACACAACCTAGCAGAGGCAGGCTTGGAAGTTTAGGCAAGAAAATACCCACTTTCTAAAAGTGGTATTTTCAAACACAGAATGTTAAAACCAACTTCACTAAAAGATGTATCTGAAAGAGACACGTTAGTGACAGATTCCTTACCTTAGAATATCCCCAGGCGTCAGGCTGGATCCGGAAAGTTTTTTGCGTAGCAGTACCCTTGCGCGTCGGTAGGCGGCGTCGTGCGGCTCCGCGTCCGTCGTCGGCGTCGTGATCGCCGGGATGACGTCGCGGGCAGTACTTAGACGCCGCCCCTGCGCGCTGACGTCAGTTCTTCTTTTTCCGCGCCAGTAAGCGCAGATCCGGGAAGAGCAGTGCCCTAGTCACTTTTTGACTATCTTTTTTGTGAAATTTTTCACTGTTTTCTTCAACGAGTCTTCACGACTCCTAAGGTGTCGTAGGGATGCCCGGCTTTAAGCCCTGCGAGGAATGTGGTCGTATGATGTCCATCACGGACCCCCACCTCGAGTGTCTCTTCTGTCTCGGCCGAGACCACGACACGAAGTCGTGCCCTGACTGCCGGAAACTTCATCCGAAGGCTTTGCGAGAGCGGTCTCGAAAGCTCCTTGAAGTCCGGCAGTCGGCTCCGCGCCAAGCCCCGGTCCCGGGAGAGGTCGAGGGGCCGGACGCGGAGTCCCCGCCGTTCGTCGGAATCCAAGTCTTCGCGCTCCTCCGGTAAGTCGAAGCACAAGAAGTCTAAGCGGCGTCATCGCTCTAAGACTTCGCCTCGCCGGTCGCGCGACTCGGCTGAGGTCCCTGTCGGCACCGTCCCCGCGGCCCCGGACGTGCCTGTCGAGTTGCCCCCGCATTACCCGTCCTACCCGGGTTCGGGGGCGGCTCCGGCCGAAATACAGAAATTCCTGTCGGCCATGGCCCGCCTCTTCGGGCCTCAAGGTCCCTCCGGTGCGCCTTCGGGCCCCGCGGGCCCTGATGGGGTTGCTCCGGCGTCGCCGTCGACTCCGGTCCCGGCGTCGCCTGTCCCACCAGCCTTCGTCCCGGCCTCGGCTCCGGCCCCGGCCTCGACCCCGGTTCCGGTGGTGCCGCAACCCCCATCGACGCCGGTTGACCTAACCACGCCTCCGCCGACGCCGATGTCCCCGGTGCCGTTTCCGACGCCGTCCGGGGCTCCGGGCGGCGTCGTTCCCCGGTTCTCCCCGGGTCCGGACATGGAGCCGGACCGGCGTCGCCCGACGCCGGTTCCGGCGCCGATGAGACCTTGGGTCCCTTATGTCCCTCCTCCTCCATCTTTTCAACCTGAGGAGGACCAGGAGAGCTGGGAGGGGTCTGACGACCCTCTCACACAACAGTGCGAGTTTGACCCGGACTGGGTTGAGGAACTTGGGGATGCCAGTGGGCTGGATACCTCCCCCGACTCTGGCATGCTGTCTCCTCCCGTGGCAACGGAGGAGGGGGCTAATTTTGCAACGGTGTTGCGTAGAGCTGCTGGAGCCTTGAATCTCCAGTTGCCTACAGTGGCCGTCAGGACTAACCTCCTGACTGAAGTGCTTCAGCCGGCGGCCTCCTCTTCGGAGCCTGTGCTGCCGTTCAACGATGCACTCACTGACGTTCTTTTGGGTGCCTGGTCCAAACCCACCACAGGGGCTCCTGTGGATAGGAACGTGGCCCGACGCCATCGCCCGGCTCCGGGCGACCCCCTGTTTCTCTCCCAACACCCCACCCCTGAGAGCTTGGTTGTCCAAGCCTCTGCCTCCCAAACAGCGGATAGGGAATCCAAGCGCCTGGATCACTTTGGGAAGAAGGCTTTCTCTTCCTCCAGTGCTGGCTTGCGGTCTGTTAATACCGCTTGCCTCTTGGGCCGATACACCCACTCCCTGTGGGATTCGGTGGCTGATGTTTTGCCGCAGTGTCCTGAGGAGGTCCAGACACTGCTTACCCGCGCTATTGCGGAAGGGCGTGATGCGGCTAAATATACCATCCGCTGTGGCCTTGATACCGCCGACTCGCTGGGCAGATCGCTTGCAACGACGGTGGCGCTGCGTCGCCACGCCTGGCTGAGAACCACTGGTTTTTCAGGGGATGTCCAGAATACTCTCATGGACATGCCCTTTGATGGAGTCGGTCTTTTTGGTTCGAAGGCAGACCATGCGCTGGAGCGTTTCAAGGACTCACGGGCTACTGCTAAGTCCCTGGGCCTTGCTGTTGTGCGCCCTCCGCAAACGTCTGCTTTTCGCCCCTTTCGTGGCCACGGAAGGGGCGCCCAGTCACGTCCACAGCCCGGCCAACGGCCCGCGCAGCAAGCGCCTTCGCGTGGCCGAGGACGTGGATACCGCCGTGGCGGTTCGGGCAACCAGCGTGCGGGTCAGGCCACCACCTCCAACCCGTCCGCGGCCTCCAAGCCCTCCTAGTCCCTCCTTTCAGGTGCACAGCACGCCAGTCGGGGGCAGGGTCCGCCATCACCTTCACCACTGGCGTCCCATCACCTCGGACAAGTGGGTCTTGGACATTGTCCGAAGGGGCTACTCCCTCCCCTTCGAGACCACCCCCCAGCCATGCCACCTCAATTCCACCGCATGTCAGGGGATCACTTGGTGCTTCTACAGAAGGAAGTCACGGCCCTCTTGGCCAAGAGGGCCATCGAGCATGTTCCGACCCCAGAAGTAGGGCGTGGTTGCTACTCCCACTACTTTCTGGTGCCCAAAAAGGACAAGGAGGACATGCGTCCTATCTTGGACCTCCGGAACGTCAATCGCTTCCTCCAGAAGGAGAAGTTCAAGATGCTCACCCTAGCTCAGGTCTTGACTGCCCTCGACCCCGGAGACTGGTTGGTAGCGTTGGACTTGCAGGACGCCTATTTCCACATCCTCGTCCTGCCGGCCCACCGGCGTTACCTTCGGTTCACGGTAGGCCTCGAGCATTTTCAGTTCACCGTGCTCCCCTTTGGCCTTACCAGTGCCCCTCGGGTGTTCACGAAAGTGATGGCGGTGGTCGCAGCTCATCTGCGCCGGGCAGGGGTTTCAGTCTTCCCCTACCTCGACGACTGGCTGCTGAAGGCGGGCTCGTCCCAGGCAGTCGTCTCCCACCTCCAGACTACGGCCGAACTCCTGCACTCGCTGGGGTTCTCCATCAATGTGCCAAAGTCGCATCTGATTCCTTCTCCACAGCTCCTTTTCATCGGAGCAGTTCTGGACACGACGCAGTTTCGGGCCTATCCTGCCGAACGGCGAGTCCGGGATATTCAGGCTATGATTCCGATCTTTCAGCCTTTATCCTGGGTTTCGGTACGGATGACCCTGAGGCTGCTGGGCCTCATGGCCTCCTGCATCCTGCATCCTGCTGGTCACTCATGCCAGATGGCATATGCGGGCTCTGCAGTGGGACCTGAAGTTCCAGTGGGCGCAGCACCAGGGCGACCTGTCCGATCACGTCCAGATCTCGGAGGGGACTGCAAAACAGTTGCAGTGGTGGCTCTCGAACCGGCAATGGGTCATGGGCAGATCCCTCTCCCTTCCCCAGCCAGAGCACACAGTTGTGACGGACGCGTCCCTTCTGGGATGGGGCGGTCACATGGGAGAGGCGGAGATCAGAGGCCTCTGGTCTCCGGCGGAGTCCCGGCTCCATATCAACCTTCTGGAGCTCCGGGCGATCCGACTTGCACTCAAGGCATTCCTTCCCTCTGTCAAAGGGAAGGTAGTGCAGGTGTTCACAGACAACACCACCGCCATGTGGTACTGCAACAAACAAGGCGGGGTGGGGTCGTGGACCCTTTGTCAGGAGGCTCTGCGCCTCTGGACATGGCTGGAACACCAGGGCATGTTCCTGGTGGTTCAACACCTGGCAGGTTCCCTGAACGCCAGGGCGGACGAACTCAGCCGCAGGTGCATGATGGATCACGAATGGCGTCTTCACTCGGAAGTGGCGCAAGGACTCTTTCTACAGTGGGGAGAGCCTTGGTTAGATCTATTCGCCACCGAAGAGAACGCGCAATGTCATCAGTTCTGCGCGTTGGAATTTCCAAGGCGGCACTCGCTCGGCGACGCTTTTCGTCACGAGTGGAGTTGCGGTCTATTGTACGCCTTTCCGCCTATACCACTTCTACCCAGAGTGTTGAAGAAGATTCGGCACGACCGGGCCCAAGTCATTCTTGTGGCTCCGGACTGGGCTCGAAGAGTTTGGTATCCCGAGCTACTCAATATGAGCGTAGATCCCCCGATCCGTCTGCCTCTTCGGGAGGATCTTCTGTCGCAGCAGCAGGGGACGGTCCTCCACCCGAACCTGTCCAGTCTACACCTGCTTGCGTGGAGATTGAGCGGCGGCAGTTGATTCCTTTCGACTTGCCTCCCGAAGTTTGTGATGTGATTCTGGCAGCCAGGCGTCCCTCCACTAAGGTGGTATACGCCTGCAGGTGGAACAAATTTGTGGCATGGTGCACAGCAAAGGCTGTGAATCCCCTTTCTGCCCCTCTTTCTGAGGTCCTTCTGTTCCTTCTCTCTCTGGCCCAACAGGGTTCTGCCCTGGGTACCATCAAGGGTTATCTTTGTGCTATCTCGGCCTTCCTCAGGCTCCCTGATCAGCCCTCCCTTTTCAAGTCCCCTGTTGTTACCAGGTTCTTAAAAGGCATTACTCACCTCTTCCCTCCTGTTCCGTTTGTGATGCCTCAGTGGAACTTAAACTTGGTTCTTACCTTTTTAATGTGCGCTCCCTTTGAGCCTCTACATAACTGTCCTCTTCGTCTTCTGACTCTGAAGACAGCCTTTCTGGTGGCCATCACCTCCGCTCGGCGGGTGAGTGAGCTCCAGGCTCTATCTTGCAAACCTCCCTTTCTGTCTGTTCATCCAGACAAGGTTGTTCTTCGGACGCGTCCGTCCTTCTTGCCAAAGGTGGTTACTGCCTTCCACATTGGGCAGACCATCACTTTGCCTACCTTCTTTCCGCCTCCGCATCCTTCCAGAGAGGAAGAGAGGCTCCACCGTCTGGACCCAAAACGTGCGCTCTCCTTCTATATCGACCGCACAAAACACTTCCGGGTGGATGACCAGCTCTTTGTTGGCTACGTGGGCGCCAAAAAGGTCGGGCGGTGCACAAACGAACCATCTCCCGCTGGGTTACCTTGTGCATCAAGGCCTGCTATTCTTTGGATAAGAAGGAGCCTCCTGTTGGGCTGCGTGCCCATTCCACCAGGGCAACGGCTGCTACCACGGCCTTGGGCCGCGGTGTTCCGCTGCCGGTTATCTGTCAGGCAGCTACGTGGGCCTCGCTGCACACGTTTACCAAACATTACTGCCTTGACAGTCAGGTCCGGAGGGACGGCTTCTTTGGCCGTTCTGTCCTCCAGGACTTCCTTGTCTGATCTTTGTTCGCAGACCCACCACCGGGGTTGGTATTGCTGGGGTATCTATTCTAAGGTAAGGAATCTGTCACTAACGTGTCTCTTTCAGATGCACAAGTTACTAACTTGTGTAACGATATATCTGTAAGAGACAGTAGTTAGTGACAGATTCCTTACCGCCCCACCCATCCTCCCCGTTCTGCGAACTGATTTCTAGGGTTAAGGACATCCCTTTCAGGGCCCTAGTATTTTTCAGACACCTATGTCAGCTTCTTGCATGGCTCTGCGTTCCTGGCGCGGAAAGTCGTGTACAGAACTGACGTCAGCGCGCAGGGGCGGCGCCTAAGTACTGCCCGCGACGTCATCCCGGCGATCACGACGCCGACGACTGACGCGGAGCCGCACGACGCCGCCTACCGACGCGCAAGGGTACTGCTACGCAAAAAACTTTCCGGATCCAGCCTGACGCCTGGGGATATTCTAAGGTAAGGAATCTGTCACTAACTACTGTCTCTTACAGATATATCGTTACACAAGTTAGTAACTTGTGCATTTTATCATCCTGAGTTCAGGCATACTAAATTCGTTTTTCTACCATGTTCCCTGGGTCAGTTAGGATTATAAGGTGTAATAATCAGACTGCCCATTCTGGCCTATGGGGAGCAGGTAGCCTTGCAATAGTGAAAAACGAAAATGGCTGTAATTCACTATTAGGACATGCCACACACACCAGGGCATGTCCTACCTTATACTTGCAATGCACCCTGCCCTAGGGCCTACTTTAGGGGTGACCAACATGCAGCAAAGGGAAGGTTTAGGGACTGGTAAGTGGGTGCACTCACCAAGTCGACATGGCAGCCCTAGGCTGCACACAGGCACTGCAATGGCAGGCCTGAGACACACTTTACAGGCTGCTTCTGTGGGTGGCACAACCAGTGCTGCAAGCCCACCAGCAGCATTGGATTTACAAGCCCTGGGCACACTTAGTGCACTGTACTAGGGACTGACAAGGAAACCAATCATCCAATCATGGAGTCACTAATACATAACACAATTTATCATAGGGAGAGCATATGCACTTTAGCACTGATCAGCAGTGGTAAAGTGCCCAGAGTCATAAAACAGCCAACAGGTCAGAAAAAATATAGGAGGAAGGCAAAAAGTTTAGGGATGACCCTGCAAAAGGGCCCAGTCCAACATCAATCAATCAAGTAGTTGGTAAACCATTCGCAAACGGGAAGGGGTCGCCAGGGGACCCCTTCCCCTTTGTGAATGGGTGCGAAAATATGCTTTAACGCTGGCAGTGGTCCCACCAACCACTGCCTGCCCTTAAAAAATGAAACTGAAAAGTTTCATTTTTCTTTTTTAAATGCATCCCGTTTTCCTTTAAGGAATACGGGCTGCATTTTAAAAAATATAAACTGCTTCATGTAAAATAGCAGTCCCAGACATGATGGTCTGCTGACCCCAGCAGGCCACCATCCCTGGGAGTGCTAGCCATTCCCAATGGGGTCGCAAATTGCGCTTGCCTGATGTATATTGATGAAGCATGCAATTTGCGACCCCATTGGGAATCGCTAACAACTGTTGCACAATGCATTTTGCGACTCGCAAATTGCGAGTCGCAAAATGCAAGCATCATACATCTGGCCCCTAGTCTTCAGGCAGCTATTGATCATATCTCAGTAGAGGCAGAAAGGTTTGGGGTAGTCTCCGGTTACAAGCTCAATTTCTCTTAAACTCTGGTTTTGCTTAGTCATCTTGCAGAGATTCCAATTTCTGGAACCATCTCAGTTGCAACCTATGTAGGGGTTAAGATCTGCACTAAATTGAAACGTATTATCAATCTGAATTATGAGTCCCTCTTACAGTCTGTTAGTGTAAAGTTGTGATCCTGGTATCATCTTCCTATTAGGCCGATGGAACATAGTTAAGATGAACATTCTCCCCAAATTTCTATATCTGTTCCAGGCAATACCGCTTCGAGTCCCCAACTCATTTTTTAGGCGCCTCGAAGGGGTTATTGGCAGTTTTATTTGGGGCTACAAGAGAGCTAGGCAGGCAATTCGCTATTTCAAACTCATGCCTAATCGAGGTAGATTTCAACTCCCCGATTTTAAGATTTATTTCTGGGATGCCTTTTGACTTCGTAGTTGTAAATTGCTAACGGACTATGTTCCGGATACTCTGTATTGGGGTATCAAATGGCTCAGGATCTGAATTTAGGTTGTTTCTCAGTAGACGATCTGATCCAAATTACTGTAAATGGGTCCGGTTTAAGATCACCAAGGATATTTATCAAATATGGGGAGAAATTAGAGTTAAATTTGCTGTTCCATTTGTACATTCATTCACGTTCCTGTACGGCAACCCAAATTTCCCCACCATATTTCATGATGCTGAGGCTAAACTTTGGCATAAACAAGGTTTAAAAACCGTGGGTCAGCTTTTCAATGCGACTGGGCTCTGTACCTTCTCTACCAGCCAAACTCTGTTTTGAAGTACTTCTACACCACAGCTGATACACTTTCAATTAGGTTATTTCATAAGGTTATGGTGGCTTGTAAGAAAGACGATCAGCCCTTGCTTGCGGCCAAGTGGAGCAGTAGTTTAGGAGAGACTATCTCAGGAAATGAGTTCTCCGATGCATTTGATATTTTTAATCGCTCGATTCTCTTGGTAAGTCTTAAACTACAACATTTTAAAATGTTGTGCATGCTCTACTATTCGCCCGATAAAATGTGTGAATGGGCCTTGACACATACCAACAGTAAGGCCAGTTGTCCTAAGTGCAGCATGTACTCTGCGGACATTGCTCATATGCTCGCTGGGTGCCCTATGTTAAAAGCATTCTGTTGGGGTATCGCAAAGCATGTTTCCTTACATCTGGGATATGATATACGTTTGTCTGCTAAAGACATTATGCTAGCTCATAAACACGATGCCAACCCAAGAGACTGCACTGATTGCAATAGTGATTGTCACTGCCCGCCTATGCATCGCTTAAGCTTGGATCGGTTCTACCCCCAACCCGCCCCCATTTCTAATTGGTGGTCTACACTCTGGGCCGGACTGGGAATCCAGCAGGAAGATTAATCACCAGAGATATCATCAACAAATTTTATTCAGCTTTAAGAATAAAACCATAAAAGTCAAACAGCCTGCAAAGTACCATCATACAAGTTACAAATTCACAAATATAATAAAATCTGAGTGATCAAAACACAAGATAAAAATACATGATATGCAATACAAATATTAATTACGGCTTTTCCTAAGTCTAATGGCATCCTGTAAAAAACTAAGAGTGTGCAAAACAGTATCACTAGAGAGAAGTTGTAAAAAGATAAAAGCTGGTCTCACCCTCCTAAAGCCCTTTTTTAAAAAAAATGGGAATAATGAATAACTTTCTGGGTACAGCATAAAAAGTACAAAACATTAAAAAGTGCATAATGTCCTGAGGAGACTCTCCGTCGCAGCCACAGGGCGTAAGGCACTGACCTCTATGGGAACCTTGGGGGTGTGCCAATAGATAGTGAGAGGTCGAGCCGGATCCTCGTCAATAGAAAACGGTCGTAGATACTTTTGAGCCCTAGAAGGTAAGGCTCAGTGGTAGGCACAGTTTTCAATATGACATACTTTCGCACACTCGGATTACACAACTCTTTATCCTCTCTATCACGATGACAGTTTCTTAAAAAGCCCTCCTTGGCCCAGACGAGGTCCCTTTTACAAATACCCTCTGGGTTCGTGTAAAGATCTACTCCTCCTAGCCTGGCGCGTTGTCTGCCTTGTCGCCGAAAAGGCGACGGCCATCAAAGGGCATGTCCATAAGGGTGGTTTGGACATCCCCGGAAAAAACAGTCTAACGCAACCAGGCGTAGCGTCGAAGGGCTACTGACGTGGAAATCGTCCTGCCAAGTGCGTCAGCGGTATCCAGCCCACAGCGGATGGTAAACTTTGCTGCGTCTCTCCCCTCTGCAACTGCACGGGAGAGCACGGCCTGGGCCTCCTTCGGGCAATGGGGCAGCACCTGCGCTACCGTATCCCACACAGAGTGGGTGTAACGGCCCAACAGACATGCAGTGTTTACCGACCGCAGTCCCAAGCTGGCGGAAGAAAACATTTACTTCCCAAGGTGGTCCAGCTTTTTGGATTCCCTATCTGGTGGTGCGTTAGGGAATGCGCCTTTAGAAGTGGAGGCTTGGACCACCAAGCTCTCAGGGGTGGGGTGTTGGGAGAGGAAAGTGGGGTCGCCCGGGGCCGGGCGGTGGCGTCGGGCAATTATCCTGTCCACAGGAGCCCCTGTGTTGGGCCTGGACCAGGTGCCCAAAAGGATGTCCGTGAGGGCTTCATTAAACGGCAGCAGGGGCTCGGAAGAGCTCGCTGCCGGTTGAAGGAACTCTGTCAGGAAGTTAGTCCTGACTGCCACCGTAGGTAGCTCGAGGTGGAGAGCCTCGGCTGCCCTACGCAACACCACTGCGTAGGACGCTCCCTCCTCCGTAGCCACGGTAGGAGGAGACAACATGCCAAGGTCTGGTGAGGTATCCAGACCACTGGCTTCCCCCAGTTCCTCTCTCCAGTCCTGCTCATACACCAACTGGTCGGTTAAAGGGTCCCCAGACCCCTCCCAGTCCTCCTCACCCGCCAGTCCGACTCCGTGTCTACCTCGAGGTGGAGGCTGGGGTCGACGTCGGCTGGGGACACAGCCGACGCCAGTGGCGGACGTGGTGCCGGTGGAATCGGCGCCGGGGGAGGCGTAACGAGGTCGACCGGCGCCAATCCGGATCCAGGCCTGGATCCAAGGGGACCCTGCGGCACCGAGGCCGAAGGCGCAGGGCCCCCAGCCATGTCCGCGGGGCCCGAAGGCGTCTATGTAGCTACCGCGACGTCATCCCGGCGACCACGACGACGAACGCGGAGTCGACCAACGCCACCTTCCGATGCGCAGGGGTACTGCTGACGAAAAACTTTCCGGATCCAGTCTGACGCCTGGGGGTAATTCTAAGGTAAGGAATCTATAACTAACCTAAGTTTCTTACAGATGGATCGTTACCGAAGGTAAGTAACTTGTTCATTAGGCCCTAATACCAGAATTATGGAACACTTTATTAGCCTCTGTCAGTTGGAGGGATGAATAGCAGAATTCTGCAGAGCAAAGGTTCTGTGTAGATTTTGGTTTCCCAGACATTAAAGGCTGTGAAACGGTCACCTGGTAAGGGCTATCCCTCCATACTAAGTCTAAACCAAGCTAGTGGCAAACAAAATAAAGGCAGCAGAGTTACAAAAGTTTGGAATTTCGGTTAAGGAAGCTTGGGATCACATGAGTAATGGATTAGAGAAATATGACTGATTATCAGTCGTCTCCGCACTTGATAACCATTTTATTTTTATAGCACTTTTTGCAAAGAGATGGTGGACTAAGGCCTGTAGAGAGGATAGTATGAGACCTGCCAGGTGGCATTTAAACAACTGTTCTTCTTGCTTGCCTCCCTCTCGGCACCACGCCCTTCCCTTCCTTAACTTGGATAAGCCTGGATCTAAATCTGCAGGGGGTTGGAATTTTTCCTCTACCATATTTCTGTTGTTTAGTGATTTTGAGGGAGCTGAGAGTGCTTGGGGAAAGCTAGTATGTGAGGGATCAATGAAACATTCTGCACAATGGACCTTTGGATTATAACAAGTCGCCTTTTCCGGGGTTTGCCTTTTTTTTCAACACAATGCCTTTTTAGGAACTACAGGGAAGCTGAGGGTTTTACATGGTGGTGGAACAGGTGTTGTGTCTTTAAGGTTCACAGTCTCTCCCTGTGAAGTTGTCATAATCATTGCAGAGGATGCCCAGAATTGGTGACAGACTATCAGATTTAGGGGACCTGAAGTCCTGGGAAGCATGGGATGAAAGTGTTCTTCACTTGATTCAGCTCATTGGTGTTGAAGCCTGGATTGCATTCCAGCTTCTGAGTGTAAATTTGGGTCTTGATATCGCTGACCACACCATCCAGAGAATGTGGTAAACTTTAGAGTTTGAAGGGTGGCTGGTGCAAGGCCAGTGTTGGTGGCGATGTTTGTCTTAGATCTGACAGATTTCTTCCTACCTTCCAGAGACCTCAGCGGAGCCGTCACTTCAGGCCAAACAGCTGCAGCTGAAGCGTGCGCGCCTGGCCGACGACCTGAATGAGAAAATTGCCCAGAGGCCTGGCCCCATGGAGCTAGTCGAGAAGAATATCCTCCCTGTGGAGACCAGTCTGAAGGAAGCAATTATTGGTAAGATGGGAAAAAGCAGAGTGTCAGTCTGTTGCATGTCAGGGATAACTGTCGTGGGCGTATCAGGTTGAAGTGGGTGAACTGGTTGGTCTTTGTCCGCTTTCACTCCCAGTTCTAACATCCTCTGTTCTCTAATCTCTGATACAGAGGGACAAGTGGATTACCTGCAAGTAGCAGACAGCTCCTCCTTTGATGAGGACAGCAGCGATGCCCTTTCCCCCGAGCAGCCGGCCAGCCAGGAGTCGCAGAGCTCTGTGCCATCACCCATCGAGCTTCCCAACAAGATGGCTGTAGCAGTTAGCCCAGCCCAGGCACCAGGAGCAGAGTCCCATCCCCTCACCACTAGTACCTGCCCAGCCCTTTGGACACTGGGTCAGGTGAGGTGACAACCTTTCTACTGGCTTGACATACTAAGGTGTCAGTATTTTTAGCCAATGTGGTTTGGCATCCAATAATCACCCATCTCAACTGTGTATCATGTGACACCCATTCTATATGGTCTCTTCTACATCCTGTGTGTCCTTTACCGCCCATACTCAGTCTTTTATGACACCACCTTTGTGTACATCATGAGACACCCTCTATCCTCTGCTACACACCTACCCTCTGTATTTTGTGCCACACGCCATCTGTCTCCTTAGCCAACCACCATTTATGTGTTTGCCACATGCCTCTGGCATAGAACTTTGACCATCGGTATCCGTGACCTGTGCTTCCCCTGTATAGGTCACCTGCATATGTCACCTGCATCCACCTCCTGTGCCAGCCCCTCTTTGTGTCCTCTGTCATCCTCCTCTGGCCTGTATCATCAATCTCTTTGTCCTGTGACAGTGACCTTCTGTATCCTTCTCACGTTAGCCCCGTGTCTATGGCCATGCCATCTCTCCTTTGTGTCCATTTTGTCTTATTTACTCCAACTTTTCAAGTGCCCTAAAATCTGCTTTGGTCTTTCTCTGCAGATTGTGCCTCAAGTACAACTCAGTGTGGACCCCCCCGAACCTCCTGTCCCTCCTGAGCCCCCTCAGCAGCGCCCACCTCATCTCACCAATGGCACACCAGTGGCCAAGCCACCACCAGCGCTCATCAAAGTAAGTGTGCATACAAATCCCCCAGTCTCTGCTTTTACCTGAAACTCGAACAGTGCGTATTGGTGAGGATTACACCAAGATCATTGAAGCTGAAAAGGTTGGCCAAGCTGTCTTTTATCTTCCAGGAGTGACGTGTGAAAGGTATTGTGTTACTTTCTGCATCTATGCTTTACAAGTAGCTATCAGGGGTGTCCTTTGGCATGGCTAATTCCATCTAATAGCCAAGTACATGGGTCTACTCTGCAAGCGTCCTTACAGCGCAGTTCGGTACCTGTTTACAGTCATGTTGATTGGCTACATGTGAGCTGAGACCTCATGCTCTACCGATCCTGGTAGAAACACTGCCCTTGTCTGAGTCCGACTCCTTGGGGGGGGGGGGGGGGGAGGGGGGCAGCGTTTTCAGGGTGAACAGGGAGTCTGAGCAGCTGTGCCTCTGGCAGCCTCTGACAAGGGGAAAAAAGTTGCAGAGAAGATGCAGGGAGCAGGCACTCTGGCAGTCCATGGTCCTTCCATCGCTTGATGAAAATGTTCCTTGGTGAATGCTGGGTGCAGGCAAACAGCTCACCTTTGATTGTTATATGTCAAACTAAGCACTTTAAGTTATTCACTTCATACTCAAAGAGAAATTTGTCTAGAAACTACAAGTGGTAAATGCTTTTTATTCTGTTATTCAACCTTTAAAATGCAAACTTTGATCTAGGGTATCAAGCCAATAAATATTTTACATTATCCAGTATTAGGGTATCTTTCATAGATTCACATGCCTGAATCATTCCCCGTCGTCAGGATGGGAGTCCCCGGTACATAAATAAAGTAATGTCTCATTAGACATATAGAGTAATAGGCTAAGAGCCTTACATTAGTAACATATCCATGTCCTTTTGTAAAAAGGACCAAACTCTAGAAAAGAACCAATCAGCTATCACCACCCTGTGGAACCTTCCTGGAAGGATCTCTAGTCCCTCAGATTTTCTACCGCACGTCGTGCTAAGGGAGTCTCCACTGAGCTCTGCTCGGTTTTTTCCTTGTTTCTGGATTTCCAGTGATTTTTTTTCTCCACCATTCCTTCTGTGTGAAGTTCTCAGTATCTTCATGACAGATTCTCCTAAGAAAGGCCTTTTTAGGCCCTGTGCTTCCTGTGGTAAAAAGAGGCTTCATGTCGACGATCAACACAAGGACTGCCTCTACTGTCTTTACCCGGATCACTCTTCAAAGGACTGTAAGGTATGTCGTACCTTTTCTTCAAAAACCCTCAGAGACCGGGAGGGACGCCTTTTAATTTGGCTGCAGAGGCTTAAAGACAAAGACCAAGTTTTGTCTTCTGAAGAGAGTGAGGGCTCCTCCAAATCTTAAAAAAAAGGCCCAGAGTTGCTTCTCCAGGACCTTCGTCGCAGCCCCCTCAAAAGAAGACGCACAAAAGTCTTCAGAGGCACACCTTAAGGCTTTACCAGCGAAGGTTGCTCCACAGGAGGTTCTTCACACCTTTAAAAAGCCTACTTCCACCTCGTCGACGACTGCCTCGTCGACGGTGGCTTCAACGACGAGAAAATGCCCATCTACAGCCGTGGGAGTGACCTCGTCGACGACAACTGTCTCTACCTCTTTGGCGTCCTCTGCATCGTCCACGTCGACGACTTCATCGTCGACGGCGGTTAAACCTGTATCGTCAACGATAAAAATTAAGAAATCATCGTCGACGACCAAGCCAGCGTCGACACTACAATCGCCGACGAGCGCGTCGACGAGGAATGTTCCGTCGACGGTTACCCCGTCGACGACGAGGGCCCCGTCAACGACTACCACACCGTCGACGACAACCACACCGTCGACCAGGGCTCCGTCGAAGACGACCACACCGTCGACGACAACAACACCGTCGACGACGGCTCCGTCACTGGGAGCTTTGTCGCTGTTACCCTCAATTGTGTCCGTCGGTGCTTCACAGTCACCGACGACGGACTCGTCGACGACACCAGAGTACAAAGTGCGTATGTCCATCTTAAAATAACTAAACGCACGTTGACACCTGCCCTGACTTCTCCTAGCAGGGTCCAGCCATTACCTCCGACTCACCTTTTGGAAAAAGAGGAAGACTCAGACGATGGCAGTATGTTCGGAACGGCTACAAGTCCTTCTGAACTTCACGTCAAATACCATGAGAGTTCGGACTATGACGAACAAGGACCAGAAGACCAGACATACTTTCCTGACGACAGCCATCCTCCCCAACCTGCCATGGTTTGTCTACCTGCGTCTTTGGTTTCTGACCTCCAATTTCTAATTACTGACTACAAGCAGAGATTTCCTACTTCTGCTACGTCTCCTGCTCCAGTGGCCTCTCCACCGCCAAGGCTACAACCTCCACCTCTACCTCCACAGTCTGTGCATGTCACGCTACCACCTCCACCTTCCACGGATGATGAGGAGGATGACCAACAAGAGGAAGGAGAACTCCATGATTCCCAATCGACTCATGATGAGTGGGATGACTACGTTATCCCGTGTCCAGCGTCCCCGGTGCCTACTCAAGCTGATTCGCCTCCTGAGGATATCGGGGGTTTTCATAATGTCTTGGAAAGGGCTGCACAACGTTTCCAGATCCCAATGCCTTCTCTCCAACAGGATTGTTTCTCCTTTATGACTTTAAGGAACCTTTTAAAAAGTCTGTAAGATCTATACCCATTATAGACTACATCTGGAATCAGGGTGTTAAAATAATGCACAATCCATCTTCGGTTGCCCCAGTGTTACCTCGACTAGACAAAAAATACAAAGCTCCGGACACCGCTCCGGCCTGCCTTACCGGACATCCCAAGCCTGATTCCGTCATCACTCAGGCTGCTCAGCGGAAATCTAAAAACCCTTCTGCTCCGCTGTCCGCTCCTCCAGACAAGGAAGGCAGACGACTTGACAATATTGGAAAACGTTTTTCTTCCATGTCTGCATTAACAGTGCGTGCGTCTAATTCCTTAGCGTTATTAGGGCGATATAACAGACAGATGTGGGCGGACATTGCTCCATACTTGGGTGCCTTGCCGGACGAATCTAAGGAAGAAGCAAAGAAGATCTTGCTAGAGGGCGAACGTTCAGCTTCCGAAATCATCGATTGTGCGATGGATATCGCCTCAACTGGTTTCCGCCAACTCGCTGGCGCTGCCGTACTACGACGCCAAGGTTGGCTGAAGGCGACTTCTTTCCGGCCGGAGGTCCAGACAAAAATTCTGGACATGCCCTACGATGGTCAGCTTCTTTTTGGCACACATATTGATGAAGCTCTTCAGGGCATAAAAAAGGATACCGACACGGCTAGGGCTCTGGGTACCCTTCAATTTAAAAACCCCCCTTTTCGTGGCTCAAGGGGCAGAGGTCAAACTACCTCCAGGGGAGACTACCAACACTATCGGTCTTCCTATTCCTCCTCCAACCAATATCGGCCACAATACCAGCAACAGCAATCGTCTTACACTAAGACCTCCTTTCGAGGAAGAGGAGGACGACAGAAGGACACTACTCGGCGGCAATGACTTTTCCCTACCGCCGGTCTCCATTTCCTCTCCACCCTCCAAAATAGGAGGAAGGATTTCCCATTTCTTACACAATTGGAAACAAATTACAACGGACCGTTGGGTTCCTCAACAAGTTTCTAAAGAAACAGTCGTTTCGCATGGTAACCATCCAAGAAGTACTGCAACTTCTCAACGCAAACGACTACATGGTGTCTTTGGATCTTCAAGACGCCTATTTCCATATCCCTATCCACCGGAATCACAAAAAGTTTCTGAGGTTCGCCGTGGCAGGCAGACATTACCAATTTCGAGTCCTGCCCTTCGGGCTCAAGTCAGCTCCACAGATTTTTACGAAATGCCTTTCTCCAGTGGCTGCATACCTCAGGCAACAACACCATCAGGTCTTTCCCTACCTCGACGACTGGCTCGTCAAGGCACCTTCTCTAGACGGCGCGACCAGGTCTTCCAACGCCTGTCTACAGCTTTTCAGTCGCCTGGGACTCACTCTCAATCAGGACAAGTCTGTCCTCCATCCTTCTCAGCGGATATCCTTTCTGGGTGCTACTCTCGACACAACCCAAAAGAAAGCTTTCCCATCACAGGAGCGACAAAACAAACTACTTCATTTGGCAAACCAAATAAAAACCAAGAAGTCCCTCTCAGTACGCCTCTTCAAATGCCTACTCGGAATGATGTCATCCTGTATTCTGCTAATTCCTCATTGTCGCCTCTACATGCGCCCTCTCCAAGAAGCACTCTCGGCTCAATGGATTCAATCCGAAGGATCCTTCGACGATGTCATTCAGGTGACCCCTCAGATGGTCACTGCTCTACAGTGGTGGACTCGTCCACGGAATCTTTCTCAAGGCCTGCCCTTCTTGCTCCAAGCTTCTCCACAAATCATCACAACAGATGCGTCCCTGGAGGGTTGGGGAGCTTTCCTCCAAGAGCTCCGAATCAGCGGAAAATGGTCTCCTTCCGAACGGAAGCTTCACCTAAACCTCCTCGAGCTGTCTATCTGGCTCTCCTGGCGTTCCTTCCCAGGATCAAACGTTCTTTAGTGCTTGTCCGAACGGACAGTACTACAACAATGCACTACTTGAACAAGCAGGGAGGTACTCGTTCACTAACACTCTCTCACGAATCTCAGAAGATCTGGAACTGGCTACTTCTCCACAACATTTCCCTTCGGGCGGAATACGTTCCAGGAACAGACAACATACTGGCCGATTCACTAAGCAGGCAACAAACAACATGTCACGAATGGGAGTTGAACCAGCGGACTCTCAACCACATATTCTCCCAATGGGGCACTCCTCTCTTGGACCTATTTGCTACCAAGCAGATCGCCAAATGTCAAAACTTCGCAAGCTGGCATCCCCAACGAGGATCTCTAGGGAATGCATTTTCGATCGCATGGTTCAACGTCTTTGCATACGCTTTTCCACCGATTCCCCTAATTCCCAGGGTCCTCAGGAAGTTGAAGGCAGAACCCTGCACGCTCATCCTGATAGCTCCTGCATGGCCACGCCAGCATTGGTTCACGGAGCTCCATCTTCTCTCCCTGGAGCCGCCGATCCCTTTGAAACCGTTTCCCTATCTCCTCACAATGAACAGGGAACAAGTCCAACATCCGGATCCAGCATCTCTCAGGTTATCGGCTTGGCTCCTGAGTTCCGAGAGTTCCATGGCCTAAACATTCCTCCGGACTGCAGGGCAGTTCTGGCTCGGGCTCGAGCCGACAGTACTAACAAAACATATTCCTTAAAATGGAAGAGGTTCTGTATTTGGTGTAAGTCGGCGAACATACACCCTCTTTCGTCTTCTCCAGAGCAAATATTGCCTTACCTTCTCCATCTGGCAACTTCAGGTCTTGCTCATGCCTCTATTAAAGTTCACCTGGCAGCTATATCCCGTTTCAGGAGATCTTCTGCAGGTCCTTCTCTTTGGTCTAGTAGACTGATTAAACAATTTCTCAAAGGCCTATTCAGGACTTTTCCTCCCGTCAAATCTCTGCCTCCCACTTGGCAACTCAACACAGTTCTTGCTCAGATCATGAAACACCCTTTCGAGCCAATCCACAGAGCTGATCTTAAATATCTTTCTTGGAAGACGGCACTCCTTCTAGCCCTTACCTCTGCAAGGCGAGTAAGTGAGCTTCAGGCATTCTCAATTCAAGACCCTTTCCTTCAGTTCAAACATGACAGGGTTATATTGCGAACTAATCCTAAGTTTGTGCCCAAAGTCCCGTCAGACTTTCACCTCAATGAGCCCATAGTCTTACGGACCTTTTTTCCAAATCCTCAAACGCCGGCAGAAAGAGCTCTACACTCTCTAGACCTTAAACGCTGCCTTAAATTCTACCTTGACAGGACAAAGTCGTTCCGCAAATCCAACCAACTCTTTGTGGCTTACAGTCGACCTAGGAAGGGTCTTCCACTTACTAAACAAAGTATCTCCCGGTGGATCTCTGGAGCTATTACTTTCTGTCACCAGCAAGCGGATCAACCCTTGCGTTCCAAGGTTCGAGCCCATTCCACTAGGGCGGTTTCTACCTCCATGGCACTCTTTGCAGGTGTGTCTATCACAGACATTTGCAGAGCGGCAACATGGAAGACGCCGCATACATTTACCAAGCATTACTGCTTGGATACGGAACTCATGAAGGATGCTGCAGTGGGACAGGCGGTGCTACGTCATCTATTCCAATAGAGGTGAGCCTTCTTCTCTTCCCACCATCCTTGCTCTTATACGCACATTTCTTTATTGTGTTCTTTGATGGTTTTTCTTTGATTGCAGTTTGGTACTTTCTATGTTTCACATTGATATGTTATTATCTAGTGAATTTGTATATGCTGTACCATCCAAAATGTGCTTATCATTGCTTACTACTCTGATTCAGGCATGTGAATCTATGAAAGATACCCTAATACTGGATAAGAAATGCGTTACTTACCTGTAACTGCAGTTATCCAGTATTGGTATCTTTCATAGATTCACATGCAACCCACCCACCTCCCCTGGAAGGGCTCACCTCATGCTCTCAGTAATACACCTACTTAGCACTGTGCTTACGAAAATCTGAGGGACTAGAGCTCCTTCCAGGAAGGTTCCACAGGGTGGTGATAGCGGATTGGTCCTTTTCTAGAGTTTGGTCCTTTTTACAAAAGGACATGGATATGTTACTAATGTAAGGCTCTTAGCCTATTACTCTATATGTCTAATGAGACATTACTTTATTTATGTACCGGGGACTCCCATCCCGACGACTGGGAATGATTCAGGCATGTGAATCTATGAAAGATACCAATACTGGATAACTGCAGTTACAGGTAAGTAACGCATTTCTTCTACATGACATAATTTCAGTATCCAGGTGGCACAGGTTTCGCTTGGGCCTTGTAAGCCTTCAAGCTTTCTCAAGGTGACCCTTCAGTCCGTTGTGGTTTGCTTAAAAAAATGTATTGAATGTCTTATGATGGTTCTTGTTATCAAGAGACATCTTTAATTATGGTCTTAGTCACTGTTGTGTGGCTTCCATGTCTGAGCTCCCTTTCTTTTCACCCATGCATACTGAGCAGTCTTTGAGACCTCACGGAGAAGTAATATTCCAGCAGATGCACGGTGCAGGCACACTGGCTTTCCGTGCCTTTCCAGAGTCCTCAACACTACACCGAGAAGTAGTTGGGCAGCAAGTGCAGGGTGCAATCACACAGGCCTCATATTGTCATTAGCACCACATGGGGGAGTTGTTGGGCACTAAATGCAGTTTACAGGCACCCAGACCCCACAGAGTCATCAGAACCTCACAGACGTAGTCTTTCGTAACTGCGTAGAAGAGAAACTCACAGCGCCACTCACGAAAGAAACGCTGGGTAGCAGTTAGAGCCCCCAGTCATGACAGGCTTTGCATTCTGAACACCTCGCAGAAGATTGCTGAACTCTGGCGCTCACTGAACAGGACAGGTCCACACCTTACTAAGCAGTCTCTGTCCTTGGCCATTTAGCAGCAGCAACAGAGTTTTTTTTATGCATTCCATAGGGTATGGTCATTGCAATTAAAAGGAAGAATGCAGATATTCCAGTCCCTGGTACTCTTCTTCCGCTGCACAGTTGTTTGTCACCCCAAAAGTGTAAAGGTGAGCACTGGATATGTGTAGGGTTCAGTATGTATCCAATTCTTGGGTTGTTGGCCTAATCTAGCATGAAGTTACATTGAAAGTTTTCCCGAAGGTATTGGAGCAGGCCCGCCTTTCTCTTACATGTTATCTCTCACTCACCCACAGACCTTTGACACTACTCATACTTTGAACCCTTTGTAGGGTCTGCTTCCCAGCAACCTCATTTCCTCTCGATCACTGGGCCTGCGGCCTCCCAGTTGCGATAGTCCCTCAGGTGTAGGCCTGTCGACAACAATAGATAGTACACTCAGTGCAGTGCAGTGTGCTTGTTTGTATGGTTGTTTTTTTGGTTTGCATAGCATTGTGTTAATTTGTGTATTTTCTTTTCTTCCTTCTTTTTTTTCTGCCTACTTATTTCTTATTTTCTTTTCTCTTCTTCCTCTCTTCTGTTTTCCCTGTCCTTCCCTCCCTAGCCCCTATCCTTCTGTAGACTGCTGGTGAGACTTGAGTAGCCTCTCTACTCGCCCAGTTTCATTCTTGACCTGTAGACTCACCCCTTGCTTCTCGCAAACTTCTTGTCCATGTATACGCC
Source organism: Calotriton arnoldi (assembly GCA_963921515.1). Lineage (NCBI taxonomy): Eukaryota > Metazoa > Chordata > Amphibia > Caudata > Salamandridae > Calotriton > Calotriton arnoldi. Next base: position 316,201 of record CAWUFW010012926.1, read on the forward strand.
CTTGCATATTTTTTCCTGCAACGTCAATGGTCTAACTCATTATATCAAACACAAAAAGTGCTCTCCTATTTCAATTCCAAACATACTGATATTGCTCTCCATCAGGAGATGCATCTCACTGAGGCAGAGGCTGAGAAGCTACGGCGTGATTGGGTGCGCAAAGAGATACACGGTTGCTGTCCTCTGTGACTGACAGATGACCCATTGTTGCCTCCGAAACGTGGTGTAGCCATTTTGATTCGGAAAACGCTGCCCCATGTTGTGCTTAAAACCTGAGTTGATCCAGAGGGTTGCTATGTATTTGCCAAACTAAAGATCAGCAGTAAGCTATTATGCATAGGTTCAGTGTATGCACCCACTCGTCCAAAGCGTGCCTTTCTCATTCAACTCACCCGTGTACTGATGGAAATAGATACAGCGAACATCCTGATAGGCAGGGATTGGAATCTGGCCTGGGATGCGGTCTTAGACCGCACTGGTCCGATTGATGCATCCAATAATGCGAACAGAGCCCCCTTAGGAGATCGTGGGGCTGATCATGGCCTTTGTGACACATTCCATCTCTTAAATCCAACAGACCGGCAATACACATACTTGTCCCCGGTTCATGGCACACAATCACGGCTGAATTTTATTGTTGATGTCACACCCCATGCTTCCCCTTCATTGCAAGACTTCAATACTAGAGCGAGCACACACTGCGACCACTCCCTTATTTCCCTGCAGGTTCATATTGGCCTGTCATGCCCAGTTCATAAGCCTTGGCATCTTAATCTGTCCCGCAACAACCACCCAGTAGGTAAGAACCAGCTTAAAACCCACGTGCATACTTACCGGGAGAACCATGATAGCTCAGTTGACTCTGATTTAACATTATGAGCGGTTGCGAAGGCAACCATCTGGGGGCAGCTGATGAGGGATGCAGCCATGTCCAGTAGGTAGAGGGAGAAGCGAAAGAAGGCACTAGAGGCTGATTTAGTCCCCCCTCACGCGTCCTTACATGGCGCACCCTTCTGCTATTGCCAGGCGCAACCATGAGAAGGCGCTTATTGACCGCAATACTTTTTTTCCCTCTGTGAGAAGCTGGGTTTCTGTTGCAGTAACCCTTCCACTTTTTGCTAGACTACTGATGCACTTTTGACTTGATGTGCCCTGGGTCCCTGCCAATCAGGATCCCAGGGCCTCTGTTCTTTCCCCCAAAACTGTACCCAAACCCAATTGGCATCTCTGGCCACAGGTCTGCCCCTGGTAAATGGTACCCTAGGTACCCAGGGCACTGTGACCAGGGAAGGCCTCTAAGGGCTGCAGCACTTATTGTGGCACCCTTGGAGGTCCTGTACCTTTACACACACACACTGCCATTGCAGGCTGCGTGTTTTGGTGCAGAACAAAGTGAAGAGTCGACATGGCACTCCTCCCTGTGTGCCATGCCTACAACCCACTGCCCTGGCATAGATCAGTCACCCCTCTAGCAGGGTGCCCTATACCAGTGGTGAGGGTACAGGTGCATGAGCCCTGTACCCCTACAGTGTCCAAGTCCATTCTTAGACATTGTAAGTGCAGTGCTGCCATTAAGAGTATATGGTGCTGGGAGTTTGTCATTACAAACTTCACAGCACCATAATGGCTACACTAAAAACTGAGAAGTTTGATATCAAACTTCTCAGCACATTAAACCCACACTGATGCCAGTGTGGGATTTAATGAAAAATGCACTTAGAGATGCCCCCTGAAAAACGACCAGTCTCTGGTGGGTTCCCTGACTGGTACACACCAGCCTGCCACCACGAGACATGTTTCTGGACCCCTTCGCTCCCTGAGCCCAGAAACAAAGCCTTTCCTGGGCGGAGGTGTTCACACCTCCCCCAGGCCAGGAAGAGCCATCTGTGGCTGGGGAGCTTCAAAGGCCTGGCAGCCTTTGCAATGCGACCCCCAGCCTCTCCTGCTGTCAGGAGCAGGCCCCCTTCCTGTGTCCCCTCCTTTTCGGCGGGAAGACAGGCGGGAAAAATTAGCCAGCCCAGAAGGTGTGCCCACCTCTGCCAACCCTACAGCTCAGGTGGGGGAGGCGAGGTGAAGCCCACTCTTCAGTGCCCGCCATCTTGCAGATGGCAGGCACTCCCCAATCAGGATTAGGGATTGTGATCACTCCCCCACGTGGGGTGAGCACACCAAGGGTGTAGTCACCCTAAGGTCAGTAGCCCATTGGCTACTGACCTCTGGACCCCTAAAACGCCCCTAAATACAGTATTTAGGGGGCAGTCCTGAACCAAGAACTCAGATTCCCGCAACCTAAGAAGAAAAAGGACGAAAGAAGACGCCCAGCAGAGGAGACTGCAGAGAACAACTGACTTGGCCCCAGCCTTACCGGCCCGTCTGCAGTTTCCAGAGATCCTGCGCCAAAAAACGTCTTGTCCTGCAGCCAGCGACCTCCAGAACCCCTGGGAGGACTGACTGCCTTCAACAAAGACCGGATCTCCTGTGAACAGCAGCTCAGACCAGAAGAAACTACAAGAAAAGAAGGACGACCGAATAGCCGTGCCGAAGCTAACAAGAGGAAGACGCCCACTGACTTGGCCCCAGCCCTATCGGCCTTTCTCCACCTCTAACCTGCTCCTGCGAAATCCCGGTGTGTCCTTCAGCCAGCAACCTCGAAAACCCCCTGAGGACCTGCCTGCCTTCAACCACAAAGACTGTGTCTCCCGTGAACACCGGATTTGTTCGTCTCCAACCTCTGGCCGGACACCGCGAATCCGCCCCACTATGCACCCGCTATCCACGGCCTGAGCTAGAGTGGGCAAACACCACGAGGAGGTCTCTCCGGCGATCCTAACCCGAGATCCGGTGACCCCTGACCTGCCTCAAACCTCCAGCTGACGCCTGCAGCCTAAATCCGGACGTCCCCCCAACCGCGACCAGGAGCTGGTAAGAAGATCCGACCCTTAAAGGCACCCCAGCACCCGACGCCCCACGGCCTTGGGTGGCCAAACCGACGGTGCCTAACCAACCCCCAACTTGCCTCTCGAAGTGGTGGTCGCACCCAGAAGACCTTCGTCCCCAAGCCTGCAGTGCCTTTGCAAACCGGAGGTTCCCCATTGCAAACAACAGGGCGCCCGACGTCGAAACAGCACCCTGCACCCGGCCGCCCTAGTGCTGCTGAGGGTGCACCTTTGGTGCTACTTTGTTTCCCCATTTGCCCTGAGCTAAAGTCCAGGAGATTTGCTCCCACAACCAAGTGACCTGCTTGTCAGCAGCCACCAACCGGAAGCCCCTTATCCCCCATTGGATAACATTGGGCCTCAGCACTCTGCACCCGGCCGCCCTAGTGCCGCTGAGGGTGTAACAAGAGTACATCCCTGACCCTGGGGGACCCCTGAGTCTACCCCCAGAACCTCAACTCCCACTACCAAATACTTACCTTAAAACAGATAACACTATTTTCCTCCGTAGGATAAAATTGAATGTTTTTCTTGAAATACCTGCACTACGAATAGGGAGAGAAGGTGGGACGGCTACTGGCGGTGCAGCTGAGGCAGAGGGAGGCGGGCATGGCCATTCCTGCTATCATCACTGGCTCGGGGGCGTTGGTCACCAAGCCACACAAAATTGCAGACGTGTACCCATCTTACTATAGGGCCATCTACTTCCCAGAAATTGTCCTGGGATCAGTGCAGATTAACGCCTTTTTAGATGGGATTCGATTACCATGCCTCTCAGAGGAAGGTACGCAACTGCTTCAGGGCGCAATCACTAAAGAGGAGATCGAGCAGACCATCTCTGATCTATTCTTTCATAAATCCCCAGGTGAAGATGGCTTTCCAGCAGAGTTTTACAAATAGACCAAATCCGAGGTGGTGGATCTTCTCTCTGATGCCTTCGCTGAGCCTGATCACACGGGCTCCTTGGGGTTAGTTTCCAACAGGGCGCTGATTATGGTCCTTCCCAAACCAGGAAAAGGCCCTCTTCTTCATGGCAGTTATTGCCCCAGATCCCTGCTCAAAGTAGATGTCAAGATACTGGCGCGTATTCTAGCTGCCCGCCTCAAGTGGGTCCTCTCCTCTCTTATTCACCATTCGCAAGTAGGCTTTGTCCCAGGCCGCTCATCCTGTAATCATCTTTGCACATTAGCTCATGCATTCTGGCTAGCAATGGATCTTCCGGAGGAGGCCTTGCGCTGTCGTTGGATGCCGAGAAAGCCTTTGATAGGATAGAATGGGACTCCCTGTTTGCCCCACTCCGGAAATTTGGCCTTGTTGACGACTTTGTCTCCAGAGTGAGGTGGCTCTACAATTCCCCCTCAACACAGGTCAATTTTGGGGGCTTTCTTCCTGATCCCTTCACCGTCTGCAGTGGTACCCGTTCGGGTTGCCCACTCTCTTTCTCCCCCCCCCCCCCCTGCTATTTCTCCTTGCGATGGAGCCTTTAGCGGCATCCCTATGCCCCAACCAGACCAGATCATAGGTATCCCCAAGCCCGGAGGTCCCTCGACAGTGTATTTATATGCAGATTACATTTTGCTCACCCTTTATCAGTCTTACCTTCCTCCATTCCCGCGGTGCTACAGATCATTGACGCTTTTGCGGCAATATCAGGCTACAAGATGAACTGGGGAAAGAGCGAGGCCTTGCCGCTGTTGTGAATCACCACATGTTCCACCATCGCCAGTTATCTATTCCATTGGAAGAATTCCCGCATTAGGTACTTGGGCATCCTAGTTAATAGAGGCCTGGAGCGCATGCAATTGGATAACCTGGACCCACTTATGGAGCGAATGCGGTTGTACTTCGCAAAGTGGTCTGACCTGAATCTCTCTCTCTGGAGACGGACTCAAGCAGTGAAAATGGTTACCCCCATACCCCTCCGTCAGATAGACAAGACCATTAAGGCCTTATTCTTGGGTTCAGAAAGACCTCGCCTGGCAATCTGGAAGCTTATTGCCCATATATCAGCATGAGGACCTGCACTCTGTGGAGCATTATTGTCTAGCCTTACGCTTGGCACAAATGGCCTACATGCACCCTCAGGTCCAAGACCCCCTGTTATGGGTTGCGATCAAATGCAAACTCCAAGAGGCCTCGCAAGTCCTCTATCATTCTGACCCAGCCGTCGCATCCCCAAACCCTATGCTTGAAAGCCATGTACACCACCTGGATACGGGCTCACAAGCTCTTGTCGGTTGATGCGCATCTGCATGACAAGGCTCCTCTCTGGAACAATACTGGTATTCGCATAGGGGTCATGCTTGACTTGAGCCCCTGGTGTAGAGCTGGGATTCTAACCCTCACACACCTGATTTTTAGCGGCAAACTCAAGTCCTTTGAGATTCTGCAGGATGAATTTGGCCTGCTGCATACTCAACAATGGCGCTACCCACAATTTAATCATTGCCTGCTGAACAAACTGGGTCCTCATCCTGGACCACCCCCCGTTTCACGGTGATCTCTAACCTTAACACTTTGGGTCAGTTTAAAGGTGTGATATCCAGGTTCTACAATCTTCTGATTCGCCACCTCTACTCCCAGCCGCAATTGGCTAGCCTCTGGACGACCTGGCAAGCTCGCATGCAGGTGGAATATGATGATGATGAGGAGGACTGGGTAGAACTCTTGGAAGCCCTGGAACGGGGAGTCCGGGAAGCACGGATGAAGTTGTCTATTTAAGTTTCTTCAGGGCTGGCACTGGACCCCAGCACGGCTTCAGGTTGCAGAGTTGCTCCCTCACTGTGCCTGCTGGCGATGCGAGCACGTGCTCTGTGATATAGTTCACATAGTACTGGATTGTCCTGCCATTCATCCCTTTGGGACAGCAGTGGGGTCTACGCTCCAGGAGTCCATGGATTTGCCCATGCCACTTTCGGACCCACTAATTCTCCTCCATGACTTATCGGACCTTTCCGAGCTGACCCGTCATGCCCGTCATCTGCTCGTCACTGCCCTTGCAGCTGCCAAGATCTGTATTCTACGACATTTGCATGCTCCACAACTGCCGTCGCATGAGTAATGCCCCCCACCCAAGCATTGCTATACTTGGGCTCCATCTGAATGATCCATTTCCCTGCCCTTTTTACCCTGCTTTGTAGTTTAGTTTAGTCTTCCTTCTCTCCATCTATGGCTTATTTTCTCACTCCTTTCCATCTTTTCTCTTCCTTTCTTATATTTTAGTAACATTTGGTATTGTACAGGTATCGCATATCTTACTATGGATTTATGCTGGACTTGCATTTGTTTGAATTTGCTGATATTTCTTTTTTGGTACCTAATTTATGCCAATAATTGAGAAACAAAAAAAAAGTGTTCCCCAAGCATTTGGGGGGGCAGTGAAGTCAAAGCACATCTTCTGGCCAGTATGCCGCATCTCCATGGCGACCAATTTCAAGTGAAACTGCCCTCTGGGTTTTGTATATTCCCACTCAGGCAATCCCTGACAGCAACGCAAAGACCTGGATAAAAGGTGTGGGAGGCAGCCCCTCTTCATTGTAAAAGGTGTGCAGGCTGGTGTTGCCTTTTTGTCATTTCTTTGTGTAGGTGTTGCTCAAGCCAGCTCACAGGCTGGCCTAGTAGAACTGGTTTAGCCAGATGCCACAAGCCTTAAATGGTCTCCTTGCTGTAGGAATTATATTAGAAGCTAGACCTTGGACCTGGTTTTACAAAATATTTAGAGCAAGGGAGGAACTGAGAAGAGCAGCTGGGGCTGAAGATGTCAAAGGTGGCTAGTTTGGCATGTAGGAAGAGGGGAGACTGCAAGTTCTAAATACCTCTAACTGTATGAAGTATCCTATAACTGTAGGAGTTCCATTCTTCTTGATGGGGAACCCAAAATGGGTATGCCACCTCCTGTTTCCTAAGCCTTCTTATACATACTTTGTTTACAGACAAGGGGACTGGAATGTTCAGTTATGACCTACAACACAAGTTTACCAGGGAGAGCCAGTAGGCAGTCTCCATATGGGGATGATTGCAAAAAGTGCCTGTACCACACCACGATAATGAGCTGCTACCACTTACTACTTGTAGCATAGCCTGGTGGTAGGTAGCCACCAAGGTTAAAGAAGTTCTACTTTGGGTGGGCACCTAACACTTTACAGTCTAGCATTCTATTGCTAATCAACATACTACAGCCATGCAGAGCACCTGCAAGGAGACTTATGGCACTGGTTTCCTGTGCAAGAACGCCTACTGGGCCTACCAGAATATTAAAATCGGGTACTTGGGCAGAGCACAAGGAACTGTCGACCGTTTAGTGTCCGCTGCGCTGTTTACTATTTGAGCCTCTGAGTTTGTTCCTGTATCGGGCACTGTTAAGACAAAGAGTGCATTGAAGGATTGGTAAAATGTCTTTGGTCAGACATCATCGCACTTCTCAGTTGTCAAACCTTACAATGTAGTCTGCCCTAGCCCCCCACCATTCTTCTCTTTCCTGTCAACAGCACAGCCAGCCCAAGTCAGCCAGCGAGAAGTCTCAGCGCAGCAAGAAGTCCAAGGACCCGAAACCGAAGGTGAAAAAACTCAAGTACCACCAATACATTCCCCCAGACCAGAAGCAGGATAAAGGGGAGCTGCCCATGGACTCGTCCTATGCCAAAATCCTCCAGCAGCAGCAGCTGTTCTTGCAGCTACAGATCCTGAACCAGCAGCAGCAGCATTACAACTACCAGACCATCCTGCCTGCTCCACCAAAGTAAGAAACGGTGTTTAAACATACATTAATAGAATAAGCCCTTGCTATGCTCCTCTGGGGCTCTTGTAAAGATAATATAAAACCGATAACCTCAGACCATAATTTACTTCAGTGGTTAGAGCCATTAATTTTCAGTCTAAATACCTGCACTAATTATATCTGACCATGCTTCGCTCTTTTAGTTTATGAAGGAGCAGTCGAAATACACCACTGATAATCTTAGACTATGCATCATGCTACAAAAGCATTAGAGCAGTCTAGCTATACTGATAACACCTTATCATGCTCCTCTCTTGCAGTGCATGTGCTTAATACACACATTCATAATATCAATTTATGCTCTGTCCCTAAGAATTTCTGTGTATACCACTACAAATGACAGACCCTGCTTTGCTTCTTCAGTGCATGAACTGTCTACTTCACCAAGTGAGATCAGTGAATAAACCATGATCCATACTACTAATGTTTGAGATCGCTCCAAGTACACACTTTGATAACCGCAGACCACGCTCCACTGCTGCAGTGCCTGTAATCTAGTCTAAATATGCACATTCAACAAATTCATCAATTCTCCAATCTCGAGGAATCTAAATACAGACCTAATGAAATCAGATGATGCTTTGCTTTTTTGGTGTTAAAGATTCACTAACTTTGTTCTCTTCTCCATCATGTGTCATCAGTGTACATACATACGCTAATATCAGACTACCCTCCGCTCCTCCAGTTAATGAGATCTGGTCGCAATACACTTAAATATAGGGCCATGTTCATATTTATTTTGGTCTCCTTGTGACTATGCTGGCTGTGCTTTTCTTCACAGACCCCCGGGGGAGCAGCAAAGTAGTAACTGCAGCAAAAGCACCACAGTCATGTGCACTCTCTCCACAACTCCTGCTGGTTCTGGCACGCTTTTGAGACAGAACAGCAATACGGCTCCTACAGCAAAGCCCGGACCACTCCCAGCTAACCTGGATGACCTAAAGGTGAGCACTCTCCTGGTGCTGTGACAGGCTTCATGCCACGCATTTTATACAGCTCCTATGTTGTATTTATTTTATTTTGTTTTTGACTTGGCAATAGCTCTTACAGAGAACGGTTTTATTGCCACAGGAGTATTTCATACACATGCTGTACTTTGAATAGTGTACTAACAATACCGAGCTACACCATTTACAGCTTTTTTGTATATCACACAAAGTTACACAGTTTACTTATTTACATGGAGCATGTTCATAATTTGAATAACAGGGAGGTATTTCTTCAGAGATGTTGTTTAAGCAATCAAACATCGGCTGATCCGCCAGCCCTTCATCATAGACACAGGGTTGTCAACCCTTACTTTAGTATCTTCAGAAAATAATGATTTGCTTATTGACAGTGTGAAGGGTGCTGTGGCAGTCTAGTAGCCCATTCTGGAATATTTTATTCTGGTCCTGGGGACCCCACAACCTGCCACAATGTCCTCCCCAGCACCTAGACCCTCTGGTTATGATTTCTTAGCAGAATGGCCCAATACTCTCCTTTGCTCTCCAATTGTAGCAGCGAATCATCTTTGCTCCAAGGGGACAAGGTTGTTTTTCACACTTACCTCTTCTTTTGGCCAACTTATAAATTTATCTTGTTGTTTTTCTCCCAAAACCTTCTTTGAATGAAGTTAATCCTTTCCAGCAGCTCTTCAATTTTAAGTTGTCGGCACTTAGGCTTTATCAGCACCAACATAACTGTTTCTTACTTGCGGTGGTACTGCCCCAAGGAATCTGTTGTCAAAAGTCTCCATTGCGCACTTGGTGTCCTGTTGTGTGGTAGAGTTTTATGGGCTAAAAGGCTCATTCCTCCAGAGAGGATTCACACAGGCCGTCAAGTGATTTTCCAGGTCCCTGTGGCCGTGCTACAAAAGTGATTTATAGATTTTGACGCAAGCCTGCTCTCTTTATTAATAATGAGACCGCTAACATGCTGTACAAAAGTAGATTAATAATTAGGATGGACATGTGTCCACCATAAGCATAAGGCCACCACCTGCTAGATGTCCCATCACTTGAATAAAGTTAACCTGTACTCACTCACTGGTTACTTGACAAACCACACAGGCTTAAGTCAAAGGCAATGTGTAAAGTATTTAAGCAGTGCATACAGTCACGCAAAACACAGTAAAACCCCACAACCACTTCTAAAATAAAGAGAACCCTTTTTATGAGTAAAGTATGAGCAAAATGACAAAAATCCAATAAGAGGAACCAGATATGAGTTTTTAAAGATTCAAATTAAAACGGCACAAAAAAGCACCAATGATAGTCAATGGAAATAGTAAACGGGGACCCAGGTGCAATTTGAGGCTGATCTCAGTGAAGTGGTTCGGTTACAAATGGATTGGTCCTGGTGAAATTCATAAACGTTTCTAAGGCCTAACGCAGAAAGGGTCTTTGTCACTTGTTTAGAAGAAACATCTGGTGCCCAAACAACCACATGAGTAAGGCCCTCAGGGTGTCAGGCAAAGACCAATGTGAAAGTCTAGTTGCCACTGGTCAGCTGGATATTTTAAGGAAAAGGCCTATCGCAGCTTTTTTTCTTTCTGTAGCCACACAGGAGGTCAGCCAACTTATTCTTGGAGTCAACTTCTTTGTCCTTGGTACAAGAGTGAGCAGGTCCAGTCCTTTGGGGCTTCTCTCAGGTCATAGGTAGCAGGTGTAGTCCTTTTGTAATCTTCCACAATTTAGAAAGTGTTCTAAGGACGGTGCAGCGGGATGCCACATTTCTGCCACTTAATGCACCAGCCAGTGGGTGTGGGCGTGGGTGTGTCAAGTCTTCGGGATCCTCAGGAGCAGTACCTTCCAGAAGCCCACCTTCCAGCAGCTCCAACTCTGTTTGGAAATATCAGAGTGGCTAGATGAAGGGAAGGGAATTGAAAAGTGGTCTGTGGGGACGGAGACCTGTAAAGGAAAATGCACTTCACAACTTATGACAGTAATGTATCATTTGAAATTGAGTAGCTTTTCTCTTAGTAGCACTTCTGCGAAGCAGTGCATTTTCATTCAAACACGTGAGCAGAAAAGGAACAATACAACCCGATCAATACTTTCAGACATAAACGCATGTAATACGCCAAGAACTCAGTACAATAAAGTCTCTTGTATCTAGTTTTGAGTCTGTGTAACTTCACCCTACCTTGCATGCTATCCACCCTCATGTTATATTACACTTGGGCTAGCTTACATTAGCTCACAATAATATGTTCGAGGCATATGAGCTGTAGATCATATGCTTTAGCATAGATCGCCATCTAGTGTTGGGTCCGGATGTTTGCACTTTGTTTTTGTTCGAAGAAGTCTTTCCAGTCACGAGGTAGGTGACGACTCCTTTCGGTGATAGTGCGCATGGGCATCGACTCCATCCTTAGATTTTTTTTTTCTGCCATCGGGTTCGGATGTGTATTGCTGCGCTCCGGTTCGGTATTGTTTTCGGACCTCTTTCGACGCGCAATCCACTACCCGACCCGTCGACGGTATTGTTATCGATCGCGGCTCCCCATTCGACGTGCATCGCCTCAACTAAGAAAACCTTCGATCGGGAAACTCGAGGCAAGCTGTAGGGCCTACCCGTGCCGACCGCGCTAGCAGTCGATGGAACAGACTCCATTTAAGCTATGTCCCGGGTGTCATGCTAAGTTTCCACGCACCGACTTGCACGAGGTGTGCAACCTCTGCTTATCCTCGGAACACGACGAAAAAGACTGTGATGCGTGTCGATCGTTCCGAGCTCGACTCCACGAGATGCAACATCACAGCGGCTCTGTTCCGGATATCTTCGGCGAAGATTCTGATATCCACCATCCAGCTGAAGGTCTCCGTGTCCGAAGCCGACTCCGACATGGAGGAACAGCACATCACTCCAGGTCAGCGTACCGTGAGTACAGATCCCCCTGTGCCCAGTCAACATAAGTCAAAGGTTCCGGTACCCCCTTCGCCCTCGGGCTCAGGTCGGCACAGACAAAAAGTTTCAGATGCCCCGCCCTCCAGCTCAGCTCCGAAACATAAAGAGAAGCCTTCCGGCTCCGGCTCGAGCCAGACCCATTCTGGTGCCGAACCAACACCTTCGGCACAGAAGCATAAGTCGGAGGCATCTGTTGACTACCGACGACCTCGGGGTCAAAATCCTCCACGCCTAGAGGTTCGGAGCCGAAATCCTCCACGCCTAGAGGTTCGGAGCCGAAATCCTCCACGCCTAAAGGCTCAGACCCAAAACCTTCCACAACCGAAAGGCTCGGAACCGAAATCTTCAGCACCGAAAGGCTCGGAGCCAAAACCTGCTAAGTCCAAAGACTCGGAGCCGAAACCTTCGACGCCCAAAGGCTCCGGGCCGAAACCTTCGACGCCGAAATCGGCACATAAAGAACAAGACACTCCATCCAAAGAGCCTCGGTCCGATGAACCACATTTGGATCCTAAACAGAAAAAACTTGTCATTAACTTGAAACAGGACACATCCATGCCACTCTTCCAAAAAAACGGAAAATTGATCTCCCAGAGGACCATCATATACCTCTTAAGAAAAAGGACATGGGTACTAACCCTTCTCCCCCTTACATTCCACCTCCCTCTCCTCCTCCTAATCCCAATATGATTATCACACCATCAAATTCGCCACCACCTCCACTTTCACCTGACCCACAGGATAAAGAGTATGGGGATGGGGATGAAGAGCAGGATATGCCTCAGGATTAGGATACGCCACAACACACTGACCCTTGGGAAAATTATCATAGGGAACCAGATACAGACAACGACCCTGACCTGTATCCCTCTAGACCCTCCCCACCTGATGACAACATTGGATACGTTCAGCTCATTATTAGGGCTGCTCAATACCACGGGGTGGAACTTCATAAAGAATCTTTAGAAGAGGATTTCCTTGTTGAGACATTCACTCATTCACAAAGATCTACTCACACTTTACCAAGGCTAAAGGGCATGTTAAAACACACAGACGAACGTATTTAAAGACCCTGTTAAGGCAAGAATACTCGCACCTAGAGTAGGCAAAAAATATAAACCCGCTCCTACCAATCCTGCTTGCATCAAAGGTCAGTTGCCCTTAGATTCTCTTGTAGCCTCTAACGCTCGCAAGAAAGCTAACTCTCAAACCACAGGTGAGGCCCCCCTCCTGACAAGGAGTCCAAGCTTATTGATGCCTCAGGTAAAAGAGTAGCTTCACAGGCTGCAAATTATTGGCGTATTGCTAACGCGCAGGCTCTGCTAGCACGCTATGATAGGGCTCATTACGATGAGTTAGAGAAACTCATGCAACATTTACCTGATGAGCACAAAGCAAAAGCTAATGACCTTATTCAGGAAGGTAAACTTATCACTAATACTTCCATTAAATGTGCACTAGACACAGCAGACACAGCAGCTCGTGCAATCAATACTAGTGTGCTATTGCGCAGACACGCTTGGCTTAGGATTTCTGGATTCAAGCAGGAGGTACAATCCTCCATACTTAGCCAGCCTTTTGATAAAGAGCATGTTTTCGGACCAGCTGTCGATACCTCACTGGAAAAGATGAAGAAAGATACTGAGGTCGCAAAGTCTATGGGGGCTTTACAATTGCCTACTAATAGGGGTCCCTTACGCCGCTCCTTTTACAGGGGTGGTTCAAAAACAGTGTCCACCGAACACCCCTCCTCCTCTTACAAGGGTAACAACCACTCCCACTCTTCCAGAGGCTATTTTCGAGGAGGTTATAGAGGAAACAATAATAAGGGAAGAAGCAGAGGTAACTCCACACGCACTTCCCCGCATATAAACAGTGACTTCCTTCCGCTACCCCCGATCATTCAACCCCTGTCTGGGGACGTCTCTCACAATTCCTTCCTGTCTGGAATTCAATCACCTCAGACAAGTGGGTGCTACAAATTATCCAGTATGGTTACTGCCTGGAGCTTACAAGTACTCCCCCCAACTATTCCTCCAAGAGCACATGCAATGTCACCAGAACATCTCACCCTCTTACAAAAAAGAGGTTCTCTCTCTCTTGGAAAAACATGTTATAGACATTCCCATTTCATCATCAGGGGACCGGAGTATACTCCCTGTATTTCCTAATTTCCAAGAAGGACGGCTCTCTCAGGCCTATATTAGACCTCAGACAGCTAAATCTCTACATTCAGTCAGACCACTTCCACATAGTCACACTTCAACAGGTGCTCCCTCTGCTTCAGCAAGGCGACTTTCTATCCACTTTGGATTTAAAGGACGCCTATTTCCATATCCCCATTCACCCGGCTCACAGAAAATATCTCAGGTTCGTGGTGGACGGACAACATTATCAATTCAAAGTCCTCCCATTCGGGGTAACTGCAGCACCCAGAGTCTTCACCAAGTGTCTGGCAGTAGTCGCAGCTCATCTAAGAAGACAGCACATTCACGTCTTCCCTTATCTAGACGACTGGCTAATAAAAGCCAGATCGCAACACAGCTGCCTACACCACACTCAGAAAACAGTTCAACTGCTTCACCACCTGGGATTCACTGTAAACCTCGTCAAGTCTCACCACCAGCCATCCAACACACAGGTGTATCTAGGAGCCACAATAGATACTCACAAAGCACTAGCATTTCCCAATCCAGTCAGGATCCGCAACATGCAAAATCTAATATCACAATTTCATCCTCAACACTCATTACCAGCCCGAGTGTTCATGCAGTTGATCGGAATGATGGCTTCTTGCATTTTAATCGTTCCTTATGCAAGACTAGAAATGCGTCCTATACAGGAATGCTTAGCGCGTCAGTGGAACCAGGCTCAAGGTCAGTTAACAGATCTAGTGTTGGTGGACGGCCGCACCCATCACTCTCTGCAGTGGTGGAATATACAAAACCTTTCCAAGGGACGGCTGTTCGTCAACCCGGTTCAACAGATAGTGCTAACAGCAGACGCATCGCTCACGGGTTGGGGCGCTCATCTTCAAAAACATACCATTCAAGGCATGTGGACTGTACAACAAAAACAACTCCACATAAACCATCTAGAACTGCTAGCAATTTTTCTAGCATTGAAAGCCTTTCAACTGCATCCAGTAGGCAAAGCTGTCCTAGTTCGTACAGACAACATGACAGCAATGTACTACATACAAAAACAAGGGGGGACACACACTCTACAGCTTTCACAACTAGCTCAAAGCATCTGGAGATTGGCCATACCTCAGAAAATATATCTCCTGGCAGAATACCTCCCAGGAGTAAACAACCAGATTGCAGATCTGCTCAGTCGTCAGCGACAGCAGATCCACAAATGGGAACTACACCCTCAAGTCCTCCTCCCATTCTTCCAGATGTGGGGCTACCCAGAAATAGATCTGTTCGCCACACACCTCAACGCAAAATTCCCAAGCTTCGCGTCCAGGTATCCACACCCATTGTCCAAAGGCAATGCGCTATGGATCAATTGGTCAGGGAAATTTGCTTACGCTTTTCCACCTCTCCCACTAATTCCGTTAGTGGTTCGCAAACTCAAACAACATTCCCTGACACTAATCCCAAGTTGCTCCCACATGGGCCCGACAACCCTGGTTCACAACCCTGTTGGACCTCTCGGTAGTTCCTCATCAATAACTACACCTTTCCCCCAGGCTTCTTACTCAGAACCATGGAGAGATAAGACATCCAGATCCCAGTCATCTCAACCTTGCGATCTGGCACCTGAAATCCTAGAGTTTGGCTACCTTAATCTTCCGCCAGTACTGTATGAATGTCATCAAAGAGGCTAGACGCCCTACCACAAGAGCATGCTACGCAGCAAAGTGGAAGCGGTTTGTTGTTCACTGTAACAACAATCAAATCAATCCACTAGATGCTTCAATCCAAAACATTATTTGCTATCTATTACACCTACAGCGTTCTAATTTAGCATATACATCCATAGGCTTAGATCTTGCTGCAATAGCTGCTTACCTGCAAAACAGACAGCACTTGTCTCTGTTTTAGAGTTCCTGCTATTAAAGCTTTTATGGAAGGACTCAAAAGAATCATTCCTCCTCGACTTCCACCTTCTCCAGTGTGGAATCTCAATATAGTTCTTACAAGACTCATGGGTCCACCCTTTGAACCTTTGCACAAATGTGAACTAAGTTTCTCACATGGAAGGTAGCCTTCCTTATAGCCATCACATCTCTTAGAAGAGTGGGTGAGCTTCAGGCACTAACTATACAAGAACCATTTTTACAAATACACCAAAACAAAGTGGTTCTTAGGACTAATCCCATATTTTTACCGAAAGTTGTTTCTGCCTTTCATATCAACCAGTCTGTTGAGTTGCCTGTGTGCTTCCCTCAACCAAATTCAGTGGCAGAGCGTGCTCTTCACACATTAGATGTCAAAAGAGCCTTACTATACTACATAGAAAGAACAAAACCTTTTAGGAAAACCAAACAACTTTTTGTTGCTTTTGCACCACCGCATAAAGGCAATCCCATATCAAAAGCAGGTATTGCACGGTGGATAGTTAAGTGCATTCAAATATGCTACATTAAAGCTAAGCACACATTAACAATTCCCCCTAGAGCGCACTCTACACGCAAACTGGGGGCTTCTATGGCATTCTTGGGGAATCTACCCCTAGATGACATTTGCAAGGCTGCAACATGGTTTACACAACACATATTCAGAAAGCACTATTGTGTAGATGTGTTAGCAAGACAGAAAGCTAGTGTGGGCTAGGCAGTTTTCCGAACACTATTTCAAACCACTGCAACAGCTACAGGTTAGCCACCGCTTGGAAGATAACTGCTGTATAGTCTATGCTAAAGCATATGATCTACAGCTCATATGCCTCGAACGGAAAATGCTACTTACCCAGTATGCATCTGTTCTTGGCATATAGAGCTGTAAAATAATATGCGTCCACCCGCCTCCCCGGGTACCTTTATCTGTTGCAGTATTATCTTACTTAGATACATTATACATGGTCATCTCTTTACTACTCTTACTAACTCCATCATCACCCTTTATGGCAAGACAATTTAAGGATGGAGTCGATGCCCATGCGCACTATCACCGAAAGGAGGAGTCACCTACCTCGTGACTGGAAAGACTTCTTCGAACAAAAACAAAGTGCAAACATCCGGACCCAACACTAGATGGCGATCTATGCTAAAGCATATGATTCTACAGCTCTATATGCCAAGAACAGATGCATACTGGGTAAGTAGCAAAGATTCTCAAGAATGTGTGATCGACTTCTCACACTTTCTTAAATAGCATTGGGTTGTCTTACCCACAGTTGTCCCAAGAAACGCAGTAGATGTTAAAATCTGTCTTTGTGTCTGAAAGGGGGTCCTAATGCATTGCACACTAGCAATACTGTGGATCATTGTAACCATAAGCAACGTAGACCCTTCCAGTCTTCACTCCAATCCACGGCTCAACCGGCCTGCCACCATGGCCCAGCCCAATGGCATGACTTGCTTCCTTGCTGCCCAGAAAAGTACACCTGAAGTGCCTCGAGATCTTGTTGGTTCCGCTAGGAGGGAGCTTAGGAGTTCTGCCAACCGCGCTCTGCAATAACTGGCAGTTTTTTCTAGCCGCGGGGTCCTTTAAATAAAAACCGATCCAAGATGGCCACTGAGAGTTCACGTAGTATTGCGAGCGTTTGGCGATGGCAGTTATCTTGAACTATCCATAACAGGTGGTGGCCATCTACGATTGGTCAAGAATGTTCCTAGAAGTATTCATAGAAAGGAAAATGACTGCAGTTCCACCACCAGCGGGTTCCTTGGAAATGTCAGTTTCCACAGGGTTGCTGACAAGTTCTGTCAAAGAGGTGAATGTTGACCTTTACTGTGAGGGTGAAATGGGCAATAGATGCTTTCATGATAGGGTGACTCCTAGGCACTCCTGAACCAATGGGGTAAAAGTTTCTGGGGGAAACCCTACCCACATTTTCCGCAGTTTCAGTTTGCCCTTCTGCAAACAGTGCCCTTCTCCCTAAGAATCCAAGATGGGAAACGCTTCTTCCCTTGGGCAGAGCCTGTGTACCCACCCAGAGGTGTGGCTAGGGTAATGATTAGTCCCCTCCTCTGTGGTCACTCAAAACCAGTTCTAGGGGTGACTTTCTTCCCACTGGGTTTAGTGCCAGCCAGACTAGGGAGGGGGACAAATGCTGGGGCCTTTCCAGGTGTCACCTAACATTTTGTTGCATTACAGTTAAGCTCTTGGACCCATCGTAACTGGTCTTCCTGCCAGGGGAATAAAACACTTCCACTCCCAGGCCATTGTCTCTTTTCTGGGCGCAGTTTTCACACATCTTTCATGTAGGAAGCTGGCTCTGTATATACTATACCAAAGTGAGGTATAGTGTTATCGGTTTTGAGGTAAGTATTTGGTAGTGGGAGTTGAGGTTCCGGGGGTAGACTCGGGGGTCTCCCAGGGTCAAGGATGCACTCTTGTTACACCCTCAGCGGCACTAGGGCGGCCGGGTGCAGAGTGCTGAGGCCCAATGTTATCCAATGGGGGATAGGGGGCCTCCGGCTGGTGGCTGCTGCCAAACAGGCCACTGGGTTGTGGGAGCAAAGCTCCTGGACTTTAGCTCAGGGCAAATGGGGAAACAAATTAGCACCAAAGGTGCACCCTCAGCGGCACTAGGGCGGCCGGGTGCAGGGTGCTGTTTCGACGTCGGACGCCCTGTTGTTTTCAATGGAGAACCTCCGGTTTGGAAAGACACTGCAGGCTTGGGGTCGAAGGTCTTCTGGGTGCGACCACCACTTTGAGAGGTAAGTTGGGAAATTAGGGGTTGGTTAGGCACCGTCGGTTTGAGCGCACAAGGCCGTGGGGTGCAGGGATGCCTTTTGGGGTCGGATCTTCTTACCAGCTCCTGGTCGCGGTTAGGGGGGCCTTCTGGATTTAGGCTGCAGGCGTCGGCTGGAGGCTTGAGGCAGGTCAGTGGTCGCCAGATCTCGGGTCGGGATCGCCGGGGTGACCTCCTCGTGTTGTTTGCCCGCTCGGGCCGTGGACGACGGGTGCAGAGTGGGGCGGATTCGCGGTGTCCGGCCGGAGCCAGAGGTTGCAGGTGAACAAATCCGGTGTTCACGGGAGACAAAGTCTTTGTGCTTGAAGGCAGGCAGGTCCTCAGGGGTTTTCGAGGTTGCTGGCTGCAGGACACACCGGGATTTCGCAGGATCAGGTTCGAGGTGGAGACAGGCCGGTAGAGCTGGGGCCAAGTCAGTGGGCGTCTTCCTCTTGTTAGCTTCGGCACGGCTGTTCGGTCCTTCTTCTTTTCTTGTTGCAGGTTCTTGTCTGAGGAAGCAAGGTTCAGGGGTGCCCCTAAATACTAGATTTAGGAGCGTTACAGGTAGGTAAAAGGCAGGAACAAATGGGTCCCTTCCCTGGGGTGGGTACACCCCCTATTACGCCACCCTCCAGTTGGAGGGGGGCATGAGCCTGTCCCTGGTTGGCTGAGTCCCCCCATCTTCAAGATGGCGTGGACTGATAGTTGTGCTTCACCACGCCTCCCCCACCTGAGGGGTTTAGTTGGCAGAGGTGAGCACACCTCTCTTCCTCACTTGTTTTTCCCGCCGGTTCTCCCACCCAAAGTGGGGGTCAGAACCAGTGGGGACCAGTTGCTGGGAGTAGCAAGTGGCCTGGGGAAGCTCACAAAGGCAGCAAGCCTTTGAAGCTTCCCCTTCGTGAACCCTGCCCATCCTGGGGGAGGAGACTTGGCACCTCGTCCCAGGATGTGCATTGCTTCAGGCCCCAGAGAGCAGCAGGCTCTCGACCCAGGGGTCCAGAAACATGTCTGGTGGTGGCAGCTGAAGGCAGCCACTCAGCCAGGACACTAGAGGTGGGTTAGTTTTCAGGGGGCATCTCTAGGATGCCCTCTGTGTGCATTTTTCATTAAATCCCACACTGGCATCAGTGTGGGTTTAATGTGCTGAGAAGTTTGATACCAAACTTCTCAGTTTTCAGTGTAGCCATTATGGTACTGTGGCGTTCGTAATGACAAACTTCCAGCACCATATACTCTTAATGGCAGCACTGCACTTACAATGTCTAAGAATGGACTTAGACACTGTAGGGGGTACAGGTCTCATGCACCTGTACCCTCATCACTGGTATAGTGCACCCAGCTAGAGGGTGACTGACCTATGCTAGGGCAGTGGGTTGTAGGCATGGCACACAGGGATGTGTGCCATGTCGACTCTTCACTTTGTTCTGCACCAAGACTCACAGCCTGCAAAGGCAGTGTGTGAGTGTCAGGTTACAGGGCCTCTAAGGGTGGCACAATAAGTGCTGCAGCACTTGGAGGCCTTCTCTGGTCACAGTGCCCTGGGTACCTGTGGTACCATTTACCAGGGGCTGACCTGTGGCCAGAGATGCCAATTGGGTTTAGGCTTCAATGCAGTTTTAGGGAAAGAACATAGGCCCTGGGTACCTGATTAGCAGGAGCCCAGGGCACACTCAGTCAAAGCACATCAGCAATTCAGCTAAAAGTGGGGGCAACCATTCAGAAAGAGGGCACTTTCTCACATTTCACACCTAACTTAGGTCAAGTACAGGCTGAGCAGTTGCTGAAGAGCTAAGGTAAATTAGCCTGCAGCAGCTTCAAGCAGTGTAAAGCTAACTTTTTAAAAGTACATGTTCGAGGCATGTGAGCTGTAGATCACATGCTGTGCACAGATCGCCATCTACTGTTGGGTCCGGATGTTTGCGCTTTGATTTCTTCGAAGAAGTCTTTCCAGTCATGAGGTAGGTGACTCCTCCTTTCGGTGATAGTGCGCATGGGCATCGACTCCATAGTTAGATTGTTTTTTGCCGCCATCGGGTTCGGATGTGAATTGTTGCGCTCCGGTTCGGCACAGTTTTCGGGCTCCCTTCCACGCGCAATCCATTACCCTCGACGATATTGTTTCTCGATCGCATTTCCTATTCTCCGCGTATCGTCTACATTTGAAATCCTTCGATCGGAAGATCGTGGAGGCCCGTTGGGCCTACTCATGCCGGGGTCGATAGTCGATGAAACGGACTCCATTCAAGCTCTGTCCTGGGTGTCGCGCTAAGTTTCCGCGCACCGACTTGCACGAAGTGTGCAACCTTTGCCTATCCCCGGACCACAACGAGAGACTGCGACGCGTGTCGGTCGTTTCGATCGAAGAAGACGCTCCGTGACCGTCGGGCTCAACGTCACGAAATGCTCCAACAAAGCGGCTCCGCATCGGATCTCGTCAGAGACTACTCCGAACATGAAGAATCCCACGCGCAGGAAGCCGAGTTGGACGAAGAACACATCTCCTTGTCTGAAGCCGACTTCGATGCCGAAGACCTCACACCGGGCCAACGGATCGTGAGTACAGAGACTTCCCTCCCCTACCATCTCCTACACAAAAAGGCTCCGGTCCCTCCTCTGCCTTCAGGCCAAGGTCGGCACCGAGAAAAAGTTTCGAGCGCCCTGCCCTCGGGCTCGGTGCCGAGACACATAGAAAAGCCTTCCGGCTTGGGCTCTACTCGTCCCCATGCCGGTGCCGACCCGAAATCTTCGGCGTCGAAATCGAAACATGTGCTAGTTACCATTCCACCGTTATCGAAGAGTAAATCTTCGGAGCTGAAACTTTCCACGACAAAACCGGCATCTAAGGAAACCAGTTCAACCAAAGAGCCTCGGTCTGACGTTCCACCTTTGGATCCGAAACAAAAGGTACTGGTGATTAATCCAGAAACTGGGCATATTCATGCCAAATTGCCTGAAAAAAGGAAAATGGGCATACAGGAGGATTACCACATTCCTCTAAAGAAGAAAAATGTGGGTACTAACCCTTCTCCACCTTATATTCCGCCTCCTTCACCTATTGATCCAAACTTGCTCATCACACCCACACATTCACCACCACCACTATCACCTGACCCACAGGATATAGGGGGTGGGGGATGAGGATGAGTATACACCACAGGATACTGACCCATGGGATCATTACAACACTGACCCTCTGCCAGATAATGACCCTGACTTATATCCGTCCAGACCTTCCCCTCCAGATGACAATATTGGATATATTGAGCTACTTAATAGAGCTGCACAGTATCATGGGGTAGAATTACATAAGGAGGCTTTAGAGGAGGATTTTTTGTTTGAAACCCTGAGTTCCTCTCAGAGGGCTACTTAAACATTGGCGATGCTAAAAGGTATGCTTAAGCATACTGATGACATCTTTAAAGATCCTGTAAGGGCAAGAATCATTACTCCCAGGGTGGAGAAAAAGTATAAACCTGCACCTACTGACCCCGTATATATTAGAGGTCAGTTGCCCTTGGACTCTCTTGTGGTTTCCAACGCTCGTAAGAGAGCTAACTCTCAGACCACAGGTGAAGCCCCTCCTCCTGATAAAGAGTCCAAATTAATTGATGCCTGGGGCAAAAAAGTAGCGTCACAAGCAGCCAATCGTTGGCACATTGCTAAAGCTCAAGCCCTATTAGCTAGATATGATAGAGCTCATTATGATGAACTCGAAAAGCTCATGCAATTTCTTCCTGATGAGCATAAATCTAGAGCTAATGACCTTATTCCAGAGGGTAAACTCATAACAAATACCTCTATCAGATGTGCCTTGGATGCAGCAGACACGGCAGCCCGAGCAGTAAACACTAGCGTACTGCTCCATAGGCGTGCTTGGTTGAGAATTTCAGGATTCAAACCTGAAGTGCAAGCTTCTATTCTCAACCAAACATTTGACAAGGAACACCTCTTTGGTCCAGCAGTTGACACCTCGCTGGAAAAAATGAAGAAGGACACCGAGGTTGCAAAGTCCATGGGGGCTTTACAGTCACCGTCTACTAGGGGATCCTTTCGTCGCTCATTTTACAGGGGTGGCTCCAAAAATACATCAACAGAAAATTCCTCCTCCTCTTACAAGGGCAACAATCAATCGCCCTCTTCAAGAGGTTACTTTAGAGGTGGATATAGAGGAAACAACGGAAAGGGAAGAGGCAGAGGTAACTCAACACGCACTTCCCCTGCAAAAACCAAACAGTGACTTCCTTTCCCTACCCCTGATCATCCCACTCCTGTCGGGGGACGTCTTTCCCAATTTCTACCCATTTGGAATACAATTACATCAGACAAATGGGTTCTACAAATTATCCAATCTGGTTACTGCCTGGAGCTTACAAATACTCCACCGAACATTCCTCCAAAATCACACCTCATGTCACAAGAACATCTTACCCTTCTAAAGCAAGAAGTTTTCTCTCTGTTACGAAAAGGAGCTATAGAACCTGTTCCATTAAAACATCAAGGGGCAGGGGTATACTCCCTATACTTCTTAATTCCCAAGAAGTACGGCTCTCTCAGGCCTATACTAGACCTCAGAGAACTAAATCTATACATTCAGTCGGACCACTTTCACATGGTCACACTCCAGCAAGTGCTCCCGCTCCTTCAACAAGGTGATTTTCTGTCCACTCTGGACTTAAAGGATGCCTATTTCCATATCCCAATACACCCTGCTCACCGCAAGTACCTCAGGTTCGTAGTAGCAGACCAGCACTATCAGTTCAAGGTGCTCCCATTTGGAGTAACTACCGCACCCAGGGTTTTCACAAAGTGCCTGGCAGTAGTCGCAACTCATTTACGAAGACAACACATTCACGTCCTCCCATATTTGGACGACTGGCTCATAAAAGCTCATTCACAAAAGAGCTGTCTACGTCACACTCACAAAACAGTGCTGTTGCTCCACGATCTTGGATTCACAGTAAATCTGTCCAAATCCCCTCTACAACCATCCAACACACAGGAGTATCTGGGAGCCACTATAGATACACAAAAGGCTTTGACCTACCCCAATCCGGCCAGAATCCGCAACATGCAAACTTTACTCTGCCAGTTTCAGCCTTAACACTCATTACCAGCTCGAGTGTTCATGCAGTTACTAGGGTTGATGGCGTCTTGCATTCTAATAGTCCCTTACGCAAGACTCCAGATGCGTCCCCTTCAGGAGTGCTTAGCACGTCAGTGGAACCAGGCTCGGGGTCTCTTATCAGATCTAGTGTTGGTGGACGGCTGCACCCATCGCTCTCGGCAGTGGTGGAATACACAAAACCTTTCAAAAGGGCGGCCGTTCATCGACCCGGTTCCACAGATAGTGCTAACAGCAGACGCATCGCTCACTGGTTGGGGAGCTCATCTCCAGACGCATACAATTCAGGGCATGTGGAGCCTGCAGCAAAAGTAGCTTCACATAAATCATCTAGAGCTGCTGGCGATTTTTCTAGCTCTCAAAGCGTTTCAAGTACATTTAGTAGGCAAAGCTGTCCTGATCCGTACAGACAACATGACAGCAATGTACTACATACAAAAACGGGGTGGGGGGGACACTCTCTCCAGCTGTCACAACTAGCACAGACCATCTGGAGATGGGCTATACGTCACAAAATGTATCTCCTTGCAGAACACCTCCCAGGAGTAAACAATCAGATTGCAGATCTGCTCAGTCGTCAAAGACAACAGATTCACGAATGGGAACTCCACTTTCAAGTTCTCCTCCCAAATGTGGGGCTTTCTGGACATAGATCTGTTCGCCACAAACCTAAACGCGAAATGCACAAACTTCGCATCCAGGCATCCACACCCATTGTCCAAAGGCAATGCACTATGGATGAATTGGTCAGAGATATTTGCCTACGCTTTTCCGCCTCTTCCACTCATTCCATTAGTGGTTCGGAAGCTCAGACAGGCACTAATCCTAGTTGCTCCCACATGGGCCCGGCAACCCTGGTTCACAAGACTGTTGGAGCTCTCAGTAGTTCCTCACCAAAAACTACATCTCACTCCCAATCTTCTTACTCAGAGCCATGGAGAGATAAGACATCCAGATCCCAGTCATCTCAATCTTGCGATCTGGCTCCTGAAATCTTAGAGTTTGCTACCTTAATCTACCGCCAGACTGCATGAACATCATCAAAGAGGCTAGACGACCTACCACAAGAGAATGCTATGCAGCAAAGTGGAAGAGATTTGTGATATACTGCAATAACAATCAAATCGATCCGTTGGACGCTTCAGTTGAAAACATCATTTGCTATTTATTACATCTGCAGCGTTCCAATTTAGCGTAGTCTTCCATGCGCTTACATCTTGCTGCAATAGCTGCATACCTACAGGACAGACAACATCTGTCTCTTTAGAGTGCCTGTCATTAAAGCATTTATGGAGGGACTTAAAAGAATCATTCCTCCAAGACTTCCACCTGCTCCAGTGTGGAATCTCAACATTGTCCTTACCAGAATGATGGGTCCACCCTTTGAGCCATTGCATGCATGTGAACTGCAATTTATCACTTGGAAGGTAGCTTTCCTCCTAGCTATCACATCACTGAGGAGAGTAGGTGAGCTTCAGGCACTAACCATAGAAAGACCATTTTTACAAGTACACCAAAACAAAGTGGTTCTTAGGACCAACCCTAAATTCCTACCAAAGGTCATTTCTGCCTTTCATATCAACCAATCTGTTGAGTTGCCTGTGTTCTTCCCTCAACCAGATTCTGTGGCAGAACGTGCTCTGCACACTGTAGATGTCAAGAGAGCACTACTTTACTATATAGAAAGGACGAAACCTTTCCGAAAACAAAACAACTGTTTGTCGCTTTTGCGCCACCACATAAAGGCAATCCTATATCAAAATCAGGCATTGCAAGGTGGATAGTCAAGTGCATTCAGACATGCCATGCAAAGATAAAACGAACACTCACAATTCCCCTTAGGGCGCACTCAACACGCAAACTAGCTTCTATGGCATTCTTAGGGAATATACCCATGGCTGACATGGCATCTGCAAAGCTGCAACATGGTCTACACCTCACACATTCACACAACACTATTGTGTAGATGTGTTAGCAAGACAGCAAGCTAGTGTGGGCCAAGCAGTTTTACGCACACTATTTCAGACGACTGCAACAGCTACAGGTTAGCCACCGCTTTGGGAGATAACTGCTATATAGTCTATGCAAAGCATGTGATCTACAGCTCACATGCCTCGAATGGAAAATGCTACTTACCCAGTAGGCATCTGTTCTTGGCATGTAGAGCTGTAGATTCACATGCGCCCACCCACCTACCGATACCTGTTGCAGTAATATCTTACTAAGATACATATATACATGGACATCTCTTACTACTCTTACTAACTCCATTATCACCCTCTGTGGCAAACAATCTAACAATGGAGCCGATGCCCATGTGCACTATCACCGGAAGGAGGAGTCACCTACCTCGTGACTGGAAAAGACTTCTTCGAACAAAAACAAAGTGCAAACATCCAGACCCAACACTAGATGGCGGGCTATGCAAAGCATGTGAATCTACAGCTCTACATGCCAAGAACAGATGCAAACTGGGTAAGTAGCATTCTCCTTATTGCACCAATGTGGGCCAGGCAATTTTGCTACACAGGCCTTTGATACCTCTCGATAAAGACTCCGATCAAGTTCAAACCAGCCAGGTATCTACTCTCCAGGACCCATGGTCATATTCTACACCAAAGTTGACTATCCCTGCAACTTACTGCTTAAGATCTAGACTATGGTCTCTTCAACATTCCCCTACACCGACCGAAACTTCTTCAGTCAGCTAGTGCAGCTTTCACTGTAAACACTTACTCCTTGAAAAGGAAACATTTGTGCATCTGGACCACGCCTGTGCACATTGATTCACAAAAAATGTGTTTTCCTTTATTACTGCCTTACCTTCTACATTTTGCTGAATTAGATTTAAAGTATTCATCTGTTAGAGCAGAGGTCTTCCAACTTTTTTGCTTCGAGCCCCCCTAAACAAAATGTTTTGAAGTTGGGCCCCCCTCTAAAACTATATGGCAAGGATCTGGTGAGTGGGAGGGGAGGGATGATTACAGGGGCGGGGATCATGAGATCCTTTCAGGAGTGCTTTTCTGTCACTCATGGTCCACACTAAATGTGGAGCTTGTAAAAATGCCCACAGCAAGGTCTCTGCCTCTTTGATTAAAAAACAACAAAAAAGCACATTTTGACCCTCCCCTGTTGCTTGGGTTCTGTTCCGTGCGTAACAATGGTGGCCTGGCCCTAATACTAGCAAGGAAAATGCACCCCATGTTCTTTTTCATAGTGAGACTGCCATAACTGGGGTGCAGTGCCCACTCACAAAGGGTGGGGGAGGGGCTCTCGTACTGTGAAACAGAGTACCAAAGAAGAAACATGCCTTCTCACCTAGGTGCCTGCTACCTGAAAGAAATATAAATGTGTGCAATGGTTAATCACCAAATATAAAGGTTGCTTTGGAGCCAGTGTAGCTTTTAATTAATGGAGTCACTCAGCTTTATGGTGACAAATATTTATTATTTTTGAGAGAAATTATATGTATCCATTGAAAAGAGTGCACCCTTTTAATGGGCACATAAAAAAATTACACTATAGTCTGAATGCTTATCACTTAAGTGTATATTTTTGAAGCCCTTGCTTTATCTTAAACAGTATTGTGCAGCAGACTATTTCATACAATGTAATTTAAATTAATGACATCCACAGTGCATTCTGTCACAGACTGGGACCTCGTAGCCCTATAAACAAGTCACTATTCCTCACTGCATCAATCAGGATTTAATTCTGTGACTCTCTGCTCACACACAAAGTAATCTGCAGTGATCACATTAGCCGTCTAAGGTTTCTTAATGTAAAAGAGTATATTTCCTTTTGATTAGTTTAACTTGCCTTTATTTTTCATTTGAGATGTGTGCATGTTTTTATATGCAGTTACCTGAAGGTGAAAAAAACAATTAAATGCAGAATATTTTCTTGTTTTTAGCCATGTCTTTGACCCCGACTTCACACTCACTGCCCCTGCCCCATACCACTCAGTAGTACCTTCAACACACTTTTTTACTGCTGCATGTAAATGAAGACAGCCTGGAAACACGCCTTTCGCGCTTCCAGGATATCTTCATTTACATGTAATTGCAGACTCATTTGCGCCCCCCTGGGGACACATCCGCAGCCCCCCAGGGGGGCGCGCCCTACAGTTTGAAGACCTCTGTGTTAGAGTATACCTG
The DNA here is from genome assembly GCA_963921515.1 of Calotriton arnoldi. Taxonomy (NCBI): domain Eukaryota; kingdom Metazoa; phylum Chordata; class Amphibia; order Caudata; family Salamandridae; genus Calotriton; species Calotriton arnoldi. The sequence continues at coordinate 343,933 of CAWUFW010012926.1, forward strand.
GGAGCTATCTCCAGATATCTCCGCGCTCTAAGCTGCTCTCTTTGTTCTACTAGAGTGATAAAGGAATTCATGAGTGGACTGATTCACACTTTTCCACCTCTGGCAAAAGCGAACCTGGTTGCGAGCTGAACCCTGTGCCAGAGGCGGCCGTTAAAGATCCATTTGAATATTTACACAAGGCCTCTCTTCAAAGCTTTCATGGAAGGCCAATCTTTCTTCTAACTATAACATGAATTCTATGTTTTTTCCTTTAAACAACGTTATCTGACATCCATTAAACTACTTTATCTGACATTTTTCCGTTAAAATATTGTGGCTCTTTCTACGAATCCACTATTGATGCCTAAAGTATTAGCGTCATTCCATCTTAATGAGGCGAACCTTTTTTCCTCACCCATCTTCTGCTGTATCTACTGCTGCACGTCCCTTCCATTGATAGAACAAAAGACTTTCAAAATCAGATCAACTTTTCATCTTCTTTGTACATTTCAACAATGGTCTCTGAAAACAAGGCACTGCTGGATCACTGCTTGTATTTTCTTCCATCCTGCCACAGCGGTCTACATCTCAGACACAGAAGGCATGCCAGCCGCACGTATGCCAACCATAGCTGCGCTCTTTGCTCGATGCCTCTAAGAATGTATGCAAGGGAGCAAAGTGACTTCCACCCTTACTTCACCAAACATTGATGCCTGGATATCTGGTCAAGCTCCAAATCTACAGTTGTTTATGCTCAGCCCGTTTCACTGAGATGAACCTCCTTTCTGCCTTTGTTCAGTTTTTCCCCATTTATATCTTAAAACATTTTAATGTGGCTGCTTTCGTACCCGTTCACGAGGTTCTGTGCAGTTTCTTTGAGGTACGCAAATCTGACAGTTTGAGCCTTTGCTGAAAATTTGAGCACTGAACTTCTCTGCCTCATTTGCTGGAGTTCGGGTTATATTATGAGGTGGATTGGCTACATGTCGCTGTTTAAATGTTATTTTGCATTGTTAAGATTGTTTTGTATTAGCTATGAGGATTTCTAGCCTAACATCTTGGAATTATTCGAGCCTGTGGCTGTACTTAAGATGCCAATGCTGAACTAATTACAGGTACATACATTTTTCGTCTTCCCCAGTCAAGATTCTAGATGCAGCGGAATCTGAAACAACTGTTGAGGATGGTGTGAGTGTCTTGTATCTGTCAGGTGTGTGATTAACTGATCAGACTAAAAAAGCAGTTTCAGAAGCACCACTTTGTCTTGAAATCATTTTGACTCCTATTGTCCTGTAGAATGCAGGGAGTTTCAGAAGAATATTGCTAAATTGTCTGCAATGCAGGCAGCAGAGTCAGAATTAAACTTTAGATGTGGTCTCCAGGGCAGGACTTGGGTATGTAGAATTGAAAATAAAGCAACAGTGTTAACAGGCTCCAGACAAATGATCTACGCCTTTAGGGAGAGTCTTGAATGCAAAAGCTACCTTTAATGTCTAGCTATGAAATTATGTTAAAGATAATGCATCCGTACAAATGGAACACTTGCAGAACATCAAAACGCATACATATATGAATATTGAATTGGGGGGGGGGGGGAGATGTTTAATAAGAGACAATCCACTGACATTTTTAATGTATGCAGCTGGATATACCTGGTTTAAGTACCTTTAGGTAACTGACAAACTGTAGGCTAGTGGGGTCCTAAGCTCTAGTGAATGGACAGACTAGGTAGAACTCGATATCATGTGTACAGTTATTAGGCAGATATGGCGAAAGGGATTTTTGGCCCTCTGGAATGGGCAGTCAGAATGGCTGCAGCCTTATCTCTACATGTGGGGACAGTGAGTGTGCCTGGGACCGTGTTTGCCATCACACTTGATATGCCCTTATTACTGCTTAATGGCAGTGGTTGTGCACTGCGACTTGCTGCTCTTGGGCTTTACTGCACTGATTCCTCCACTTTCACTCAGACTGTGCCTCTGGTATTTTCTATCCTCATCCTATTTTAAAACACTCACTTGTCTTTGTTTCCCTCCACAAGGTGGCAGAGCTGAAGCAAGAACTGAAGCTGCGGGGTCTTCCTGTGTCTGGTACAAAAACTGACCTGATAGAGAGGCTGAAATCCCACCAGGATGGCAGCACAATGCCCAAACCCAGTCCCACTCGACCCAAAACAGGAGAAGTGGTGGTGGCGTTTTCTGCTGGGCGACAGAGCACTGCACCCGCAGAGACCCCTATGATATTCGGCAGCACCAGCTCCTCTCCCCCACTGTCCCCAACACCCTCTGAACACTCCCTACTCAGCCTGGATGATGTCTCGTGCAGTGACGCCTTTGGCGAAATGGTTTCCTCCCCACTGACTCAGCTGACCTTGCAGGCCTCACCAGCACCCCCAGTAAAAGAGGAGCCACCAGCTGCCACTTCTCCAGCAAACTGCATGGATTCTGATATGCTTGACAAGGACCACATGCTGCAGGAGAAGGACAAGCAGATTGAGGAGCTGACACGTCGGCTGCTACAGAAGCAGCAGCTGGTTGAAATGCTGAGACAGCAGCTAGAGCAGGAGAAGCGGGCACAGCAGCAAGGACTAGCAGGTGGCAATGCCACCTCTTCATCAGTTGCAGCCCAGCCGGTGCCCAGTCAGCAAATCAAGCAGGAGGTAGACTTTTCTCCCTGCCAATCAGAAGAGCCCAGTACCCTTTTCCTTCCCAGCCAGGATGACCCAGGCCAAGACCATTTCGTCTCGGCCAAGGAGTCATCTTCTAGCCAAATGGACATTTCAGAAACTGGCTCATTGCCAAAGCCTGTGGCGGTGAAGCAGGAGCACCCACCCAAAGCAGACATGACGTGCCATGTGCGAGCAGTGCCACACGTGTTCCTCAGCAATCCGCCTGGTGGCCTAAGTCAGCTCCTGAAGGGGACCAGGTCACCTGCCATCATCACTGACTCCACTGGTGCCCACCTGCTTTTCACTGTAATCAATCAGAATGCAGAGGCACGGAGCCAGTCGCCCCAGACTGGTGCTCTGCAGGGACGAACAGGGCTACAAGTAAGTGCAATCTCAAGCTAACATAATCTGCAGTCATACAGTAATGGCTTTGAGACTGGCTGTTGATCGACTAAAAGTTTTGTTTCTGGCTGGTGTTGAATGGTTAGCCAACAGAGAATGTTAACAGATTCACATACCTTTATCTCCTGTTAAATACAGGGTGACCCTGCAGTCTTTTTCCTTTTTTCAATTCTGCATCCCTACTAAGAACTTTTTAAACAAGACTCTAATAATGATGAGGTGAACACCACAATGCCCATCAGTGCTGTATCTTCTCTGATCTGTTTGCCCACTGTTGAGTAGATTAAGAAGGACTTTGCAAATCACATGTACCTCTACCCTTTTCATGTTTGACACCACTGCCTTTATGGTTTTAAGGTGATTTCATTCACTGACTTTTTAAATGGAAATAAGGTTCCTTTTATCTGGCAGGTTGGCATTTTTCATTTCTTTGGTCTCTTCCATGTTTTGTTTTATATGCTAGGGATGGGACTGTCTCTCTTTAAGTTGTGCTGCCTCATCATGGTAAAGCTGCCAACTTCAACTTTGTGTGATGTCTGCGATCCAGTCATGAGACGAGACCTTCATAGCTTATCCAAGTTAAGGCAAAGGAAATTAAAAAAGCGAAGATGCAGGCTTGGGGTGGGAGTAATCTTTTACAGCTGACACCATAAAAAAGTTATGGAAGAGCCGCAGTTTTTGTTGAATGTGAAGGGGTATCATTTTTCTTAAGCAGGTAAAAAAGATGAAGTTAAGGGAGAGGCAATTTAATTAACTGTAAAAAGCAATTGCACGTATTTCCTATGGTGCCTCAACTGCTGTTTTTCATGAAAATTGTGATGTCAGTGTGTAGGAAGCTGGCTCTTTAAATGATATATCAAAATGAGATCTATTGTGTAAAGAGTCCTGGGGTTCCCTTATGAGTGGACAGGGGGCTTGCTGTGGCAATCCAAGGTGCTTTTCTAAGGGGTAGTGTGGTCGAGCTGACTTAGGCGTAACACAGGGGAATGCAAACCATGTGAAAATACACACAATGGTCAATAAAAGAGAGACACGACTCAAGAGGGAGATCCACACCAATTTATAAAAATAGCAAGTATCTTTATGTATGTTTAGGCATCAGAAGAAAATTGTTCAGGTAGGTACATTTTTAAGTATGAATTCTTTTCAGTTCAAAAAGTCGAGAGTGCAGTTTTTAGAAGCTGCAATGTTATCCTGTGGGAGGAAAAGTCAATGCGGCATTCAAGTATAGTACATCGACGTACGGGACCCTTCTCCAGGAGTTACGGTGTGTGGTGGGCAAGGCCCAAGGCAGCACCAGCAGAACACCACCAGTGGCACTAGGGTGGCTGTGTGCAGAGGTGCAAAACAGCGTTGGGTGCCCAATGTTACTCTAAGGGGCACGGTCGCAGTGAAAAAAGGCTGCAGGCTTTGACTGGGGGTAGCAGTCGGGCTGAACCAACAGGGGACTCAGGCCTCATGACGTTCAGGGATGTAGGGACACCTTTGGTCCTCTTCTCCACGGCCCAGGGGCGACGGGTGCAGAGGTATCTTTAGGTGTCAGGTTTTCTTACCAGGAGCAGTCGCGATAAAGGCGGACTGCGTGCAGAGGCTGCAGGCGTTGTTGGAGAGTTCAATTGGGGCGACACCATGGTGGACTCGGACTCTGGAGGGCTGGGGGACCACGATGACACCGTTGGCTCAATTCAACTCAGGCTTGGAGGCGTCTGGTTTCTGCAGTCACAAAGTCCCCATAGGAATCTTTGGTTGCCTGCAGGATGCAGGGAAGCAGGTCTTCTACTTCTTGGGTGGTCTTGGTTCCTGGGTGAAGTGCTGGCAGGTCTCCCGGTCTGTGGGGACTCCGCAGCTGCAGGACAAGTCTACTTTTGGCGCAATTGTCGAAGTCAGCAGGCAGGCATGGTTAACGACAGGTCGGTTGCTCGGTCTTCAGTTCTTGCAGGATGCGACTCTTCACGTCCTTCATTCTTCAGGTCGGCAGGATCTGTTTCTCTGGTGCCATGGGCTCCCCTAAATACTAAATTTAGGGGTGTTAGGGGAGTGTGGGGTAGTAGCCAATGGGCTACTGATCCCTGGGGCCCCTTCCTGTGGTAAGTAGGCATAGCCCTGTCTCAGAATTCCTAAGTATGCCATCACAAAGATGGCTACTTCTGAAAAGTCGTGTCCACCTCAGTTTACCTCACCTTAGGGGGGTACTAGCCTGGGGGTGGCACACCTACTTGACTAGCTAATTTTCCCATCTGTCCAGGTGCCAAACGGACTCTGGACAAAGGGGGTCAGCTTTCTCTCCTGTAAGGGGAGCCAGATTTGCATTTTAAATGTTGCAGCTCTTTTAAGCTTGCCAGCCTAAGAAGACTAATCAGCAGGACATCCTGTGGGAGGGTGTGTGACACACCCTTTCCGGACAGGCTTTTGTTCTGGCTCTCCTTAGAGTAGAGGGCTGTCACCCTAAAAGGTCAGAACAGTGTCTTGGTGGCAGGCTGGCAGAAACCAATGAATGAGCACACCAGAGGCTGGTAGGTTTTTAGGGGGCACCTCTAAGGTGCACTCTGGGTGCATGTATTGGTACATCTAACACTGGAGTCAGTGTGGGTTATCAATACGAGTTGTTTGATACCAAACATCCCTATCTTCAGTGAAGCCATCATATAGCTGGGGAATTCGTTCTCACCAGTGTCCAGCACATGTTTTAAAATGGCTTCCCTGGTCACTTGTACTGGTAGTAATAGGACTGACTAGCACAGGGGCATATCTGCTCTTGCAAGTATGCCCTCATGTGTAATATTCAGCACCCTGCCTTATGGCTGTCAGGCCTGCTGTAGGGGTGACTAACAAATATTGCATGTAGTGTTAGGGTACCTGGCACACAGGGATGTGTGACATGTCGTGTTTTCACTTTGGTCTGCACCAAGACACGCAGCCTGCAATGGCAGCCTTGCATGTGCTTGGTGAGGGGTATCTTAGGGTGGCACAATTTGTGCTGCAGCCCTTAGGGACCCTCTGTAGTACCTCAGGCCCTAGGTACCAGGGGTAACATTTACTAGGGATTTACAGAGGGTGCTAAAAGGTTTTCCAATTGAGGGAAACAATTGTATAGTTTTGGTAAAGAGATCTGGCGCTGGGGAACTGGTTAGCAGGAACCCAGTGCACCTCCAGTCAAAATTACATCATTTACCAGCCAAAAGGTGGGGGTGACCATATCAAAAAGGGCCACTTTCCTACACAGTGGCTGTTTCGGTGTCTTCATCACTACCTCGCCATGCAGTCAGATCGCCCACTCTTAAATTGCAAGCCAATAAAGAGGAGAATTATTCTGTAGAATTCACGTGGGTAGCAAGTTACTGATGACAACTCCAATACCCATTAAAAAGTGCAAATCCCCGGGCAAGGACCCCACCCTCCCCTCATCCTATCTGCCAGTTGCACTACTTAACTTTGATGTAAAAATGTTCACCTCTATTCTGGTATCCCAACTTCACGAGGTTTGGCCATTGTTAATATCCGGGAGCCGGGATTCATAAGGAACCGACAGGCTAGGGATAATGTTGGACTGGCAGTTAATGTTATGGATATGGCAAAATGCATCCATACCACAACCATCCTTTTCTCACTTCATGCGGAAAGGCTTTTGACCGGGTGGACTGGCAGTTCCTCAGGGCAGTCCTATCAAAGACCGGACTGGGACCTCATGTGACGACTTACCTGTTGGCGAATTATATAGCCCGAATTCTCGCGTCCGGGTCAATGGCATCCTCTCTACACCAATCCTATTTCATCAGGGCACAAGGCAAGGATGCCCCTTGTCACTGCTCATTTTTGCTCTCACCATGGAGCACCTCATCTATCGCTTAGAATCCAATCCAGAGCTCAAGGAAATGGAGGTAGATGGTGAACAATATAAGCTAGAGCTTTTTGCAGATGACATTCTGTGCTTCCTCACTGGCCCTGTCACGTCTCTCCCACTCCGCTTCAGTGAGCTACAACGATTCAAGGCAGCCTCTGGCTTTCGAATTAACTGCACAAAGTCCACAGGCATAGGAGTGGCAGACCCTACCAGAGTAGCTCGACTCTTATTAACCATATCAAGCGTCTCATGGGATGCTTGTTCTCTGCGTTCTCTGGGAATAACGCTCACAAATTCCACCTGCACTCTTTATGCTAGCAATATTCTGCCAGTGTTAGAGACCCTTAGTACAGATTTATATCGATGGAGTGAGACTCAAGATCTGCTGGTTAGGCCACATGAATAGCATTAAAATGAATCACCTCCCCCAGCTACTTTGTCGCCCGTACCCTACCACTGTGGATACCCACTGAGACTGTGCTTCTGACCCATAAACAGTTGCTTCGCTTTGTTTGACAAAATTCCACTCCGATAATCCCAAGGCGTACTCTCTACAGGCGGGATGCTCCCCCATTCCCTTAAATCGCCTCATGTGGATGAGACCCCAAGATCAGTTTCAGGCCCCGCATTGGCCTCTCTATGCTACAGCCACCCTTCTAAGTCATTGGGATAAAATCGATCAGCCTCAAGCTGCTATGACATACCCTTCCTCACTTTCCCCAACACACGGAACCTGGAGTTTATGCCGGGCATGCTGGATACCACCTGCAACGAATGGGGGTGTGCCCCTACTACTGGTTGACTTGTACAATGATGGGGCTACACTTGATAGGCATGCATGTAGACAACTCTTCCAATTATCTGCGGTAGATAAGTTCTGCCTTACCCAACTTCTTCATTGGGTGAACACAGACACAGTCAAAGAGAAGGGATGCGGTGCTAAGACACTTCTTGAGCAGCTGTTCATCCAGCATTATCCGAAGAAGGGAATTTCCAGTTAGTACACTGCCCTCAGTAGCCTATCAAAGTCTTATATCTATGCCTATCAGTCACGCTGTGAGCATGACCTTGGAGTAACAATATTGGATGATACCTGACAGTGACTATGAGCGGAGGCGGCAGGGATATCGGTTTGCCATCAGCACAAAGCCAACACCTATAAAGTGTTTACTATAACCTTATAGCCCATCATAGCGGGCTATACCAGCCATTAAAGACCTGCTTCAGCGTTAAAGGCCCGAGCCGAAGGCAAGGGCCTTTAACAAGGGAGCGGGTTTTAATGACGGTATAGCCCAGCTATGGAGGGCTATAAGGCTATTGGAACATTCCGCCACTAGAGGGCAGAATCTTCTAACAAATAAAACAAAGGCCTCAGGGACCCCGAGGGGATTGAAATCCCCTCAGGCTCTGTGAGGCCTTTGCTCACAGCAACAGCTGTGAACAATGTCAAACATTGGAATGTTAGAGCTCCAGGCTTCTACAAGCAATTAGAAGGCCCCATACTATGACAAGGGCTTCTGACCTATGCTCGAGGGTCTGCGGGGAGTGGGGCACTTACATTCAAATGTGGTGGCAGTGTGTACAGGTGAAACGGTTCTGAAGTGATGTGCTTCAGCAGATATGCCTAATTTGCTCAGTGATCCTGCCACTGGACCCTCTAGCTGTCACAACAGAGGTAGGTTAACCACTAACCTTTCTCAAGCCGGATACAGCGGGAACGGTGGTTGTTGCTAGTTTAACCCTTTCCCTTTATATGGAAACACCAGTGAGTATATATGTATCACTCTACTAGTCTCACCACCGTAGGGGAAAGGGAAAAAAGGGACAAATGAAACAATAAAGTCGCAGCAGAAAAACATGTATCGAGGCAGTCTTCGGGAGTCGTAGACCTCACTCCTACAATTGCCCTGTAAGTGAGACACAAGGACACATACAATGAAGCTCCCCCTTTATGCTACCATAATCAATGCTTCTATATGTGTAAGGTACTTACAGGAAATGCTGCTGCATATATTCCAACATAAACGCCAAGTTATTAATATAAAAGTAAATCAAAAGATTCCTACGGGGTAATAATAGGAATCAATCATCATGTCTTTAAGTCTGGTTAGAGGTACTTATCTGAGGTCGGATAATCCTCTGGTAGCAGTGAGTAGTTCCACTGGAGTCCCAAGGAAGTCGTTTTCCTATGATACACGATTCAGCTTTTGCTCGATGGAAAAGAGAAAACAAAGTCCAATAAGCACTCCGAGCCTCTCAACAGCTCTTGGATGTTTTCTGAGCCTGTCTCTGTTACTGCCTCACACTCCGGAGCGTGTACTGTGAACAAGGCTTGGCCCCCCAGGGAACGCACGTAGAAATGCGCTTCAGCGCTCGTCTTCCGATCGGACCTTCTGTCTGAGATTAATGGTCGGTCGCGCTACAGCGTAAATGCGTGCAGTAGCGTTTTTAGGATTCCTCGCGCTACCGCGCGTACTTTGAAGGCAGAGCCTGAAGTCAGTCGGGGAAATGCAGTGCACCGCAGTCACTGGCAATCTCTCATAGGATTCAGGAAGGCCCCGGTTTCTTCGGTAGACGAGGGTGGTTGAATATCTGGCAGCCACTAACGGCAGGCGTAGCAGGAAGCAGCTAACTGGCAAGACGTTTGAACTTGAGTGACAAGCCCCGAGTGAAACAAAAGGCGGGGCTTATGTACCTGAGCACACAGGTGAAACGGATAATCTCTCCCAGTGATTTCTGGGAGATGTAGTACAACATTCATATTTATATATACACATATGAGTGTCTCTGTGCGCTCTCCGTCCTATCTATGCCTAATCATGACAGTACCCCCTCCCATTGACCGACGCCTCGGCGGTCCACCAGGCTTGGTGGGAAACCGTGAGTGGAAACGCCTAAGGTGACCAGGGCAATGAAGGTTGGCCTTTGGTTCCCATGAGCGATCCTCAGGGCCATATCCCTTCCAATCAATGAGGTAATGTACCTGTCCCCTAATGTACTTGGAATCCAAGATGCTTTGTACCTCATACTCCTCCTCCCCATTTATCTCCACAGGATTTGGTCTCACGGGTAATCTGGTGCCAGGGAGACAGGGTCGAAGGAGGGAAACGTGGAACACAGGGTGGATACGCCAATTCGATGGGAGCTTTAATCTCATAGCTACGGGGTTTATAATGCTGTCTATGGAATAGGGGCCCACAAATTTTGGCTGTAGCCGGTTGTTACCCTTAAGTTTCAAATGTCTAGTGCTAAGCCATACCTTGTCCCCTACCTTATAGGCTGGTTCTAGTGTTCTCTTTTTATCTGCGTGTTGTTTATCACGACTTCGAGCCTCTTCTAAATGTGTTTTGGCCGTTTGTAACACTAATTTGAGGTGTGCATGGTGTTCTTGGATTGATGGAAGTTTAGAGGCTACGGGTCGTTCGAACGGTAACAAGTTGGGATGAAATCCATTAAGACAGAAGAACGGGGAACATCCCAAGGAAGAATGGTGTGCATTATTGTACGCGAACTCTGCTGTCCATAGAAGCGTACTCCAGTCTTCCCCTTGTAGTAATGTAAAACACCTTAAGTACTGTTCTAAGGTTTGGTTTAATCTTTCTGTTTTACCATCGGTCTGGGGGTGATAACTCGTAGAAAGACGAGCATCTATCTTCATGACGGCACATAGTGCCTTCCAGAATTTGGACGTGAATTGGGTCCCTCTATCGGTGATGATGACGGAAGGGATTCCGTGCAAACGCACTATGTGTTGTAAGAAGAACATGGCTAGTTCTGCCGAAGTAGGTAACTTGGTCAGGGCTATGAAATGACCCATCTTGGTCAAGTGATCGATGACCACAAGTATGGTGTCATGGCCAGAGCTAAGTGGCATTTCCACCACAAAATCCATAGACACGGTATGCCAAGGAGCTGGAGGTGTGGGTATGGGTCTGAGTAGACCGCTGGGTCGCTGGTGCGGTGTTTTGGCTTGCGTACAGACAGAACATTCCGAAATGTATTTCACGGTATCCCTCCGAAGTGATTCCCACCAAAAGTATCTAGACATGGCTTGGAGTGTTTTCTGTGTCCCCATGTGTCCACCCAAGGTAGAGTCGTGGATCCATTGTAAGGCCTGTTGTTGCAGTGATCCTTCAGGGATGTACAGTCGCTCATCATGAAATAACAGCTCGTCCACGACAGAGCGATGTTGTGGTTCTTCTGTGACCCATGCTTCTTTATCTAGGCCTTCGACCTGTTTCTTCACATCTTTCAAGAATCCATGCGTGGTTGTCAGCGCCATTATTTCTGTCGGGAAGGAAGCCTTCTGCAGAATTATGGGTGGTTCTTCTACTGGGTCCGGGCTGACTGTAGAAGGAGACAGGGGTCTTGAAAGCGCGTCAGCCTTACCGTTTTGCGGTCCTGGTCGGTATTTGATCACGAAGTCAAAGTCCGAGAAAAACAATGACCACCGGAGTTGTCGAGGGGTCAAGGCTCTGGCACTCTTTAAAAGAGAAGGTTCCGGTGGTCAGTGTATATCTCCACCGTGTGTCTGGCCCCCATTAAGTGATGTCTCCATTCCTCACACGCTCTTTTTATTGCTAGTAGCTCTTTGTCGGTGATGCTGTAATTCACCTCACAGGTTGACAATTTCTTGGAGAAGAAGGCGACAGGATGGAGTTGGCCTGTGTCTGGGTGTCGTTGTGAAAGGATTCCTCCAATAGCATAATACGAGGCATCGGTTTCAACAATGAACGGCTGTGAGGCATCAGGATGTCTTAACACTGGAGCACTGGTGAAGCAGTCTTTTAATGTCTGAAATGCCTTTTCTGCTGGTTCCGTCCATTGAAATATGGCTCCCTTCCGTAGAAGGAGTGTCAAAGGCTGGATAATGCTAGAGAAATTCTTGATGAATCTTCTATAGAAGTTTGCAAAGCCCAGGAAGCTCTGTAGGGCCTTCACACATGAGGGGGACTCCCATTGACTGATGGCTTGTGTTTTCTTTTTATCCATACAGAGACCGTTGGGACCGATAACATATCCCAGGAACTCCACTTCTGTGGTATGGAAAAAGCATTTCTCCAGTTTTGCGTAGAGATCGAACCGCTGCAGACGTTCCAATACTGCAGATACATGAGGGATGTGTTCTTCTAGGGAAGCTGAGTAAACCAGGATATCATCTATATATACTATACATGACACATCTAACAGCCCTCTTAGGACTTCGTCCATGAAATATTGGAATGCGGCGGGGCGTTGCAGAGACCAAAGGGCATGACCCTGTATTCGTACAGTCCAAATTTGGTACGAAAGGCCGTTTTCCATTCGTCCCCTCGCCGCACCCGTACCAGATGGTAGGCTCCACGGAGATCCAGTTTGGTGAAAATCCTGGCTTCTTTCAATTGATCCAACAGGACAGGTATCAAGGGCAGAGGATACCGATTCTTTTTGGTCACTCTGTTGATTGCTCTATAGTCTATACAGGCCCTTAAGCCTCCTTCACGCTTCGGAATGAAGAAAAGCGGCGAGGATGCTGGAGAGGAGGAAGGACGGATAAAGCCGGATGACAGCAATTTTTCTAGGTATTGTTGCAGATAAGTGGTTTCTGCTTCAGTGAGGGCGTATATACGACTGCATGGGATGCTGGCCCCAGGTCGATCACACAATCATAAGCCCTGTGTGGTGGTAGTTTGTTTGCTTCTTGTTCACTGAACACGGCATGATACTTCTGGTATTCTTCTGGTAGAGTGGAGACACACCCCACGCTTTGCTTGTTGCAACCACTAGCGAGCAGCTTTGCAAGATTCCTCTTTTTGGAACCGACTTGAACTTTGTCTTTGGTACAATGCTCTGCGCAGTACGAGGAATTCAGGGTAACTGTGCGCGCTGCACAAGGGGATCATGCAGTGTAAGCCAAGGCATGCCCAAAATAAGTGTGAAATGAGGGGCGTCTATTAAATCGAATTGGATGTATTCATAATGGTTTATGCCAACCTGCATAAGAATCTGCTGTGTATGATAACGCACAGGGCCAGACGTCAACTCTGTACCATCCACTGCCTTTACTGGTTCTGGTATCTCCTTACGTACACAGGGTATGCCGATTTCATGTGCGTATCTTTGGTCAATAAAGTTACCAGTGGCCCCAGAGTCCAACAGAGCGTGTACTAGTACGGGCCCAACCCCAGGTATCTCCAATGAGACACACACGTTCATATGGGCCACTGTATTTTGAACGGTATTAACCACAGCCGGACAGACCTCTTCGTCTAGTGGCCTCAAACAAGGGATCCGTAGCTTGTTTGAGCACGTTAGTTTCCCGTATTCTCAGGTAGAAAATCTACCACAGGGACGCTCTTGTTATCTTTATAGCTTTTATATGTTGTCTTAGTTTTCGTTTTGCAGTCCTTGATAAAGTGCCCGGATTTACCACAGTACATGCATAAGCGTTGTCTTCGCCTTCGCTCTCTTTCTTCTTGACTTAGTGGTCCTCGTATACCACCTATTTGCATTGGTTCTGCCCCGTTCGTGGCCTGGGATTGTTCTTCCGCCAGAGGTCTAGGACGGGGTGAAAAATATCTAGATTCCGTACGTTGTTTGTCTCCTTTTCTCTCCTGAAGCCGATGGTCCAACTGAACAGTAAGGTCTATGAGTTCATTGCAAGTAGCTGGCATATGCACCACCTGAGCCAAGACATCCTTCAGTTCGCTTCTCAACCCTTGATAATATAAGGAAGTTCTTTTCTCCATGGGCCAATCTGTTTCCGCGATGAGCCTGTTGAATGTGGTGATATATGTTAATAGGTCTTGTGTACCCTGTTTTAGTGTAATTAATTCTCTATCTAAAGAGAGCTGGTGTGCCTTTCTATCGAACAACTTGCGCATTTCCTCACAAAAGGTGTCGAAGTTACGCAAAACAGGATCATCCCTCTCTATAAGGGGGAGGGACCAACTAGCAGCATTCCCTCCAAGGTAAGACATCACAAAGGCCGTCTTTGCTTGATCGGTTGGAAACACCGCAGGTTTACACATGAAGTGTAATTTACACTGCCCCAGAAAAATACCAAATTTTTTGGGATCCCCACAGAACCTTTCAGGCGGGGCTAAGGGTAACTGTGCGGGCTGTATCACCTGGATGGTGGATGGACCTACTCCCCCTCCCGGGACCTGGGCCGAGTGCCCTGTGTCTGTATTCGGTGAAGTCGGTGGTGGTAGAGTCCAATTCTTAATATAATGAGCCCCCCGAGTAACTGTAGGGCTAGTGCGGGACAGACCTGCCACTTCTCGCCTCATGGTGCCCATTTCGTTCCGTAACTCTAGGCTTTCTCCCCGAAAAGCATCTACCTCCATCCTTAATGCGGTTAACGTCTCCAACACAGATGTAAGAACAGTGTTGGTGTCCATCGTTCGGGCCGTAAGTAACCGTGGGCTTGTCACTCTGTCACAACAGAGGTAGGTTAACCACTAACCTTTCTCAAGCCGGATACAGCGGGAACGGTGGTTGTTGCTAGTTTAACCCTTTCCCTTTATATGGAAACACCAGTGAGTATATATGTATCACTCTACTAGTCTCAGCACCGTAGGGGAAAGGGAAAAAAGGGACAAATGAAACAATAAAGTCGCAGCAGAAAAACATGTATCGAGGCAGTCTTCGGGAGTCGTAGACCTCACTCCTACAATTGCCCTGTAAGTGAGACACAAGGACACATACAATGAAGCTCCCCCTTTATGCTACCATAATCAATGCTTCTATATGTGTAAGGTACTTACAGGAAATGCTGCTGCATATATTCCAACATAAACGCCAAGTTATTAATATAAAAGTAAATCAAAAAGATTCCTACGGGGTAATAATAGGAATCAATCATCATGTCTTTAAGTCTGGTTAGAGGTACTTATCTGAGGTCGGATAATCCTCTGGTAGCAGTGAGTAGTTCCACTGGAGTCCCAAGGAAGTCGTTTTCCTATGATACACGATTCAGCTTTTGCTCGATGGAAAAGAGAAAACAAAGTCCAATAAGCACTCCGAGCCTCTCAACAGCTCTTGGATGTTTTCTGAGCCTGTCTCTGTTACTGCCTCACACTCCGGAGCGTGTACTGTGAACAAGGCTTGGCCCCCCCAGGGAACGCACGTAGAAATGCGCTTCAGCGCTCGTCTTCCGATCGGACCTTCTGTCTGAGATTAATGGTCGGTCGCGCTACAGCGTAAATGCGTGCAGTAGCGTTTTTTAGGATTCCTCGCGCTACCGCGCGTACTTTGAAGGCAGAGCCTGAAGTCAGTCGGGAAATGCAGTGCACCGCAGTCACTGGCAATCTCTCATAGGATTCAGGAAGGCCCCGGTTTCTTCGGTAGACGAGGGTGGTTGAATATCTGGCAGCCACTAACGGCAGGCGTAGCAGGAAGCAGCTAACTGGCAAGACGTTTGAACTTGAGTGACAAGCCCCGAGTGAAACAAAAGGCGGGGCTTATGTACCTGAGCACACAGGTGAAACGGATAATCTCTCCCAGTGATTTCTGGGAGATGTAGTACAACATTCATATTTATATATACACATATGAGTGTCTCTGTGCGCTCTCCGTCCTATCTATGCCTAATCATGACACTAGCGCTACTTTTGGGCAAGGTGAGGGACAACTCGGTCTACCCCTACATGACCCCTAGAGGCTGGCTACTTACTTACTTACTTCCTTCTGGCAGCACGCCTCACAATAGCACATGTTTCGGGGGGAAAAACTCCTACTGAGTCTTACACTGTGGTGAAGTAAGGTATGGTGCATTTATGTCATGGAACACTTGACTTTGTTACTTAACGATAAGATGTGTACGTTTGAAAGGGTTTGCCTACCGGTTAACACTTATGCAAAAAGAGATGGAGCCAGTTTGACTCCTGTGACCGATATGCCCGATATCTTGCAACGTGCTCGCTTGGGAGGTCGTTAGTCTTCAGACGATTCCTTCGATGAAGGGGCCAACAAACTTTATTGACTGCTGCTCATGTACTATATTGGTGAATAGGAATATGGGCATTGTGCTTTTCTTTTGAGCTGTCCTGTAATGTACTTATTGCTGGTGTGCGACTCCCCTCATCACTCACTGTCGTGATTACCCTGGATCCCCTATGTTTTTATTTTTTCTCCACTCCCCCTTTACTTCTTTGTACAAATTAAAACCTCAAAAATAAAGTGTTTTAAAAAAAAAAAGTGCAAATTCACTCTAACAGTGTAGGAAAGTGAATAATTATTTGGGTGGGTGTGAGAAGCTGGCCTGGTATATGATGTACACTTATGTAAGTGGACACCCTGCACCAGTCCAGACAACCCTTATGGTGATTTAGAAGGTCTTAGACAACCATAGAAAGCTCTGTAAGTGGTAGCTGTGGAGAGCAGCCTTCAGGCTTAGTCCAGAAGGAGTGTAAAGCAGCTTGTTTTACCAGAACACAATCTTATATGTATTGATCAAGTGAAAAGGAACCAGACAAGGTATTTATAAAAATATGTATTTATTATGTAATACTCTCTAATACGTTTAGATATCTCCTACCCGGAGATATGCACAATGCACACAATACTTTGCATAGAAATCACAGTAAATAGCACGAAATGCACAGTGGACCCTAAGGGGGACTAAACCATATACTAAGAAAGTTGTATAAGAACCAAGACTCGGATCAAGACAAGGTCTAGAGGACGTAGAAGTGCCAGGCCCCCTAGGAACCACCCAAGGTGAGTAACTAGAAACCCCACAGAGATTGTGTGCAGTGTGGGAACACGACTGCGTTCTCCGTACAAGTCAACGTGTAAGTCGCGGTTGGATTTTTAAAGATTAAGGACCCTTCCTAGTGGACCCTGAAGAAACACTGTGGAAGACAGAAGGTTGGAGAGCCACCCCACCTGTGGATACCCTAGTACCCACGTTACCTACACCAGGGAAGTCGGGTGCATAAGTGTGAAGTGGTGTCGGGAAACCACCATCGAACCCAATGGAGGACATAAGGAAAGTCCCGCTGCTGACGAAGGAGAAAGTGTCCGGTGGAATCCGAAGGTGGATTCTAGATGAGAGGTACTTGCAAGCAGAGGGGACAGAGTCTATGTCACTCAGGAGTGACCAAGAGATCTGGAAGACGAATGCCCACCAATGTCGGGAGTTGCAGGAGAGTTGACGAGGACCTTGACTCTGCAGCTGTGAGGACCAGGCAACGCTGAGTAAGACCAGGAGCCGTGCACGAGCTGTTCCACGTCGGATGTCGATTGCAGAGGGGTCGATGTCCGGCAGGAGCACCAACAAGCCTTGGCAAATGCAACCCACGCAGAAGTCAAAGAAAGTGCAATGTCGGGACCAGCAAGGTTCAGGGGACTCGCCACAAGCAGTGGAGTCAGGGCAGACCCCGAGCAATCAGGGGAGCCCAACTGAAGTAAAGATGACCCTCAAATGGACCCACAGGCCATAGGCACTGGAGTCGCAAGAGTACCTCAAGCAGCTCAACAAAAGATGCAGGTCACGATGCACCCGATGCGGTGTGGCCGAAGATTCTGGTCTCTGTAGATGCTCGAGGTTGGGGCTACTTGGAGCCCGAAGATCTTCTTGGAAGGAAGCCAACAAGCCTTTGCAACTGCAAGTCGGCACGGTGCACAGGGGTTCGGTTATTGCAGCCCCCACGAGGGATACTGGCCTCAAACTTGGTGAGAGGGCAGCACTGGCCTCGAGAGCTGTGGAGAACCACCACTGTGTTGCAGAACCTTTCAGAGTCCGTAGGAGCTCAGGATCAGCAGTTGCGGTGCCTGCGAATGCAGGGAAGTGACTCCTTCACTTCAAGGGAGATTCCTTCAGGTGTCTTTGATGCCCACAGGCCTTGGAAGATTCCTGTATGGTACACAGGCACAGACGATGCAGCAGACTGGAAGGGAGACGAAGTCGAGCCCAAACGAAGTTCAGCGAAGTCCAGAGTGCGCAGACGGTAGAAGAAGTGGTGTCTGATCTGAATCTTGTCCCACGACGAATCTAGGACCCACCCACAGGTAAGCCCTTAAGTACCCTTAGGAAAGGGTTGGGACGATTCAGGGGATCCTCCCATGGGAGGGTCTGGACAGGGGGGAGGTTACTCCCATGTCCTTTTTCCAGTTTCGCGCCAGAGCGGGAGCCAACGGCTCCCAGGGCTGGTTTGAACTGGACTATGCATGGGGACACCAAATGTGCCCCTCATGCAGACTGAGTGGCGCTGGCAAGTGCACCCACCCTTCCCCAATACACTAAATCCTGTCTGGGAGGTGGTCACACCTCCCTGTGACAGGATGCCTATTGTTCTGCCTTCCCCTGCTCGAGCTTGGCTCAGCAGCAGGAGTGCAGAATCGTGTCTCTGGTCAGCAGCAACCATTTTGTGCTGTCTGGGTCTGGAAGACTGGTACCGGGGACATGGAGAGCCTAACTGAGGGCTCTTCCAGTGCTTGGAATCATACCTCCCACACCGTTTACGGTGTGAAGGGTATAATTCCAACATGTTTGATACCAAACAGGATAGTATTCATTGCAGCCAGTTTCGAGATGGTCATCGCGTAATTATGCGGTGCCCCTCTATATGGTATATGGCTGCTTCACTTACAACCCGGGAGAATGGACTCCGTAGGCTGTAGGGGTGTCCTGCTCATGCAGGGGCACCCTCACACTTAGAACCAAGCACCCTGCCTTCAGGATTGTAAAGGCCTGCTATAGGGGTGACATAGGTTTTAAGTGCAGTGGCCCTAGATATAGGAAACCTATATCTTTAGTAAGGGGTGCTAACACCAGCTTACACCGGCTGCAATGGCAGGCCTGTAGTTAGTTTGAATGGTCTTCCATGGGTGCACAATACATGCTTCAGCCCATGGGGGACCTCTGGGGTACCTATGCTCTAGGTACCTTAGTACCATATATTAGGGACTTATAAGGGTACCTCAGTATCCAATCTGACATGTACCTAAGTACTGAACATGACAATTTAAGGGAGAAAGCCGAGAGACTGGGGTCCTGATTAGCAGGATCCCAGTCAGACTGGTCAAAAACAGCTTAGCACCAGGCAACAAGTGGGGGTAACCATAAAAGCATATCCTACTTTCCTACAGTGGGCAAATGTCCACCTCAAAGGATAAGGCCACCACCTGCTAGATGTCACACAAATTAAATAAAAATAAACCCGTGCTCATCCTTGGTCACACGACTCAAAGCAATCAGGCTTAAATAAAAGACAGTGTGTAGAGTATTTAAGCAGTACATACACAGGAAAAAGTCACACAAAGCACAATAAAATTCTACAACAAGTTTTAAAATAAGGAGAAACATTTTATTAGTAAACTAAGACCATATCGACAAAAATCCAGTAAGGTAAGGCGAACCAGAGATATGAATTTTTAAAGGTTTAAGGAAGTAGTGCCAAAAAGCGCGAAGTACTAATGATATTCTATGAATTTAGTAGGTGGGCTTAGATGCGATTTGTAGGCCAACCGAATTGGAGCTATCGTCTGATACAACAAGTGGACTGGTCTTGTTAAAAGTCTGGAAGTCAAAAAAGTTTGAAAAAGATTCTGAGTCCCAGCACAGAAAGGGACTTTGTCATTTTTTGAGAAGAAAAATCCTCCTTAAGTGGGCCACTGCTGAAATTGTAGCCACCTCTGTGGAAAGGAAGATTGGATACTTGAAGTAGGTTGATCCCCCTGGAGCTTTGGAGATTTCTTGTTAAAATGTTCTGAGTCCCAAAGCAGAATGGAGCGTAGTAAATTATTAGGAGGTCCTGGGAGCCTTGATCGGGACAAAGCTGAAATTGAATCCGATACCATGGAACTGCTGATCAGATACTTTTTAAAGCACTTCCCCCTGAAGCTCTGGAGGAATAGGTTTTCAAAGTTTCCAGAGTTTCTTCTGGTGCCCAAACGACCACAGGAGTCCAATTCTGAGGCCCACAATACCTTAGGGGAGTACACTTGGAGACTCTCAAGCTGTCAAGCAGAGGCAAACACCAAAGTCTAGTCCAGGTCCAGTTGCCACTGGTCAGCTGGGTACTTTGAGGAAAAGGCCTCTTGCAGCTTGTTTGTCCCTGTAGCCACAACGGGTGGTCAGCCACCTATCCCTTGGAGTCCACTTCTTTGTGCTGAATACAAGAGGGAGCTGGTCCAGTACGTAAGGGC
This sequence comes from Calotriton arnoldi, assembly GCA_963921515.1. Lineage (NCBI taxonomy): Eukaryota > Metazoa > Chordata > Amphibia > Caudata > Salamandridae > Calotriton > Calotriton arnoldi. Next base: position 363,957 of record CAWUFW010012926.1, read on the forward strand.
TCCTCTCTGGTCACAGACTGCAGGTGTAGTCCATTTCTGATCTTCCGCAGGTTCCAGAAGGTGTTCTGAGGAGGGTACTATGGAGTGCCACTTTATGCCTGGCATCAGTTAGTGGGTGGGGCTGACTCCTGGGCAGCCCTACCCACCTTACTGCAAACAATCCTACAGTGTCCGTCACTTTCAAAATTCAAGATGATGGAAATCCTTCTCCCCTTGTGCAGAACCAGTGTGCCCACCCACAGGTGTAGCCAGGGTAATGAGCAGCCCCCTCCTCTGTGGTCACTCGAACATGGTTCTGGGGTAGCTTTACTCCCTCAGGTTTTAGTGCCAGCCTGATTACAGGGACAAAAGCTAAGGCCTTTGCAGGTGTCACCTAACATTTACTTGCGACCAGAAAGGTCTATTTAAAGTAGATTAAGTTCCTGGTCCCACTCCAGCTAGTCTTCCTGCCAGGGGTAGAAAGCACCATTCCCAGTCCATTGCCTCGCTCTGGGAGCAGTTTTCACAACTCTTTCACACCTAATTCAGATCAAGTCATGCTAGGCAGTTGCTGTAGAGCAAATGCAAATTAGCTTCCAGGTGCTTCAGGCAGGACAAAGGTAACTTTCTAGAGGGGGCGGAGCTTGCTCACGACCAAAATGGCCGCTTGAGCTCCGTGTAGCTGACACACTATCCTGCATTAATCCGACAGCCCTAAGATGCCTACCTACTTTGCAGCCGATATCTAATTACCGGAGCATACCCGCGAGGCAGGGATCGCACCCCGACTCCTCCTGGCTCTACCAACCCGGAGATATCGGTGTTTGTCTGCGGCGTGCCTCAGGGCCTGTGGTCCCCGCCCTCGCATGGCGCTTGAGGCGGAGCGACGTCACTGTGCGTGCCGTGATCGGACTGGGAGTCGGCTCGGCGCCTGAACTCTCGACGAGCCTGGCTCCGGTAACGTCTCCCAGTGGGTGCGAGTGGAGTATACTGTGCCGGGAGGCCTGCTGGGCGGACGCGCTGGTGATTCGGAGGGACTCCGGCGGTGCTAGGAGACGGCGCGAGGCCCCCCTGCAGCTCACTAGATCGAGGTCACAACACCGGTGAGTGTGGCGGTGCTGAGGGAGAGGAACTGCGCACATTGGCCCGGAGGGATCCCGGTGAGAGGGCCTGGGGGCTTAAAGAAAGCGGCCAGAGGGACGGATCCGGAATGGTGAACTAGCGCCCAGTGGAAACACTATTGTGTGGAAATAGGCGAGGCGCATGATACCTCCACCACAGAGGAGGCGCACAAGGGGACAGCTGCAGCTAGAACTAGCACCAGAAAAGGGAAACTGACTGCTGTGGGGAGGGCTGAGGAGAACAAGCCTACACCTCGGTGGGGGTGCCCCACTGGGCGACATCAAGGCACAGAGAGAGACGCCTGAAAGTGGCATGATGGCTGCTTGTTGCCGCTGATAACTGAGGGCCAGCGCATGGACAAAGCCGATGTGCTCCGAGGTGGGTGTCTCGGCAAGGTGGGACGCGGCGCAGGGCAGGAGCTGCGTCGCGGAGTGCACGTGGTGTGAAGCCCCAGGGGTGTCTCCCGGAGAGGGGTTGGAAACTGGAGGTGCGGCTGAAGAATCGCCGCGCTGCAGAACAGAGGCCTGCTGCTGCATAGAAGAGACCATAGCAAGGGAACCAGCTACGCAGAGACTGGAGGCTGAAGGTGGATCTGGTGGCTGGACTGGCTGCGCAGTCAAGCTTCTTGGGCATCGCACAGGTTTTCTGCAGCCAGAGTGTCTGGGAGTGTCCGGAGTGCATAACTTACGCCTGGGCTAAACTGAGAGCGTGCCTCGGCAGTGGAGACAACGTGAGCTCTGGACGGGCGGACCTACCGTGGAGTAACAATGGGCAGAACGGACAAATCGCAATCTAAGCTCTCCTTTGAGCAGAAACGCTCTAAGTCTCACGACGCCACGACTGAGGAGGCCTCAAGGCCTCATCCCACTCCTGAAGGAGACCCGGATATCCGAAGTATGCTTCTATCAATGGAAAGAAGTTTGCAAAGTGGCATAACCGCCCTGGGCGCTAAAATGGATACCCTCTCATACCGGATGGACAGGATGGTAGAGCGCCTGGACAAACACGCGGAGAGGTTGGATATGTCTGAGCGGAGACTTACAGAAGTGGAGGAAGCACACACTACGCTGGACTCGGACCACAAACAGCTTGGGAAGGTCATGCGAGTCCTACAAGATAAGACAGAGGATTTGGAGGCCCGCTCGCGACGCTGCAACCTTAGAATCACTGGTCTTCCGGAGACGACCTCGACTGGGAATATGGAACTCTTTGTTGAGAAACTCCTAGTTACCTTATTGGGAGAGGGAGTGTTCTCCAATATATATGTAGTAGAGAGGGCGCACCGCTCCCTGGGGCCTCGTCCGCCCCCGGGAGCCCCGCCACGCCCAATCATCGCAAAACTGCTCAACTACCGGGACAGAGATGTTGCCCTACGACTGGCCCGGGAAAAACAGGCACTGGTGTTCGAGGGATCGACGATATCCCTCTTCCTGGATTTCACCGCTCGAGTGCAGGAGGCACGTAGACAATTTGCACCTTTGAAAAAGCAGCTGCGCAAACTGGGACTGGATTATGCCATGTTGTACCCTGCTAAACTGCGGGTGAACAAGCAGGGTCGCTCACACATCTTCACAGACCCGAAGGTCTTACAGAAGGCACTAAAAGGTTGGTCCAAAGAACAACGCCAGAGCCCGGAACGACTACCGCAGGATGAAGCGGCAGGAGGATCACTGGAAAAACAGGACTGAAATGCCCATATGCTCTTCGGCCGAGGGACATTATGGGAGTGAGATGGGCAGGGTGATGATGAGCGGAGTTGCGGGCGGACAGCCTAATGTCAGAAGACTTCGGATCAGGTACACTTTGGGTGTGATAAGCTGTAGGATCTCAAGGGGGAGTATTGGGATGGTAAACGTGGTTCAGGTGAATTGGACCCTACAAGACTGTCACACACGGCTGGCCGTGAGGCTGAGAGGAGGAAAGTTGAGGGTACAACAGACTGGTACAGGGCAGATTGTGTCACACTAATAATCCAAAATGTACTGGGGAATGCACTTGGTGCTACGGTGCGCTAGCCCGGGAACTGGGTTGGATCAGGTTACGCAGCTCGGGACTGCACAGATAGGTGGTGTTTGATCTTAGAGGCTGTCTCACTACTTGTCGGCGACCGGGGGGAAGGTCAAGTGATTGTTTGCAATTGACAGTTTGGAGTTCAAGAGCGACCTCTGCCCACGAGTGACACACACCAGAATAGCAAATCAAGTTTTGGGGGGGAGGCAGGGGGGGGGATAAGAGGGAGTTCTTGGTGATGCAACGCGACCGAGTTGGGGGTGGTCAGCTGTGGGAGGAGGGAGGGGGAGGAAGGGTAATGGTAATGTTATTTTTGATGTTAGCAATGACAGTTAGGTCTTTGTACGGTGCACACAACACACGCAAGCTACACAGGTCAGGACGCAATACCCGCGCTGCAAAGCAAGATGACGTTACCTAGCGGAGCATCGGCTCCGAGAACAATAGACTCCCTCCGTGCATTGTCATGGAACGTTAGAGGGCTTAACGACCACCGCAAACTACGAAAAGTGTTGAACTATCTGACTAGACAGAACATAGATGTAGCCTTACTACAGGAGACTCCTCTCCCACTGAACAGCGCGATGCTCCGAAGTAGAGGTCTGCGGGGTAATATCAAACCCACGCTAGAGGGGTGCTGACCTGGGTTAATCCCAGATCGGAGTATGTGATTGAGCAGTTACTGGCGGACGCAGATGGCCGCTTTGTGATATCCAAGTGCAAAGGAAGGGGAGTAGAACTGATTATAGTGAACGTTTATGGTCCCAATTATGACTGCCCGGAGTTTTACACGACATTGGCGACTGCAGTAAGCAGTTATGAAAGAACACAATTCCTTTGGGGCGGGGATTTTAATTTAGTCAGAAACCCAGAGATGGATAGATCAGAGGGCCCGGTGAGGAGGCCAGCGGCGGCCGCTAGAGCATTAGAAAGTGTTTTGATTAGCAGGGACCTCTGCAATGTCTGGAGGGAAGGGCATCCAGAAAAGGGGGGTTTTACGCATTATTCCACCTATTACAATTTGCACACTCGTATAGATTACTGGCTGGCTTCCACGTCTCTCATGGACCAGGTTCGCGCTTGCCAGGTACTTCCGCGAACTCTCTCGGATCACTCGCCGCTACTGCTGATCCTGGCCACTCCCAAGAAAACTATCCCGCCGTTCACATGGCGATTTCCCCCTTATTCATTGCTAGACCCTCTTTTCAAGGAAGAGCTGGCAGAGGCTATAGATACGTTTTTTGATATTAATGTCTGCTCCGTAGACAGCTACCATACGGTTTGGGAGGCATTTAAAGTGTACATACGGGGGATGGCCATGGCCAAGCACTCGGGGGTTCTCCGATCCATACGTCAGAGGTTAGCGGTACTGGAGCAAAAGCTGGGAGAGTTGGAGGCGCGTCAGCTGATGGGGGAGGGTGGAGATACTGCTAGAGAAATGAAGGATCTACTAGCTGAATACCAAGAAGCTGCAGACAGCGAGATCAAACATCTGGGCAAATATGCCACAGCACGTGTCTATGGGGAAGGTGATAGGCCTGGATCGGTGCTGGCACAAATTTTGAAAACCAAACGCCGTAAGGCGCTTATCACTGAACTGCGGTCGGCGGAGGGTGAAACGCTGACTGATGAAGCAGAAATTGCGAACAGATTCAAACAATATTACTCGGAACTGTATGCCTCCCGTGCTACAGATTCGGATGCCGAAATTCTAGACTATCTTGAGCATATCAAATTGCCATTCCTAACGGACACACATAGAGAATTCCTCATGCTCTCCATTGAAAAAGATGAGATCGTGGAGGCACTGACGGGAATGAGAGCGAACAGCCCCCCGGGTACGGATGGCCACACAGTAGGCTTATATAAGGCCTTTTTAGACCAGCTACTCCCACATATCTCGGCGCTATTCGACGATATGTGCGTATCGGGCGCGATGCGATGCCACAATCTGAGGGAAGCGATCATAGTTGCTATTCCCAAGCCAGGGAGGCCACCGGAGGAATGTGGTTCCTATCGACCGCTTTCCTTGCTTAACGTCGATACCAAGTTGTTTGCTAAAATCTTGGCCAACCGCTTGGCTCTGCTGGCCCCGGTACTGGTGGCTCCGGAACAAGCGGGGTTTATTCCTGACAGGAATCTTACGTATAATCTACGAACGGTATTCGGAACAATTCAGCACGTTAAACAAGACATCAGGGCAGTAGCGGTCTTCCTTGATATGGAGAAAGCCTTCGATTCGGTGGAGTGGTCCTTCATGAGGCTAGTGCTGACCAGGATGGGACTTGGCTCGGTCTTCCTGCAACTGATCGGAGTGCTGTATAACGCTCCATTGGCACGTGAACGGCTGGGGAATCTGGTTACAGACCACATTGCTATTTCTAGAGGAACTAGACAGGGTTGCCCACTGTCCCCAACGCTATATGCCTTAGTCGCGGAACCATTGGCGTGCGCGCTTAGAGAATATCATGGGCATAAAGGCATACAATTTCCTACCTATAATATAGTGGTCTCCACGTATGCAGACGACACATTACTGTATGTGAGAGACCCTGAAAACAATCTATCCTCGGTCCTCAGGGAGGTGGTGCACTTTGGAGCGCTATCGGGCCTGAGGGTCAACTGGTCGAAATCTATTGTGTTCCCACTCACTCAGACCACGCCGCAATTCGAGATGGATTATCCCCTGCAATGGTCCTCTGATTCGATTCGGTATCTAGGTATCAGATTGCACAATGACCCAGAAATCGTGTTCCGGGAGAACTACGGCATCGCAGTTTCAAAACTGGAAGAAGACATTGAAACGTGGATTAGGTTACCACTGTCTCTGATTGGCAGGGTCTCCATAATGAAAATGGTGATATTGCCCAGATTCTTGTTCCTATTTAAGAATATCCCTGTTGTGCTGCCGCGTTCCTTTTTTCTCAGACTAAACAAATCACTGATAAAACTTGCTTGGGCGGGTAAACAGGCCCGGGTCCAATGGCGTGTGCTCACATTACCATACCACATGGGGGGATTGGGTGCGCCCGACCTCGAGTTATATTACAGAGCGGCACAAGGTGCACATGCGCACAGCTGGATCCATGGGACTACGGACATTCCGTTCATCTGTATGGAAAAGTTATTTGCTGACCCTCTTCCCTTACCAGCCACAATTTTTGAACCGGTGGATCGTAGAACAGGAATCTTAGATTCGCTTAACTCGACGCGGCATGCTTGGCACTGCCTGTTACAGCTTCAAGCAGGGGCACTGCTATACTCCCCGGAGATGCCTATAGAATGGGTGGTTTGGTTGGCCCCCTGTAGAGATAGGGGGGGTCACAAAAGCGTTGCACACATTAAACATAGTAACGGCGGGGGATTTATTTCTGGATGGAGTAGCAAAGACGTGGGACGAGGCCGCGGATAGGGCGGACACAGTTACCCTACTGCAACGCTTCCAGTTCCACAGAGTGCGCAGGGCCCTGCGCGACCTGCTGGGGGATGACTTGCATGAGCCTCCTGAGGTACAGGAACTGTCATATATTATTAAGACTAAGTCACCCCGTAAGATCGTTTCCAATATATACAAGCGGGCGATGTCCCACAGAACACATCAGTACACTAAAGCCAGGCTGGCCTGGCAACGGGACTTGGACATAACGATAGACGACGATATGTGGTACTACTGCTGCAATAACACGAAATGTATATCACTGCATGGCAAGCACAGACTAATACATTTCAAATACATTAATAGAGTGTATTACACCCCTGAGAGACTGCATAGATACGGGCTCAGGGATGATGCTTCCTGCGACAGGTGCCACTCCTCAGCAGCGGATTTCATGCACCTTGCATGGAGCTGCCCGGGAGTATTTAATTATTGGGAAAAGGTCTTTCGCGAACTAAGTACCATAGTTGATTCGGAGATTGCTCCTGACCCAGCGATCGCATTGTTGGGATACTCTAAAACACTGCCCAAGGCAATGCGTAGATTAGTAGACATGGGGTTATTATTGGCAAAGCGCAGGGTGGCAATGTGCTGGATGAGGGCCCCTTCCCACTATGACACAGTGGTCGCATGATGTGCTATACTGCTCCACGCAATCGGAAAATTTCAGTGAATTGCTACCTCCCCGGAGCAGGCCGAAGAACTTTTGGGGGCTATACACAACGTATTTGCTTAAAAAGGGGGAGGAAGCGGCTAAAGAGAATGCGACAGAACCTGGAGAGGACACTGATACCACCACTTAGAGGCCGGCACGCCACAATACACAAATAGTGACATCCATCACACGAGAGGACCTGTAAAAAGCTCAAACACATGGTCGGAACAGAAGGCCCAGGTGTAAGAACTGACGTTCCTAAAGACATAGGGCAAGGGGGAGATTGTAGATGTAATTGAAACTGAGTCTAGGGCATGGTGCGTGATGAGGTAATTCCTGACAGTAGCGTCCTATGCAGTAAAGGTATACGTTTATTTTGTTTTTCATATATGATCACTGATGCTAGTACACTAGAGATTAGTCTTGCAATGTACTATTGGGGAAAGCCCTGAGTGAGTGACGCTGCCTACCCCGTGGGATGTTGGCAATTAAGCTGTGTAAAGTGTCTCCTAACAACGAGCCGCCGGCCCCAGGGTTGTAGGCATATGGCTGTGTACTTCAACGACAAACCAGTTCAATAAAACTGTTTAAAAATTTTGTAAAAAAAGGTAACTTTCTAAATGTTACATTTTCAATATATTTAATAAAAATCCGACTTCACTATTAGCTTGGATTTTTATTAAATATAAAATAAATCTTTGAATGCAGTCTGTGGCTGGTACAGGTCAAACAGTGTAGTTTAAACTGTATAATCTAAACTTTGACTTTTCCTATGTCCCAGCTACAGCCTGATCAGTGACAATGTCATTTTGGGCCTAGTCACTGGGGAAACATGACATTTTTAATGTCACACATGTTCTACCTGTATATATTATACACCTTACCTTGTGGACAGCAAGGTGCACCTAGGGATGACTTGTTTAATCTTTAAAATCAGGTTTTCCTACCTGTCAAAATGGTGATTTTGGCAAGTCTCTGCAGCAGCGTTCACACTGCTGCCATCTGGTTACACAGGGTAGACCTGAAGCCATACTTTCCCTGCCACTATAGTGGATGAGACAGTAGTTGATTCAGTCTACAAGTGGCATTCCATTCCATGGGCATCTGTGTCAATCAGGTTTTAATTTCAATATGTTTTAGGGGTCCGAGCACACAAACTGGGCACTGAATTGCAGTGTCTTGTTGTTAGAGTTCAAGATTACCAGCAGATGAGTCCCAAAAAAAATGAACATCTGGGGTGTCTATCAAAAAAGTGGTCACTTCGCAACAAAGAGCAAAATCTTGCTTCTTCAGAAGCCTCATAATTTAAGCATTTATAAATCAAATTGTTTGTTCTGTGTTTATGGGGGAACTTAATTCAACTTGGTCCTACTTTCAGGATTTTAAGATGCCCTCCATGCATTAATGCTGCTTTCTCTTTCGTCTTATGTTGTGAGCCTCCGGATTTAAATTGATGGCTGACTAGGTGGTATTGCCATTTCATATTTACTTACTGGAACACAATAACACGTTACACCAGAAACTCCCCTTCTGGAAAATAGCAATTGCTCAAGTTCTCTTTTAGATTCCTGACCTCATACCCCACCTCTAAAATCGTAAAAGTACTATCAACCACCTCAGGAAGTACTTATTGACACCACCTGTAGGTTCGGGTGTGTATGTCAGGAATTAAGATGTGGTGGTGACGGTGCTTTTTAAGAGTCCGTTTGTAAAACTTGCACAACTTTATTCAACGTCTAAATTTCCACTTCAACAGGAGTTTCAGAAGTGTGCCGCTGTCATCCATTTTCTGTAACATATTAGAGATCATAGATTTATCCTCAGTCCCATTAGTATGTGGAGTCCTCCGGGGATTCCTAGTATTGCCTATGATATTCTCCATAAAAATGGCAGCCCTCATTGCCTCATTTGGCTTAACTCCATCTGCAGATATTAAGTATATTGAGAGCAATGGAGTTTGAAGCTCATTAGCTGCCAATTTGGGAGATTGAGTGTAATCAGTGGGTGAGCGAGGGTAAAATGTAGATAGCTGGAACAACATAACAGCATAGGTGGGAGCCAGTTTTGCAGAATTCTTAAGTGTACCTGCTCTGAAAATGAGCAGAAGATGGTGCCAAGATGAAAGGCTTCGTGATTTTTCTCTTTGCATCATCTGTGTTTGCTTCAGGCACATTTCCCTTCTCACTCAGATTTTAAAAACTAAGATTTTTTCCAAGATTGGTACAGGGTCATCCAGTAGAATCGGGTAATGCAAGTTTTGGAATCTTGCAAAGGCCCCCTGTTGGAGATCCACAGGTAAGAGGTTTCCTTTCTGCACAGTCTCCTGCCCCATTGCTGCCAGCCATGTGTCTGAAGGTTCTTCTACTGCCTGTGTGCTCAGTGAGTTTGTCAGTGCGTGTTTAATGGTTCTGTTTCCAATATATGGAGGTCATTGTTTTTTAAACATTTTTATTTACTTTTGCAGAAAAAAAAGAAAATGTATATTGGTACGGTTAACGTTTTACAAATCAATATACTGAAGAGATTCATGCAAATTCCAGATACATTCCCTGTAGCTGGCAAGAGCATACATTCCACATCAGAGTCAGTCATAGGTTAATTTCCCCATGCTGGCAACATTACAGAAGTCCTCTATAGTCTTTCCATAGTAACCATATTTTGTCATTTGTTGGACATGCCCTGACTTCGTTGATGTGTTTCTGCAACTATACACCAGTCTAGATCTTTTTTCCAATTCTCTTATTGTGGGGTAGTACTTGCTTCCCAAAGTCTGGCCATATTTAGTTGTGCAACCATGAGACCTAGTCTGAGACCTAATTTACCAAGAATGTGCTTCTACTTTGGCCGTGACACTTCATCCCAGATATCTAATAGCAATAGTTTTACTCTAACTTCTATACAAGAGTTCTAGTTGGGGCATGACCATATAGTGTAAATAGAAGTTCCTGGTTGTCCACACCCTCTGTTGCATCGATCGGTCCATGCACAGCCTATCCTGGCTCAGTGTTCTCTAGTGTAAAATGACCTGTGGAAGATCCTCCGTTGTACTGTTCTGAAACCAGCCCTGATTGCTACTTAGCTCAGAGCGCCTCCTCCCATTCAGCATCCTGTAAATATCCCAGGTCTTCAGTCCATCGCTTTCTCGGTTTTCTCAGCGGGCCAGGTGTTATTTATCGTTTTCTGATATATTAAGGTTATTGCCATTTTTGAAAGGGGCTCTGAGAGAACCCGGTCTTCCACTAGAGAATAGTCTTCTATCTTTATGTCCTTTGGCATACGGATTAATACCCTATTTCTTGACTGTAAATGCAGTACTGTTCAGTGTCGGCTAGTTCTTATTCCATGTTAAGGATGTTGAGAGGGATTAGTCTGTTGTCATCCCAGATGTCTCCCAACTTGCTTATTCCAGTGAGGTCAATTCAGAACCCAGTAGGTTCCGAACCTCTCACAGTAAATCACTGTCCCACAATAGTGTCTCCTTCATTCTAACTCTTCTACCTTAATTGTTTAGGGTCTTGTTCCATGCTTTTCCAACTTAGTGTGTGCCGGCTCTTCACAGACGCGGCGGTCGAGACCGCTCAGCTCTGACCCCCCATGAAGGGACTGATGAAGGTGGATCTAATTTTATAGGTTATAAATGCACCTTGTGGACCTTACTAGATGTTGGTACCACGAGAGTGCCCCATATTAGTGAAAATATGGTTCTCACTTTTCAATTTTTTCTAAAGCAGAGTGACTTATAGTATTGGTCCTGAGGAATGCCATGAACCTGTCGGTGTATGTAGGCAGAAACATGTCGACCAGATTATAGAATAGGGTAATATCCATATCCCTATCTCACAGTGCTAGTTTTTAATCCTATCCATTGGGGGTACCAAAAAAAATTTGTCTTCACCCACCAAGAGATAGTTTTAACTCACACACTAGTTTTTTGTTTGCACTCTGCCCCTCCCTCCCCTACATAATAGAGAGCGCTTGTAGTGTGGATGACAAAAAAAACCCTCTCCTCTCCTACGGGAGAGTTGTAGCCCACATTGGGTACCTTGCGGTCCCAGTGTGAAGACGGGATCCTATGATGAAGCCTGTCACCCATGGGTGAGTGAGGATTCTCGTCTTAACACAACAGTGCTTCCAAGTTTACATTTTCCTCTTTTCTGGTTTCTTTTCCTTGTTACCATCTCCGTACCTTGGTGAAATAGATTGTGTGGAGTAGTACTTTGGGTGGTGTTTAAATACTCAAACAAGACCCTTCATTGTGAGATACCATTATATTTGCTTAGTCATTTGACTAGAAGCACATTAATCTTTGAACAACATCAAATCTAAGTGCTGTGAGGGTCATTCCTGTTAAGTAGACTGGCATACTTTTTCTGAATGAATGTTCTGCTGCCATATAATATTACTTGGGTTTTTACAGTCTGTAATTGGTTGAAATCGAAAACCAGCTAACTTACATATGTGGCTGCATGCTTGGAACACTTCTGCTATCGAGTGTTGGGCTCGGACATTTGTATGTTGTTTTTTTTCAAAGCAGTCTCTCTATTTACAAGATGAGCTGTGACTCCTTTTGATATGCATTACGCATGGTTACCAACTCTCAGATTATTTTTTTCTGCCTTCGGGTTCGGACGTGCACCAAGTGTATTCAGAGTTTGCCATGTATCTTCATCTATTCATCAGGCCCGGTTGTTTTTTCTTCCTACTCTAATGCATTGGGATCGTTTGAGCTCCGTTACCATCTCAGCTTCAGCATGCTCTCACTTTGACGTCCAAGGACCGCCATCATCACCGAAAGCGTGAGAGCCTAGCCCTCTTTGGAGAACCAGCACTATTTCTGACCCACCATCGCCTGCGAATGCAGCACACCAGTCCAATATTACTCTCAATGCCACACCTTATATCCGTGGACTGCCCACCATGAGGTGTGTAACTTCTGCATGTCCCTGACCACGATGACACTACCTGCTTCTTGTGCCTCGCCTTCCTCTCCAAGAATATTCTTCAGTACCCAATGGAACTCTGTTCAGCACACAGTACCATGCAGCACCATGACCTTTCTAGCACCTCAGTCATCTTCGAGGAGGAAGATCATCCCTTCGATGCCTAACAATAGGAGGAAGTCAGGCCTTAGGATCCTGCATGTCCAAACCACATCCAGCCCGGAATCCGTGAAGTCCAACGATTCCGATGACTGGGTCCAGAAACAAAGCCCATCCTGGGTAGAGGTGTCATGCCTCCTCCCCCATAATGGGCTGGGTCCACGAAGGGGAACATTTAAAGGCCTGCCACCTTTAGAAGCTGTCCCTGCCTTTTGCTGCCCCCAGCAACTGGCTCCCACCAGTTCTGGTCCCCACTTTGGGCGGGAGAATCGTAAGGAAAAACCAAGCTAGGAAGAGAGGTGTGCCCACCTTTGCCAAACCCACCCCTCAGATGGGGAGGCGAAGTGAAGCACACATCTCAGTCCCCTCCATCTTGAAGATGGGGGAATTCAGTAAATTAGGGAGAGGCTCATGCCCCCTCCCACTGGAGGCCCCTAAAATGCTGACCTTAACCCCAAGAGCTTTGCTCCCACACCCGGGTGGCCTGCTCGTAAGCAGTCCCTAACTGAAAGCCCACTTAGCCCCATTGGCTAACATTGGGCCCTTGCATTCTGCACCCGGCCGCCCCAGTTCCACGAGTGGTGCAACTTGAGCGCCTAACTAGACCTTGGGGAACCTTGGTCCTAACCCCTAAAACTACCACTTGTAAGACGTTAACTTACCTGTGAAAACAGATATCATTTTTTCCCATAGGAACCCTTGTTATGATATTTTGTGTCTAAAATGTTCTAAGTGTTAAACTGTTGTTTTGTATGGAAAAAACAGAAACTATAACTCAAACCAAGAAAAATCTTACTTAACTTGTATTGTGAGATCCTTAGGTGTGGTATCTAGGCATACCACCCCCAGTAATCAAAGTAATCTAAAAGTAACTGAACCGTATTCTCAAAGTAATTATTGTGTAATGTGAACAGCTTTTTGAATCAATACCAACCTGTAACAATTGCAAATCCATCCTCAGTTGCATTTCTGTGTGAAGGTTTACAATTGCAAGTATAATTTACCTACCTGTACCAAGTCCTACTTGGTTCTAGAAATAAAATACAAGTATACCTTTTTTTATACTTACCTAATTGGTCTGGATTCAGTCTCTGAGTGTGTGTGCATCAGTCTTGAATGAGTGAATGCAATAAATGATTAAACACACCCTCTGTATAAGCCTAACTGCTCGCCCACACTACCACAAAGACAGCTGTTTGTACTTACCTAATGTTTCCTCTGCTATACCTCTGGGGACTCCCTGGACTCTGTGCACACTATACCTTACTTTGGTATAGTATATACAGAGCCAGCTTCCTACAGGGCACCTCACGGATAGACCTGTTCTCTACTCCAGAACATACAAAATGCCCACCCTTCACTGCCAGGTACCCACATTTACAGTCCATGGGCAATGCACTATGGATGAACTGGTCAGGGATATTAGCCTACTCGTTTCAACCTCTCCCACTGCTTGCCTTTGTGGTGAGGAAGCTCAGATAAACGTCACTAACTCTCATCCTATTAACGCCAAACTGGGCCAGACTGCCTTGGTACTTCCCTCTCTTGGAGTTGTCACTCAGCCCCTACAAGAAGATTCCTCTTAGGCCGGACTTTCTCACATAGAGGCAAGGTCAGGTCAGTCATCTGGATCTCCGGCTGCTCAATCTTGGGATTTGGCACCTGAGGTCCTAGAGTGTGGGTATCTTCATTCTCAAGAGTACATGGCCATCTTGAAGGAGGCCCGACAGCCACAATACAGGGTTGCAATGCAGCAAAATGAGAGGTTTGCACAGTAAAGCATTTTAAACAAATAAGATCCTTTAACCCACAGTTTAGGAGGTTGTCACCTACCTTTTGCACCTACAAAGGTCAGCTTGAACTGAACGATGGCAGATTCCTTAATGTTGCATCCATGGCAATTTCTGGCAAGTCCTAAACTTTGAATAATGTGACTTTTCCGTATTTGCATCTGAATTGAAAACCTTTACTTGCATTTTTTTTTTTTGTTAACTTGGAGATGCCCCCTTTCTCTATTGCCCTGCTTGCCTCTATGATTGAGCTCAACTTCTCACTGCTTTTCTGTCTCCAAAATTACCACCTAGCTCCCCTCCTCTGGACCCTAACCTTCCATGGCCCATTGGGGCCCTGTTGACTCCAATCTCGCCACCCACCTTCCATGCCCTGCCTCCGTACCTGTTAATCTTATCCTGTTGGCTTCAACAGACACATCCCTCTTTCCTTCCTCCTTGAACTTTCAGTATGCGTCTCTTTCCATCCAACTCCTTTCTGCATCTATCTATCCATCCATCCACTTCTTCTTGCCAGCTTGGTGTGGTCCACGTTTTATCCAGCTTCTCACCAGCTCCTCTTACATCCCCTGGCATTCTCTACCGCTCCACTCCTCATTGTAATAGAAAATGGACTCCTGGCCAAACCCCCCTTTTTAGTTCGTTTCGTTTTACATCTCTTGTTGTTTTGTAGGAAACCTCTCATGTAAATAATTATGATGTCATTTCGTTTTGCTTACTTATTACTGTTTGCATTCACACTGGTTATTAGAGTGCACTTTAGGTTTAATTTGTAGTGGTTTGGTATGTATCAGTGTATTGCCTGGTTCAGTCACAGACAGTGTGTTTGGTGGTTCTCCCTGTGTGTAGTGGAGGTGTGTGTTACAGCCTCCTGCACTAGTAATACCACTTACGTTACTGATATTTTGTTACTGTGTTTTCAAAGATGTGCAGCTCTGACACTGTCCTTATGTTTGATGGTTCTGTCACTGTCCATCTGGTCTGTATTTTTCCATGTGTTGAGTAATTGTCACTTTTAGTGTGTTCGATAGTTCAGTTATAGTGGATGTGTTAAGTGTGTCTGTCTCTGGCAGCTTGTTTAATTATTTTGTTGCTGTCTATGTGTCCGATGATTTTGTTACCCTCCTTTCGTTGGAACTTCTTTTACTGTCCCTGATGTTAGATGGACCTGTCCGTGTATGCGCTGTGGGGATGTTCTCACACAGTCTTCTGTCCTAGTCGAGCTGTCCTCCTATATCACCCCATTCTTCTTGCCCCACAGCGAGTTCAGTCTGCACCGAACAGCATTTCCAGCCAATCACCCGTTCCTGTCTCTACCAGTGATTCCCAGCCCTCAATACAGCTTCAGACTTGTGGACTTGTGCATCAACCAGCTTCTAAGGTAGGAATGACTGGCATTGTTCACAGCGTAACGCTTTGCCCAGACACAGTCAGTTACTCCTTTTCACTCAGACATATTCCAAATTGCTCCAGCTCCATCCTAGAGGTGAGCGAGTAGCTTCTCTTTGTTTGTAAGTTATTCATTCTGTGGAAGCTCTTTTGCGCTTTGCTGACTGAGGCCCCCTGTGCACTGCACTGGGTTGGTTGGTTGGTAGCTCCTTTACAAGATCTCAATGTCCGCTCCTGCTTGATGGCCAGTAACTCCCCCACTGTGATGAAACCTCTAAATGTTTGTTCCCCCCAACCCCCATGCTGGGCAATTCATGCAATTCATCATCAGTTGGAGGCTCCTAGTTGTGACCTGATGGAGGCACATAGTGTCCTTTCTTGGCCCTTAGCTCACCCAATGTAGTGAGGACTTTTGATATCCGTTCCTCAGTTTCGTAATGTATGAAAAGCTTCTTTCTTTTCTGATGGCTACGTCTACCCACAAATTTCTCACCAAGCTGCTAGACTAGATCTGGAGATTTTTCTCAGCATTGCTCCTGCCCACCAGCAGGTGGTGTTCCGAGGCAGCCCCGGGAATTACACTGGTGCCCTTGTGCCCTGATCTCAGTTCCTTTCTTTTTTGTGCCTTTCAGCACAGATCTGGACCTAGCCCCTTCAATGTCTCCTCAGCTGAAGTTATTTTTCACCAATATATATATATATGTATATATATATATATATATACATATACATATACATATACATACATACATACATACATACATACATACATACATATTGGGCCAGATGTACGACCATTCCATTTTGCGAGTCGCAAATTGCGACGTTTTGCGACTCACAATTTGTGACCCGCAAAATGGAATGTACAACAGTGTCTCAGACACTGTTTGTGATTCCTAATGGTGTCGCAAATGACCTGCCTCATCAATATTCATGAGGCAGGTCGCAATTTGCGACCCATTGGGAATTGCCAGCACTCGCAGTCTGCGACTGCTTTTTCAATAAAGCAGTTTTTAAAAAAATTAAATGCAGCCCGTTTTCCTTAAAGGAAAACGGGATTAATTTAAAAAAGAGAAATTAAACTTTTCTGTTTCAATTTTTAAGAGTGCCCAGTGGTCCGTGGGACCACTGCCTGCTCTTAAATATTTTCGCATCCATTCCCATTTGCGAGTGGCTTACCACGTACTTGAAGTAGGTGGTAAACTGCAAGTGTTTTGCGACCACAAATGCGATCGCAAAACAATGGTACATACCATTCTGACTCGCTATTAGGAAGGGATGCAATTGGCACGTCCCTTCCTAATAGCGACTCGCAAACACTATTTTGCGAGTCACTGACTCGCAAAACAGCATGTGTACATACCAACTCCCTTTTTTTGCGGTTGCAAAAGGGCTGATTACCCATTTGCGACTTCAAAAAACGGTCGTACATCTGGCACATTATATATATTTCCAGTGTGCAAGGCCTGTCGCCTCCTAAAACCACAGGCTTTAAACCTTGTAGGGATTATCGCAAACAAATGTCTGTGACTGATCCCCACGAGGTGTGCCTCTGGTATCTTGGGTAGGGCCACAACTCCAACTCAGGTAGTGAATGAGCCCTGATGAATCTGAAGGCATTCCGGGACTACGAAGACGAGCTATTACGTCGCCAAGCATTTTTAGAAATCACAAAAAGGCCATTCCTGCTCAGTCAAGGGCTCGGACCCAAATTTCTGGGTCCATCAGTAGTGCTGCAACAAATTGCGGCATTTAAGGATGCCATGCTTCACACCTTCAGCACCTTGGTGGCTTCCTCCGATGCTCCTTCGAGGCCACGGATCAGCGCACACCTCTAGCTAGGTTTCCGCTGGTGGGCCTGCTCTCTGCACCAGCTATGCCTTCTGAACCGGGTGCCGGCCCAGCTCTGACTCCAGAAACAATTCCACACCCAGTGCCATGATCCATGCTGGTCCCGGCCACATAGATGCTGACACCGATGCCGAAGTACAAAGCTTAGCCTTTAGTTCCATCCGACTCCGAACCAAATCCTTCCCTACCTCGAACGAAGGCGTGCAAGAGATTAACTGCTTTGTGGCCAGTCCTTATTCCTTGTGACTCAGACAAGAAAATGTCTTTGCCTAGAGGCCGCTCTCCAGTACTTCAACAACTCTTTGGGTTGGACTCTGATCAGTGCCAGCCGGCATTTGGTAATGTTGGTTGTTAACGTGATGGTAGGTATGTTTTTTCCTACACCATATTATGAGGACACTTTTTATGTGGCCCTAAAAGAGGCCTGCTCGAATAGACATGTACCCCGACACTGGTGCTGGTGTTCCCCGTGGCCATTCTATAGAAGAGTCAGTGTTGTATACCATGGTTATTAGACCGACAACCAAATTGCTGGATCTGCAACTACCTTTTGTTGAAATGAAGACTAATTTGCTCACAGAGGTCCTACAACCTGGCCAGTCTTTTACAGAATCTCTGTTTCCTTTTACCAAGGCACATACTGACACCCTTATGGGCACTTGGGGATAATCTTGTTCTTGCCCCCCCCGTGAATAGACAAATGGCATGTCGCTATAAGTCAGTTCCTGGTCACCCTGCCTTCCTTACGTACCAGCTTACTCTGGAGCGCCTGGTGGTACAAGCCTCCACCAGCAGAGACAATCCTAATTCCATCCCTACAACCCTACCTGATAGGGAGTCGAAGAGGATCTGAAAGAGACACGTTAGTGATAGATTCCTTACCTTAGAATATCCCCAGGCGTCAGGCTGGATCCGGAAAGTTTTGCGTAGCAGTACCCTTGCGCGTCGGTAGGCGGCGTCGTGCGGCTCCGCGTCCGTCGTCGGCGTCGTGATCGCCGGGATGACGTCGCGGGCAGTACTTAGGCGCCGCCCCTGCGCGCTGACGTCAGTTCTTCTTTTCCGCGCCAGCAAGCGCAGATCCGGGAAGAGCAGTGCCCTGGTCAATTTTTGACCATACTTTTTGGTGATTTTTTCACTGTTTTTCCATCTTTAAAGGTGTCGTAGGGATGCCCGGCTTCAAGCGATGCGGCGCCTGTGCGCGGATGATGTCCGTCACCGACCCGCATTGGGAGTGTCTCTTCTGCCTCGGCCGAGGCCACGACACCGAGTCTTGTCCCGAATGCCAGGCCCTCAACCCGAAAGCTTTGCGAGAGCGGTCTCGAAAGCTCCTCGAGGCCCGGCATTCGGCTCCACGGAGGCCCCGGTCGCGTGAGAGGTCCAGGGGTCGCTCGCGGAGTGCACACCGGTCGTCGGCGTCGAAGTCTTCTTCGTCCGGTAAGTCTAAGCACAAGAAGTCCAAGAAGCATCGTCGCTCTCGGACTTCGCCTCGCCGGTCTCGCGACTCGGCTGAGGCCCCTCCCGGCACCGTCCCCGCCCCGCGGCCCCGGACTTGCCTGTGGAGTCGCCCCCGCCATACCCGCCCTTCCCGGGTTCGGGGGCGGATCCGGCCAAGGTACAGGAGTTCCTGTCGGCCATGGCCCGCCTCTTCGGGCCTTCAGGTCCCTCCGGTGCGCCTTCGGGCCCCGCGGGCCCTGATGGGGTTGCTCCGGCGTCGCCGGCGGCTCCGGCCCCGGCGTCGCCCGTGCCTCCAGCCTCGATCCCGGCTCCGGCTTCGGCCCCGGCCTCGATCCCGGCTCCACAACCCCCATCGACGCCGGTCGACCTTATAACACCTCCGCCGGCGCCGATGTCTCCGGTGCCGTTCTCGGCGCCGCCCTGGGCTCCGGGCGGCGTCGTCCCCAGTTCCTTCCGGCTCCGGACATGGACCCGGAGCGACGTCGCTCGACGCCGGCTCCGGCGCCGGTGGGACCTTGGGTCCCAAATGTCCCTCCTCCTCCTTATTTTGAACAGAGGAGGACCAGGAGGACTGGGAGGGTCTGATGACCCTCTGACGCGCAACTGTCAGTATGATGAGGACTGGACAGAGAGTCTAGGGGAGGCCAGTGGTCTGGATACTTCCCCTGACACTGGCATGCTGTCTCCTCCCGTGGCTACGGAGGAGGGGGCCAATTTTGGTACGGTGTTGCGTAGGGCTGCTGGGGCCTTACGTCTCCAGCTCCCTACTTTGACGGTCAAGCCTAACCTCTTGACGGAGGTGCTTCAGCCGGCAGCCTCCTCTGCGGAGACTGTGCTGCCGTTTAACGACGCCCTCACTGACGTTCTTTTGGGCGCCTGGTCCAAGCCCAACACAGGGGCTCCTGTGGATCGGAACGTGTCACGACGCCATCGCCCCGCTCCGGGCGACCCCCTGTTTCTTTCTGTCCACCCCACTCCTGAGAGCTTGGTTGTCCAAGCCTCCGCTTCCCAAACCGCCTTCCCTACCGCCCCTCCGGATAGGGAATCCAAACGCCTGGATCAGTTTGGGAAGAAAGGTTTTTCTTCCTCCAGTGCTGGCTTGCGGTCCGTTAACACCGCTTGTCTTTTGGGCCGATATACCCACTCCCTGTGGGATTCGGTGGCGGATGTTTTGCCCCAGTGCCCTGAGGAGGTCCAGGCACTGCTTTCCCGCGCCATTGCGGAAGGAAGGGATGCGGCCAAATACACTATCCGTTGTGGCCTTGACACCGCCGACTCGCTGGGCAGGTCGATTGCAACGACGGTGGCGCTCCGACGCCACGCCTGGCTGAGAACCACTGGTTTTTCAGGGGATGTCCAGAATACTCTCATGGACATGCCCTTTGATGGAGTCGGTCTTTTGGGTCCAAAGCAGACCATGCGTTGGAGCGCTTTAAGGACTCACGGGCTACTGCCAAGTCCCTGGGCCTTTCTGCTACACGCCCTCCGCTGCCTTCTGCTTTTCGCCCCTATCGTGGCCACGGTAGGGGCGCCCCTTCACGTCAGCAGCCCAGCCACCGGCCCGCGCAGCAGGCGTCTTCGCGTGGCCGAGGACGTGGATTCCGCCGTGGCGGATCGGGCAACCAGCGTGCGGGTCAGGCCACCACCTCCAACCCGTCCGCGGCCTCCAAGCCCTCCTAGTCCCTCCTTTCAGGTGCACAGCACGCCAGTAGGGGGCAGGGTCCGCCATCACCTTCCCCACTGGCGCACCATCACCTCGGACAGGTGGGTCTTGGACATTGTCCGAAGGGGCTACTCCCTCCCCTTCGAGACCACCCCCCAGCCATGCCACCTCAATTCCACCGCATGTCAGGGGATCACTTGGTGCTTCTACAGAAGGAAGTCACGGCCCTCTTGACCAAGAGGGCCATCGAGCATGTTCCGACCCCAGAAGTAGGACGTGGTTGCTACTCCCACTACTTTCTGGTGCCCAAAAGGACAAGGAGGACATGCGTCCTATCTTGGACCTCCGGAACGTCAATCGCTTCCTCCGGAAGGAGAAGTTCAAGATGCTCACCCTAGCTCAGGTCTTGACTGCCCTCGACCCAGGAGACTGGTTGGTAGCGTTGGACTTGCAGGACGCGTATTTCCACATCCCCGTCCTGCCGGCCCACCGGCGTTACCTTCGGTTCACGGTAGGCCCCGAGCATTTTCAGTTCACCGTGCTCCCCTTTGGCCTTACCAGTGCCCCTCGGGTGTTCACGAAAGTGATGGCGGTGGTCGCAGCTCATCTGCGCCGGGCAGGGGTTTCAGTCTTCCCCTACCTCGACGACTGGCTGCTGAAGGCGGGCTCGTCCCAGGCAGTCGTCTCCCACCTCCAGACCACGGCCGAACTCCTGCACTCGCTGGGGTTCTCCATCAATCTGCCGAAGTCGCATCTGATTCCTTCTCCGCAGCTCCTTTTCATCGGAGCAGTTCTGGACACGACGCAGTTTCGGGCCTATCCTCCCGAACGGCGAGTCCGGGATATTCAGGCTATGATTCCGATCTTTCGGCCTTTATCCTGGGTTTCGGTAAGGATGACCCTGAGGCTGCTGGGCCTCATGGCCTCCTGCATCCTGCTGGTCAATCATGCCAGATGGCATATGCGGGCTCTGCAGTGGGACCTGAAGTTCCAGTGGGCGCAGCACCAGGGCAACCTGTCCGATCACGTCCAGATCTCGGAGGGGACTGCAAAACAGTTGCAGTGGTGGCTCTCGAACCGGCAATGGTTCATGGGCAGATCCCTCTCCCTTCCCCAGCCAGAGCATACAGTTGTGACGGACGCGTCCCTTCTGGGATGGGGCGGTCACATGGGAGAGGCGGAGATCAGAGGCCTCTGGTCTCCGGCGGAGTCCCGGCTCCATATCAACCTTCTGGAGCTCCGGGCGATCCGGCTTGCACTCAAGGCATTCCTTCCCTCTGTCAAAGGGAAGGTAGTGCAGGTGTTCACAGACAACACCACCGCCATGTGGTACTGCAACAAACAGGGCGGGGTGGGGTCTTGGACCCTTTGTCAGGAGGCTCTGCGCCTCTGGACATGGCTGGAACATCAGGGCATGTTCCTGATGGTTCAACACCTGGCAGGTTCTCTGAACGCCAGGGCGGACGAACTCAGCCGCAGGTGCATGATGGATCACGAATGGCGTCTTCACTCGGAAGTGGCGCAAGGACTCTTTCTACAGTGGGGAGAGCCTTGGTTAGATCTATTCGCCACCGAAGAGAACGCGCAATGTCATCAGTTCTGCGCGTTGGAATTTCCAAGGCGGCACTCGCTCGGCGACGCTTTTCGTCGCGAGTGGAGTTGCGGTCTGTTGTACGCCTTTCCGCCTATACCACTTCTACCCAGAGTGTTGAAGAAGATTCGGCACGACCGGGCCCAAGTCATTCTTGTGGCTCCGGACTGGGCTCGAAGAGTTTGGTATCACGAGCTACTCAATATGAGCATAGATCCCCCGATCCGTCTGCCTCTTCGGGAGGATCTTCTGTCGCAGCAGCAGGGGACGGTCCTCCACCCGAACCTGTCCAGTCTACACCTGCTTGCGTGGAGATTGAGCGGCGGCAGTTGATTCCTTTCGACTTGCCTCCCGAAGTTTGTGATGTGATTCTGGCAGCCAGGCGTCCCTCCACTAAGGTGGTATACGCCTGCAGGTGGAACAAATTTGTGGCATGGTGCGCAGCAAAGGCTGTGGATCCCCTTTCTGCCCCTCTTTCTGAGGTCCTTCTGTTCCTTCTCTCTCTGGCCCAACAGGGTTCTGCCCTGGGTACCATCAAGGGTTATCTTTGTGCTATCTCGGCCTTCCTCAGGCTCCCTGATCAGCCCTCCCTTTTCAAGTCCCCTGTTGTTAACAGGTTCTTAAAAGGCATTACTCACCTCTTCCCTCCTGTTCCGTTTGTGATGCCTCAGTGGGACTTGAACTTGGTTCTTACCTTTTTAATGTGCGCTCCCTTTGAGCCTCTGCATAACTGTCCTCTTCGTCTTCTGACTCTAAAGACAGCCTTTCTGGTGGCCATCACCTCCGCTCGGCGGGTGAGTGAGCTCCAGGCTCTTTCTTGCAAACCTCCCTTTCTGTCTGTTCATCCAGACAAGGTTGTTCTTCGGACGCGTCCGTCCTTCTTGCCAAAGGTGGTTACTGCTTTCCACATTGGGCAGACCATCACTTTGCCCACCTTCTTTCCGCCTCCGCATCCTTCCAGACAGGAAGAGAGGCTCCACCGTCTGGACCCAAAACGTGCGCTCTCCTTCTATATCGACCGCACGAAACACTTCCGGGTGGATGACCAGCTCTTTGTTGGCTATGTGGGCGCCAGAAAAGGTCGGGCGGTGCACAAGAGGACCATCTCCCGCTGGGTTACCTTGTGCATCAAGACCTGCTATTCTTTGGCCAAGAAGGAGCCTCCTGTTGGGCTGCGTGCCCATTCCACCAGGGCAACGGCTGCTACCACGGCCTTGGGCCGCGGTGTTCCGCTGCCGGTTATCTGTCAGGCAGCTACGTGGGCCTCGCTGCACACGTTTACTAAGCATTACTGCCTTGACAGTCAGGTCCGGAGGGACGGCTTCTTTGGCCGTTCTGTCCTCCAGGACTTCCTTGTCTGATCTTTGTTCGCAGACCCACCACCGGGGTTGGTATTGCTGGGGTATCTATTCTAAGGTAAGGAATCTATCACTAACGTGTCTCTTTCAGATGCACAAGTTACTAACTTGTGTAACGATATATCTGTAAGAGACAGTAGTTAGTGATAGATTCCTACCGCCCACCATCCTCCCCGTTCTGCGAACTGATTTCTAGGGTTAAGGACATCCCTTTCAGGGCCCTAGTATTTTTCAGACACCTGTGTCAGCTTCTTGCATGGCTCTGCGTTCCTGGCGCGGAAAGTCGTGTACAGAACTGACGTCAGCGCGCAGGGCGGCGCCTAAGTACTGCCCGCGACGTCATCCCGGCGATCACGACGCCGACGACGGACGCGGAGCCGCACGACGCCGCCTACCGACGCGCAAGGGTACTGCTACGCAAAACTTTCCGGATCCAGCCTGACGCCTGGGGATATTCTAAGGTAAGGAATCTATCACTAACTACTGTCTCTTACAGATATATCGTTACACAAGTTAGTAACTTGTGCGTCTAGACCTTTGGATAAATGTAATGTAAGGGCACTTATATAGCGCATTGTTACTCCAAGGAATGTCCTGGCGCTAAGCCCCTCTGTTGTCACTGACCAATATGATCAAAACCATTCATCCTGATTAAAGAGCCACATTTTCAGTTTCTTTCTTAACTGGGAGGTGGCTGTAATGACCCGTAGCTGAAGAGGCAATTTGTTTCATGCTGATGGTCCTAAGAAGAAAAAGGACCTGCCTCCAGCCCTAGAGCGCCAGATCCTAGGAATTTTGGCCAGAAAAGCATTGGCTGAACTAAGGCACCTAGACGGAACATAGAAATTAATCCTTTCCCTAAGGTACCCTGCACCAGTCTGATGGAGGGTCCTATGCACCAGGACAAGGGTCTTAAACAGAATCCTCTTATTTATAGGGAGCAAATGCGGGGACATGTGCTCTCAAAGGCAAACCCAAAAGGGGACTGGCTGCTGCGTTTTGGACCACCTGCAATTTATTGGTAAGATAGTCTGGAAGGCCCAAATGCAAGGCATTACCATAGTCAAGCCTTGACGTTATTAGAGCTTGTAAGAAATGCTCACGTTGTTTATTTGAGCCCCCCATGACCCTTCATACACAAGTTCGCATAGAGAAACACTTCAGCTTATTGCTGCTTAATTGCAGATCCCTTCCGAAACATTCCACCGAGATATCATTACTGCTATCAGACCTTGACCCAGAAGTGCTATTCCTCACAGAGACGTGGCTCTCGGCAAGCTCAGAACCGGATATTGTCGGAGCCCTCCCTCCGGGCTACTCCATTCAAAGATTAGATAGAAAGACAGGTATGGGTGGTGGCATTGCCATCATCTATAAAAACCACTTGACCTGCCGCCTGCTAGGTAGCCCAGTAGTAGAATGTGAGAATGTTCACTTCTCCATTGAATTCACCCCGGCACTGTCTTTTTCAGGGATTCTTATTTACCGTCCTCCCGGGAGGATGGGTCAATTTTGTGATTCTCTACTGGAGGCAACTAGTGACCTTGTTAATACCAATGCCAATTTTACGCTTCTTGGGGATCTCAATCTCCATTTTGATGACCCTTCGGCATTGGTCGCCGCTGATCTCGCCCAAGACCTTGCGTCTTTTCAATTGCAACAAAAAGTCCTCCTACCTACACATTCCAAAGGTCATCTTCTTGACCCTATCTTTTCCACGCTGAATGACATAACAGGGATACCTCCCATCCCTCTTCCCTGGTCGGACCATTTCCTAGTCCCTTTCCTATGGTCTCCGATCTGTACTCAAGGTCACACTCAGCCCTCCCGAGCGTTTAATCGTCCCTGGTCTAAGATCTCAGTGGAGAAATGGTCCCAGGAACTTAATAAGAGCCTCCCTGCCCCACACACCAATCCGGTAACTGCCTATAACCGTTTCACCTCTTGGATCGAAGGATCCCTTAATTTGGGGCTTCCAAAAAAATCTTTCCAAAAAAAGAGCGGATCTAATATATCAGCATGGTACTCCCCCGAGTTACGCCTCCTCAAAAAACTATGTAAAAAGAGGGAGAGGCTCTGGAGGAAAGAATACTCGTCCAATAAGAAAGCAGAATACAGAGCAACCTTACGGTTATATAAGGCGGAAATCAGAAAGGCACAAGCATCCTATTTTGAGGAGCAGATCCTTTCCGCAGCCAACTCACATAGAGAAATTTTCCGGATCACCAAATTGCTATTGAGAGTTCCGGACCCACCGACTTTCCCTGATCGTTCGGGATTTCGGTGCAATAATCTCGCTCAATTCTTTTTTGCGAAAGTACAAAATATCCTCAAAAGCCTCCCGGTGAAAGATGTATCCGAAAACAACGGTTCTAGCGGGAATACAATAAATCTATACTGGTAATTAAAAATGCACAATCGCGATCAATTAGGGTTAAGGATGTCAGAAAAAGAGAGCCTCGCAGACTTGGTGTTCATAATAATTCTTTTTTTATCCAAATTTTTATAATTCAAAAACAATACATACACCGACCGAGAAGAACCACAATAGTGATTATATGTCCCAAGCAAATGAAACCATCTAATACATTGTGAACAGACATGTGATATATACAGAACTTGGTTTCCACAATTATTGAAAAAGACAACGACCACAACATGAATTGATAATAATTATAGCCTCTGTGTACAATAGTCAGAGCTATTTAAAATGGTTCGCTATCAATCGAGTCGACGACGTTTCGACCCTCTTGCAATGTGGGATCTCCTCAGGACCAAGGGGTAAGGGACAATCTGATGGTAGTATTACAGCCGCGCAGGATCCTCCGCTGGATAGATAAAGTCGCGGGACCGGTAGTGCCACGGCAGGAGAATAAGGCTTTTGAAATATGCCACATAGGATGAGAACTGCTCTGGTCGTCTGCCTGGTAATGGTCATTGTTATCCAGCGGAGGATCCTGCTCAGGTACCACTACATTGAGTGGTGTTGATCCTGCCCACTATTGTGACTGAGCCACAATTGATTAATACCAGTTCACAGCCCTTCGTCTCTCACACGGGGTGCTCGACCGAGTCCCCGTGTGAGTATTAATTTCTTCTTTCTCATTTCACGGGTGTCTCACACTTTTGTGCCTCTCACGCGGCTGTAATACTACCATCAGATTGTCCCTTACCCCTTGGTCCTGAGGAGACCCCACATTGCAAGAGGGTCGAAACGTCGTCGACTCGATTGATAGCGAACCATTTTAAATAGCTCTGACTATTGTACACAGAGGCTATAATTATTATCAATTCATGTTGTGGTCGTTGTCTTTTTCAATAATTGTGGAAACCAAGTTCTGTATATATCACATGTCTGTTCACAATGTATTAGATGGTTTCATTTGCTTGGGACATATAATCACTATTGTGGTTCTTCTCGGTCGGTGTATGTATTGTTTTTGAATTATAAAAATTTGGATAAAAAAAGAATTATTATGAACACCAAGTCTGCGAGGCTCTCTTTTTCTGACATCCTTAACCCTAATTGATCGCGATTGTGCATTTTTAATTACCAGTATAGATTTATTGTATTCCCGCTAGAACCGTTGTTTTCGGATACATATGACTTACCCTGGTTCCTAGTGAGTAGGGTCCCCCTTGTCCTCTTTTTCGCCTCCCGGTGAAAGATAACGCATTTATCATCAACCCCACTTATCCTTCCCAAGCCAAGAATGTACCCCTCTTGGAGGTCTTTGAACCCTTGTCCCTGGACTCCTTGTTACCCATATTTGCCTCTGTTAAAAGTGGGTCCCCACTTGACCCTGCTCCTCTAAATATTTTGAAATTGGCCGTCCCTATTGTCGCTCCTTACATCCTTAGCATGCTCAACGCCTCCTTTACCTCGGGCCTGATCCCGTCCGACTGGAAAAGAGCCATGGTGAAAGCCTTACTGAAGAAACCTCACCTCGATCCTAAGGATCTTGGTAATTATAGGCCCATCTCGCTCCTTCCAGGAGTGAGTAAAATCGCTGAAAAATATGTCAACACTATTCTTTCAGCGTTCCTGGAGTCACATGATCTGCTCCACCCATCTCAAACCGGTTTTCGCCCACGTCAAGGGACCGAAACCGCTTTGCTTATGGTGGTGGAGGAAGCAAGGAAGATCCTTGACTTAGGAGGTTCTTCGGCCATTATCCTCCTTGACCTAAGCGCGGCCTTTGATACGGTGAACCACCAAATTTTGGTTCACCGTCTCAAGAACGTAGGAGTGTCAGGTCAGGCTCTCTCCTGGATCCAATCCTTCCTGGAAGGCAGGACCTTCCAGGTGTTTGAAGACGATATTGCATCTGACCCTCTGCAATGTGGGGTCCCTCAGGGCTCCTCCCTGAGCTCGACATTATTTAATGTTTATATGGCCCCTTTGGTGGATACAGTCGCCCCATTTGGAGTTCACATTGTGTCTTATGCTGACGATACGCAGCTGGTCATGGCATTGAACCAAGTTAATCAGTCACCCACCGACCTTCACACTTGCCTAGCAGAAGTGGCAAAATGGATGAGTTTCTCCCATCTCAAACTCAACGGCGAAAAAACTGAAATAATGCTTCTGGGTAACCACCCTAGCACTAACCTGAATGTTATCTGGCCAGCCTGCATGGGCACTGCCCCGGACCCAAAGCCCGAAATAAAAAGTCTAGGCATATGGCTGGACCAAGATCTGACCTTTAAAACTCCAGCCAGGAAGACTGTTGCCGCCTGCTATGGCATGCTTAAATCGATCCGAAAAATCCTCCCGGTACTTCCATTCCTAGCCAAAAAACTCCTGATCCAAGCCCTGATCCTATCCAGGATCGACTTCGGTAATGCCCTATACCTTGGGGCCCCCAAAGCAGTGATTACAAGACTTCAGACTGTCCAAAACTCGGCAGCCAGACTACTCACTGGTACTAATCGCCACTGCTCGGCCAAGCCTGCGCTGCGTGCGCTGCACTGGCTCCCGGTGCAGGAAAGGATCAACTTTAAGGCCCTTTGCATGACCCACAAGTCTTTGGAGGGGAATGGACCTCCCATCCTTAAAAATCTGATCCATCCGTACAAAGCCTCTAGAAATCTTCGATCCGACTCCCTCCGTCTAGCCAAAATGCCAAGAATTAAGAGAGCTAGAAGTGGTGGTAGGCTATTTTCTTACAATGCCTCCAAATTATGGAACTCCCTCCCTCTCCATCTTCGAAGGGAATCAAACCATCTCGGCTTCCGGAAGCTGCTGAAGACATGGCTATTCCCCTAACCGTCAGCCCGACCTTCTCTTTCACCACGTAGCGCTGGGATGCTCCAGGGTAACCACGCGCTCTACAAATCCCCTTTTCATTTCATTTTCATTTCATTGTATGACCTGTTTCCTGGCTGAAAAAGAAAGAAAATGTAAGAACTGTCTTAAAACACGCAACAGTCCAAAGCAAGTCCCTACCACCATATTAACCCGAGGTAAAAAAGAGAGACAGTCATCAAGTTTAATGCCTAGATTCTTTAATGAGCTAGCCTGATCCCCAGGGGGGGGCTTCTGCCGGCCAAAAGGACTGCCATAGTTCAGGGGCCTTCACACCAAAGAAAAGCAATTCAGTCTTTTCTGCATTTTATTTAAGCTGATTGGGTGTTAGCCACTGGAAGACAGCTGTCAGACGGGCTCTAATCTTTTCACCAGGGAACCCTTCATCCCTACCTCAGGAAAACAGTAAGCGGGTGTAATCAGCATAGGAAATTATTTTAGCTCCCAAAGCCTCAGCAAGTAGGGCAAGTCATGTAAGATAGATATTAAATAAGGTAGGGCACAAAGCAGAGCCCTGTGGCACTCAGACTCGCAATTCAAACAACCCAAGACGAGAAAGGAGGAGTTCTGACATGTCCCTCGAGGAACGAAGCCAGCCAGTCCAACGCATGCCCCACAATTCCAATAGATTGAAGACTGGTTAGGAGTGTGGCATGGGGTGTACATTGTCAAAGGCCGCTGTAAGATCTAGCATAATCCGCACTGCCCTCCCACCGATATCTAATGTACCCCTGATGTAATCTGCCACCTCCACTAGCGACGTCTCAGTACTAAAATTGGAACGAAAGCCAGACTGGCTCAGATGTAATAGATTATTGCTTTCCAGGTACTGGGTGAGCTGATGGTTGACATGCTTCTCCAGTACTTTAGAAAAAACAGGAAGCAATGAAATAGGTCTGTAGTTAGATTGCTCGCCTGGGTCTGCCCGGGGTTTCTTCAGCAAAGGCAAAATTTAGGCCTGCTTCCAGGCGCGAGGCGCTACTGCTGATGATAAAGATTAATTAATGAGTTTGTTGGCCAAGGGGTTGATAGCACTTGCCCCTAGTGCTAGCATGTTAGTGGGGCAAGGGTCATTCGGGAGAACTGGGCTTAAAGCTACATATAGGTATACACGATCCTTCCAGGGAAATAGGTTAGAGCCTGGAAAGAGTTACTGTGGAATTCTGCGTTAAGCCACAGTGCTTACTTTCCGACATAGTCTCCTCAGGTTGTATACTAGGGGGAAGATTGGCCTAGATATTCATGATCTTGTTCTGGAAATAGAGTGCCAGCTGTTTACACCACTCAGCCATAGGTTCTTGACACCTAGAACTGGCCTTGGAAGACATAAAGTTTTGCCCACTAAAAAAAAAAAAATCTCTCTGTATTTGTTCCCAGGCCTTTCAATTCTACCTTCCAAGTAGGCTTTTTTTTTTAGCAATTTTAACCTCCCTGTAACATTTTTTTTAAAGCATACTTATAACTAGCTTTAACAGTGGGGTTATATAATTTCCTCCACTGTCTTTCTAAAATCTTGCACTGTTTCTTGCCCTCTTTGAAGGTGTCTGTGTACCAGGGGCAAGATGACTTGAGTCTGTGTGAGGACCGCAGAAGTTCTGATGCCAGATCATTGGCAATGGCACCAATCCAACTGTCCAGAAGACAGGCATCAGTTTCCAAATCATCCCAGGGAAAGGGAGCTCTCGCCTCCAGTGCTCTAATGAAGTCCTCTGGCTGTATTTTATGAAAAGCTCTAAAAACACGAGAAGCTGTTGCAGCCTGCGATTGAATTTTTCCTGAAGCCGCCCAGTTAAATTTAATCAAATAGTGGTCAGACCAGGCTTGCAAAATGGGAGTGTTGACTTTCAATATCTCGTTAGAAAATATCTGGCCCAACACATGGCCTCCTTGGTGCGTGGGGTTGAACACAAATTGAGACCGTGCCAGGGAGGAAATACTTTCATATAAGGAAACCACCTCTTTCTCTCCCTTTTTGTTCTTATGGAGGTTAAAGTATCCCAGTAGTACAAAATGAGCATACCTCAAGACCAGATGGGCCAATGCGTTGCATAAGGTATTAAGAAATGGGCCGACCTGGCCTGGAGGTCTATAGACTAAGACCCCAGCCAAGGATTGATGTGTTGAGAGGGAGAGGCAAAGCCAAATGTCTTCGCACCTTCCAGACCCACTAAAGGGATTGGTATACAACCAAAATGATCTCTATAAATCATGGCTACCCCTCCTCCTCTGCCACGCAAACAGTCCTTATTATATATTTTGTACCCCTTTGGAATCGCCGAGCTAATTGAAGGGTTGGAAGATTCGGATAGGCAAGTTTCGGTCTCAAACAGCACATCCGGGGATTCGTCACATAAAAAATCAAAGATGTTATCAGCGTGTTTTGGCAGTGACCGAACATTAATCAAGGCTGTGGAGAATCTTGAGTTCATGCTAGTCTCAGGCCTAGATGGAAGAGTATGTTTGTTAGTATGGGATGTGAGATTAGCATGAAAACCACACTGTGAGCATGAATAGTTAGTTGAACCAGTAGGTAATAGGGGCTTTGATATACAATCATTATTACCTTCTAAGGAACCCTGAACATAAAGGCTGGCACTGGATGCTTCCGGGGCGCAGAGAGTATCTTCTGTCGCAGCAGCAGGGCAGTGTCCTGCCCCCAGGGCGGCACAATCTACACCTCCATGCGTGGAGATTAAGCAGCAACAGTTGACTGCCTTTGATCACTTCACAAAGTAGTGGATGTTATTCTGGCAGCCAGGCATCCATGTACAAAATCTATTCATGCTGGGACAAGTAAAAGTTGTCAGATTTTCTGCCTTGTGTGCGGTCTTTAGCTCATGAAGGACTCAAAAGGTTATTTGTTGACCCTTTCAGGTTTTTTGCACTTGTCGGACAAGCTGTCCTTCTTTAAATTCCTTGTTGTGATGGTTTTTGTTAAAAGTCTGGAGCATATGTTTCCACCCAAGCCTTTTGTTATGCCACAGTGGGGCCTTAATTTGGTTCTCAGTTTAGTAGTATGTACCCCTTTTGAGCCGACGCACGGTTGTCCTTTACATCTACTGACTCGCAAAACAGCCTTTTTCATAGCAATAAGTTAAGCTCGACACGTAATTGAGCTACAAGCTCTGTTCGTTCTTCCACCACGCACCTTCTTTTTCATGGACAAACTAGTGTTATGGACGTTTTCATGTCAGACAATCCGTCACTCTTCTGCCATTTGTGCCCCTTGAAAGAATGGGAGATGCTTCACTGTCTGGACCCCAAAAGAGCCTTGATCTTTTACGTTGATCGTATCAAGGACCATCAGCTCTTTGTGGGGTTCGCTGGGGCAAAGAAGAGTAAAGTGGTGCAGACAAGGACCACATCAAGATCAGCACTCCTCTGTAATAACATCTGTTACGTATTGGCCAAGACGCTACCTCCGAAAGGTCTGAAGGCTCATTGAACCAGAGCCAAGGCTGCTTCCACTGCATTGGCATGCAGAGTAACTGTCTTGCACATCTGTCAAACCGCAACGTGGGCATCATTTCATACGTTCACAAAGAATTACTGCCTTGATGGCTAGATGCAGTAGGAGGACCCCTGTGCCCGTTCTGTCTTTCAGGACTGTTTGGTTTGAACCATTCCACAGACCCACCACCTTGGAAGGTAGGGCTTTGATATCTTTTCAGAAGGTAAAGAATCTAAGGTTTAAAATATCCATTAGTAGAACTCTCTGGTAGATACTCTTTATAGCCACAGATTCCTCACCGCAGTTCCAGCTCCCCTTACTGTGAAATTGACTATTTTCTCAATCTATAAAGAGGTCCCGATTTGGAGAGCTTCACACTCGCATTTGAGAACTTGTTCAGATAGATATACGCCCAACTGGTCAGACAGAGTCAAGAAAGAAACTGACGCCTGCACACAGAGGTGGTGCTTATAAGTGGCTCTGACGTCATTTCCAGGGCAGGACAAAGTCGAAGTGGAGCTGCACGAAGCCACCTGCTGGCGCGCAGGAGCAAGGCTGAAAAACCTCTGGATCTAGTCTAATAGTTAGGAGCATTTATAAGGTGAGGAATCTGTGGTTAGATAGAAAGAAAGGGTTTTACTGAAGATAAGTAACTTGTTCTTCTGTGTAGGGCCAGAAGCCAGCGCTGCACAGCACCATGGGTGCAGGAGACCTACCCAACTCCGTCATCTCCTTCTCTGCACCGCCCAACCTCCAGCCTTTCTTCAACGGGCTCCACAAACGGTCTCCAAAGAGAAGCAAAGGCACCAACCAGCCAGGGGCCGGGAAGAAGGTAAGCACTATCAGCTAGGACCTTGAAGGCACTCGGAGAGAGCAGCGTGAGGTATGTGGGGTGCAAGTACCATGGTGCAATGTGGGGCATGAAAAGGAAAGGGAGCAGTGAGTGAACTCAGCAGAGCAATGAGGGAGGGATAATTGTGAGTGTAAGAGCTCAGGGTTACAGTATGGGAGAGGACAAAGATGTTTGGGTTACAATCGATAGGGCATACCAGACAAGGCAAGGGATTCCAAGGACTTCTGGGACCGTTAAGTGGGCTGTCACGGGACCAATGAAGTGGCTGGTGACACAAGCGAAACGGCTGTTTAGGAGCCAGGGAAACATTGAAAGTTTTGGTGGAGTCTACAGAATGTTGGCCATATAGATAAAGGGGGCTGGGGGAAAGGTTTGGAGAATAGGATAGAGGCATAGTTGGTTCCAGGAAAATAGGGAATTTTGGCAAATGTAGGTTGTTAGGCATGGCAGCAGCAAATGGCTTGGCTTAGGTGAGGGGCGGAAAGTGTACATCTAATTTGGATTTGTTTATTCATATTCTGATCTGTCCCTCTCTCACTGCCCTTCTCTTGTGTATAGAACTCTTCCCACCCAGGATCCCCGGTACTGCTAGCCCCACAGACGGACTCTCCAACTTCCATATTTTTCACACCACCACCAGCACCACCCAGAGCCAAGGAGCCACCAGGCTATGAGGAGGCAGTGAAGCAGCAGCCGAAATCGACAGAGGTGAGACTTAGTGGTCCAGCAAAAGGGAGTGGGGACCTATCAGAACCATGGTCACTACAGATGGGAGTGAAATCTTCCTGCATCCTACTTGTGTGTCAACA
Organism: Calotriton arnoldi; assembly: GCA_963921515.1. Taxonomy (NCBI): domain Eukaryota; kingdom Metazoa; phylum Chordata; class Amphibia; order Caudata; family Salamandridae; genus Calotriton; species Calotriton arnoldi. The sequence continues at coordinate 397,776 of CAWUFW010012926.1, forward strand.
AATTTGGGAGCTGTACATCTCTACTGCCCCTTCTTATACCTGCTTCTATGTTGTTTTCATCCCATGTAGCATTGTAGCCCTTGAGGCTCCTTTTTCAAAATGTCCCACTATCCTATGAAATGTCACTAAAAAGGCTTTTTTTCTATGTGCCTTTCATTCCCACCCAACAGATCATCTGAATGCTTACAGTTCCCTCATCCCCATAATTGTTCAGCAGTGATCTCTCAAAGATTCACAAGCTTTGCATACACTGGTTGGATCTGGAATATCAACCGCCTGTGATCTTCACACAGGACCCGGTCTAGAACAAGCTAGTGATGATCTGTACAGGAGCTCAGAGAACCGTTCTGGCTCCTCAGTCGTCTTCCAGTTTCTGACCTTCATCCAGTTGCGAATCAGTGTTTTTTTTTTTCTTCACTTCAACAGAAATGTTCCTGAGATCAACTATGCAGGGATATTTTACAGGTTCCATATTGACCGCTTTTTTTTCCAAGTGGGTGTTGGTGCACTTTACATACATATTAGCTGTTTTGGGGTCTGTTCAGGAAAGTAAGTGGACTATTATGGCCATGATGAATTTGTCTGTTATTTAAGCTCTTGCCACAAGGAAGCTGAATACAAGCTGAGTAAGAAGTTCTGGTCAGGAACCCCAAAGTTCAAGTTTTATTCCAGATCAGTCATTTTGGGCTGGAAATGATAAAGCATCCACGGTTACTTCAGATGACTTTTATATATTCATATATAAATAAGGTTAGGCAAAGTGTTATCGATAGAAGGACCTAGGTTTTCATCCTGCCTTGGATCTTGAGTTGTTGAATATGCTTGTTTGCTAACAGAGGGTGAGAATGTCCACTCTGGAAAATGAACTGGCTGACGAAGTGGGATTGTGAGACAAACATCTGTTAAATATTCAAGGGTATTGGTCTTCAGATTCCTGTTTACAATAGCTACAGACATGTAGTGGATAGAAAACTTCTCCAACTCCTGGTGTTGGATTTAGAGGTGTCTTTGTCAAGTAGATTCAAAAATTGCCTGCTGCAGCCAGCTCTAAAAGTAAGGCATGGATGCAAATGATCAGTAAGTGAACTTTATCTGTGGCCATCACTTGATTTGTGCACCATGACACTCTTGTAGTTTGGTAATGAAAGTAGAGAAGACCAGTTTGATTCCCCTTCAAAATGTTGAATGTCAATGAGCTGCAGGGAAGTCTTAAGGTGACCAAGTGATTTATACAAAGTAATAACATCACATAATAACAAACCTTAAAATACAGTTTCGGACAATGGCTTCTTTCATTCTCGTTCAAAAGAATATTGTTTTCAGCAAACCTCATTCTCAGTTTTCAAGCTTTTGTGTCTCCGCTGGGGAGGTTCTTTTTTCGACGATAGCTTTCTATTTGTTTCTATCTTTCCAAGGATAAAGATGTGAGCATTGCAGAAATGCATCAGCAGCCACTAGACACAGGTTCTGGACATTTGGGAGTCCCAGGGCTCAGTGCCACAAAAAGCTGCTGAGATTCAATGGGAAATGCACAGAGCAGGCAACCAAGAAATCCACAGAGCAGGCAACCACACTTTGGTATAACAATGATGATAGGTGTACCTTGAGGTGTAAGGAAAGCATAAACTTTAATAATCCAAAATCTGCATTGCTTACCTGGAACTCTTGTCAGCGAATGTATCTTTTCTCGTGTAGGCTGGAATCTAGGAAAAGACCAAATTGGTTCAGGTCCACGGTGACACCAGATGGAATAGCTCACTTCTGCTACCCCTCTAAGTAAGCAAAAAGGGTTTGATACTAGCCTATGATTAGTCAGACACAGTTGTAGACATGGTGCCCTCTGAAGAACAAACGGAGCTTATGTTGGATGTGTGCACCACTGTCTAAAATAATGGCAAATACTTCCTAAGGAAAATTACTTGTAATATTCTGAACCCAAACCTAAATGGCAGGAGAGTGCACAGCCTGTAAATCTACCATATAAGCTATAAACCCAGCATTACATGTAAGGAGCGTTTTCCATACTAGGCTATATTTTCTTGAGGTAGTGTACTTCTGCAACAGATCTTTATGCTAACAGAAAAAGTGATAAAAGTAGAAAACTCAATCCGGGTTCTCAATGAAGATGTCTGTGCAACATTCTTTCGAGCATATGGTCAAGGATAGTAAAGCTATGCACAAGTGTCAAGTGCCCTGTGGACAAGTTTGCACGTAAAGTCCAAACCACAACTAAGTCTGCCTTTGAAGGTTTTACCACTTGTTTATTTGTTTTATTGTCCAGTTTGTAAACTTCTTATGTGGCCGGATGGCCATTTAGAGTAACAGTATAGTTAGGGGAGATGACAAGAAGGTCTGACAGAGTTCCTGAACTTGGGATGTATATGCTAGTTAGAAAGATTTTTTTTTAAATGTACTTCTATTTGCAAAGCTCATTGTAAGTTCCATTAGAATATAGGCAGCCACAGCTGCACGCTGTAAAATTTCTTCCAGTTGAGATATGCGAAGTTGCAAATTAGAGCTCTGTCCACCTCTTTGCCAGGCACTTTTGTCTGAGAATCTTGTCATGCATTAGAATCCAATGAGGCCATGTAGTGTGGAGAATTCTGCTCAAATTAGGAGTTTTTTAAAGATGAAAACCTTTTTCTTCAGAACATACCTAATCTGATAGAGACACTAGTTGTAGATTCCTTCCCTTGTGAATTTCCCCAGGTGTCAGTCTGGATCCGAAATTTTTCATCAGCAGTACCCCAGCGCTTCGGTAGGCAGCGTCAGTCGGCTCCGCATCCATTGTCGGCGTTGTGCACGCTGGAAATGGCGTGGGACCTATATAGACGCCGCCCGGGCACGCTGACGTCCGTTCTTTCTTTTTCCGCGCCGTTTGCGCAGACCTGGAGAGAGCTACCCCTTAGCCATTTTTTGGCTAACCTTATTTCAACTTTTGTCGAGATTTGTTCTGAGTCTTGGACTCCTGGTGTCGTCGAGACGTCCCAGCGTAGGACCATATTCAAGCCCTGCGGATGCTGCCATCAGGTGATGTCCGTGACGGATCCTCACCTCGTGTGCCTTTGGTGCCTGGAGCACAACCATGACTTGAAGTCATGCTCCGACTGCTGGCCCATGAATCTGAAGGCTTTGCAGGAGCGGTCCCGAAAGCTGCTGTAGGCCTGGCGGTTGGCTCCATGTCACTCCCGTTCTTGTTCGAGAGGAAGATTCCGAGAACGGTCACGGAGCCCACACTCCTCGTCCCATTCTAAATCGCCGAGGTGGTCAGGTAACCGCAAGAAGAAGCATCTGTGTTCCTCAACTTCACCCCGTCCGTCCGTCGACTGATACGACGCGGGACATGGAGCATCGTCGCATGAGGCCTCCGTCCTCGGAGGCACTTTATGAGAGGACTCCGTGCCTCCCTGCTTTTCTGGGAGCCGGAGCATCTCCTGCCCAAATGCGGAAATTTTATGAGGCCCTCCACCTCCTCTTTGGGCAGCCCGGCTCCACTGGTGCGCCTTAGGGCCCCACGGAGCTGGTTGGGGCCCCCAGGCCTTCAACGCCGGCGACTTCGGCCTCTGCTCCACAGGACCCCAGCGGATCCGTTGTCGGATCCGGACTGACGTCGGTCGATCTAACTCGACCTTCCCTGACGTTGGTCCCGTAGGCGACGCTCCCGGCGTCGACTTTAACCCCTGGTCGACGTCTAAACCATCCTCATCCCCGATGTGGACACGTAGCCGGGCCGACGTCTGCTCCGACACCGAAAGGGACTTTTGTTCCTGTGTTAATCCTTGGTGTTGATTTTGTGCCAGGAGGTGCTGAAGAGAAATGGGATGGGCAGCTGGACCATTTAACAGACCAGCTTTAAGATCCTATGGACTGGCGGATGGACCTGGGTGAGGCCAGTGGGTTGGACACTTCCCCCGACACTGGCTTGCTTTCTCTCCCTACCGCGGCTACGGAGGAGGGAGCCTCCTACGCAGTGGTGGTGGTGTAAGGGCAGCCCAGGTCCTTGGCCTCAAGCTCCCTTCGGTGGCAGTCAGGACTAACCTCCTGACAGAGGTGCTTCAGCCTGCGACTTCTACTTCCGAACCCCTTTTGCCCTTTAATGAAGCCCTCACTGATGTCCTTCTGGACACTTGGTCCAAGCCCAGCACAGGGGCTCCTGTAGAAAGGGCAATCGCCCGCCACCACCGCCTCGCGCAACCCAGCATTGCTTACGCAAAATCCTTTCGCTGAGTTTAGTTGTCCGGGCCTCATCTTCAAAAGGCACATTCTCTTCTGCACCCCCGATAGGGAATTCAAGAAGCTGGATCATCTTGGGAGGAGGATGTTTTCTTCCTCAAGATGGGCATTGCAGTCTGAATACCGATTGCCTTTTGGGCCGATCCTCCCCTACCATCTGGGATACGGTTGCGCACGTGCTGCCTTGGTGGAGGAGGCCCTGGCTGTTCTCTCCCAGGCAGTTGCAGATGGGAGAGACGCTGCGAAATTCACCATTAGTTGTGGACTGGACACCACCGATTCACTGGGCAGAGCGGTTGCCTAGTAAGTAGCATTACAACACTACGCCTGGTTGAGGACTTATGGCTTTTCAGGGGATGTCCATTCTACCTTGATGGTTATGCCCTTTGATGGCACTCACCTTTTCAGCAACAAGGCAGACTCAGGCTTAAGCGCTTCAAGGAATTTCGAGCTAAGGCCAGATCCTTGGGCTTCACGACTACCATCCGTCCCCCGTCAGTCTGCCTTTCGGCCCTTTCATGACTACGGAAGGGGCGCCCAGCCACGTCCTGTCCATACCAGCCACCAAGTCATGCAAACTGTCCAGTCTCTGCGAGGCCTCGGATGTGGGATCCAGCGTCCTCGTGGGTCAGGGAGCCAGCGGGTGAACCAGTCCACCCTTTACCCCTCTGCCACTGCCTCCAGACCTTCCTAGTACAACGTTTCTGACCCATCATCAGCCAGTCGGAGGCAGAGTTTGCCATCACCTCCGCTGGCAGTCCATCACGTCGGACAGGTGGTTTCTTTAGATAGTCCGAAGGGACTACTCCCTCCCCTTCGAGACTACCCCTCTCTCCATGCCACCTTCTTATGACCGCATGTCGGAGAATCATTTGGCACTTCTCCGCGAGTAAGTTTCGGCTCTCTTGGTCAAACGGGCCATAGAGAGGGTCCCTGTGCCAGAAGTAGAACGTGGTTGTTATTCACACTACTTTCCGGTTCCCAAAAAGTACAAAGGCCTGCGTCCTATCCTGGACCTCTGGATTCTCAACTTCTTCCTCCAGAAGGAGAAGTTCAAAATGCATACTTTGGCCCAGGTCCTGCCTGTCCTTGACCCAGGAGACTGGATGGTAGCATTGGACTTGCAGGACGCACATTTCCATATTCTCGTCCTGCTAGCCCACAGACATTACTTACAGTTCCCGGTGGGCCACAAGCACTTTCAGTTCGCCGTGCTCCCCTTTGGCCTTACCAATGCCCCTTGGGTATTCACAAAAGAGATGGCGGTGGTCGCAGCTCATCTGTGCAGATCAGGGGTGCCAGCCTTCCCCTATCTCGATGACTGGCTGTTGAAGGCGGGCTCGCCCCAGGTTGTCTCCCACCCCCAGAGTACAGCAGACCTCCTGCACATTTGCTGGGGTTCACTATCAACGTGCCGAAGTCACACCTGATTCTTTCTCAAACGCTCCCTTTCATCGGGGTGATTCTGGACACAGTGCAGTGTCGGGCCCATACTCTCAAGCAGCGAGTCCCGAATATTCGGGCTATGATTCTGATGTTTTAGCTTCTCGTCCGTATTTTGGTGAGAATGACTCTGAGGCTGCTAGGCCTCATGGCCTCCTGCATCCTTCTGGTGGAACATGGCAGATGGCATAATGGCATTTGCGGGCTGTGCAGTGGGACCTGAAGTTCCAATGGGCGCAGCATCAAGTGAATGTATCCGACTATGTCCTGATCTCGGAGGGACTTGCGCACCAACTGCAGTAGTGGCTAACAAATCAAGATTGGGTCAGAGCACCCCTCTCCCTTCCCCAACCAGATCTGACAGTGGTGACGGATGCGTCACTCCTGGGATGGGGCGGCCACCTGGGAGAGGCGATGATCAGAGGCGTCTGGTCTCTGGCGGAGTCCGGTCTCCATATTAACCTTTTGGAGCTCCGGGCGATCAGACTGGCACTGAAGGCATTCCTTCCCTCTCTCAAAGGGAAAGTGGTGCAGGTGTTCACTGACAACACCACCACCATGTGGTACTACAACAAACAGGGCGGGGTTGGGTTGTGAACCCTTTGTCTGGAGGCTCTCCGCCTCTGGAAATGGTTGGAACATCAGGGTATATCCCTGGTGGTTCACCACCTGGTGGGTTCTCTGAACGCCAGGGCAGACTAACTCAGCCGTCGGTACCTGGTCGATCATGAATTGCGTCTCCCTCCGGAGGTGGCGCAAGGTCTCTTTCAGGGGTGGGGAGAGTCTTGATTAGATCTGTTCGCCTCTGAAGAGAATGCGCAATGTCAGCAGTATTGCGCGTTGGAGTTTCCAAGGCGGCACTCACTCAGCAACGCTTTATGTCGCGAGTGGAGCTTCGGCCTCCTCTACTCCTTTCCACCTATCCCACCCGGTGCCCAGAGTGCTCAAGAAGACATTCTTGTGGCTCAGGATTGGGCACAAAGAGTCTGGTATTCCGACCTTCTGAGCATGGCCATCAATCCTCCGATCAGACTGCCCCCTCGGGAGGATCTTCTGTCATAGCAGCAGGGGACTGTTCTTCACCCGAACCTGTCCAGCCTCCACCTCCTTGTGTGGGGATTGAGCAGCGGCAGTGGACAGCTTTCGACCTTCCACCCGAAGTCTGTGATGTCATCTTGGCAGCCAGGCCTCCCTCCACTAAAACGGTATACGCCTGTAGATGGAGCAAAGTGGTGGCATGGTGCACAACAAAGGCTGTTGATCCCCTTTCTGCCCCTCTTTCAGAGGTTCTCTTGTATATACTTTCTTTGGCCCAGCAGGGTTCTGCTTTGGGCACCCTTAAGGGCTATTTTTCAGCTATTTCTGCCTTACTGAGACTTCCAGATCAGTCTTCTTTTTTCAAATCTCCATTTGTGCACAGATTCCTTAAGGGCCTTACTCACTTTTTTCCTCTGTCTCCTTTCATAATGCCCCAATGGGATTTAAATTTGGTCTTGGCTTTCCTTGTGTGTGCTCCCTTCGAGCCTCTTCATAATTGCCCTCTCAGATTTCTAACCCTTGAGGCTGCTTTCCTTATTGTCATCACCTCTGCTCACAGAGTTAACGAACTCCAGGCTCTGTCTTCCAAGCCTCCCGATCTGTCTGTTCATCCAGATAAAGCGGTACTTTGTACTACAACTTTGTTCTTTCCTAAAGTGGTCACACCCATTGATGTCAGACAGTCCATTACTCTGCCCACCTTTTACCCACCCCAGCATCCCTCCAAGGAAGAGGAGAGACTACACTGTCTGGACCCAAAACGTGTGTTGTCTTTTTATCTTGATCGTACAAAAGACTTCTGGGTGGATGAGTGCCAAGAAAGGTCGGACAATAGAGAGAAGGACCATCTCTCGATGGGTTGTCGTCTGCATTAAATTGTGCTACGCATTGGCAAAGAGGAACCTCCTGTGGGGTTGCGCGCTCACTCTACTAGAGCGACAGCGGCAACTACTGTGTTAGCACGCGGAGTCCCAGTCCTGGATATCTGTCAGGCCGCAATGTGAACATCCCTGCACACGTTTACCAGACACTACTGCCTGGACAGCCAAGTCCGAAGGAACGAGTACTTACCCGTTCGGTCCTCCCGGACTTTCTCGTGTGATCTTGGTTCGCAGACCCTCCTCCAGGGTTGGTATTGCTGGGGTATCTATTCATAAGGTAAGGAATCTACAACTAGAGTCTCTATCAGATGAATAAGTTACTTACCTTCGGTAACGGTGTAGCTGGCAGAGACATGTTCTAGTTGTAGATTCCTTACCGCCCCACCCATCCTCCCCACTCTGAGAACTGATGTCTAGGGATAGAGACTCCCCTAAAGGGCCCTAGTTTTGGCACACCAGTGGTCAGTGTCTTTCATGGCTCTGCGCTTCTGGCGTGGAAAGTCGTGTTAAGAACTGACGGCGCGCCCTGGCGGCATCTATATAGGTCCCTCAACATCGTTTGCGGCGAGCATGACGACGCCGACGACGGACGCTGAGCAGACAGATGCCGCCTACCGACCCGCAGGGGTACTGCTGATGAAAAATCTCCAGATCCAGACTGACACGTGGGGGAAATTCACATTGTAAGGAATCTACAACTAGAATATGTCTCTACCAGATACAATGTTACCGAAGGTAAGTAACTTATTCTTTGCTACTCTTTTCTTAGCAGGCACATCTGTTACAGAAACGTGTTGCAAAATGCGTGGCTTGCCTGCAGCTCTGGTTTTAGAGTTTAGCTCATAGGTTAATGCTTCTCCACAACTAAAGGATTCAGACAGCGGAACCAAGGGCAAGAGGATTCTGGAGTTCTGGTTGACCATATCTGCTCTGTTTACAGAGATTCCCCTCTGATAATACCTACAGGAGTCTGTTTTTTAATGTTTATAAAAGATCTGACCTCTACGTTTCTGGGATATGGAAAGCATGCTTAATCTATGACCTTTAACCGTCTTCAGGTAAGTAATTGTTTGTTCTCCAGTATCTCCTCTAGACTAGAGAATAAATCCTTTCATCCATTGGATGGGGCTTTTCATTCTTTGTGAGCAAAACAAACAATAAAGCGTGAAAATACACATCCTCTTAAATTCCAGAGTGTCTATGCTTTGTTGAAGCGCATGGTGGTTCTTCCTAAGTCTGTGGCTTAGAGAGGGTGGTTCCTCTGAGTGTTTTTCCCAGTATGTGTTGTCTGACTACTGCGCACCATTTATGCAGAGAAATCCTCTGCTTTTCTTCCAGAACTCCTTCTCAGTCCTCTGGGACACCCAAAATTCCAACATTCTTCCCACAACATCTATTCTCCAACTCATCAACTCTATAAACCAAGTGAGTTACCTTTGTATTTTTCTAACATCGGGCATTTCAACTACATGCTCCACTGCTCAGTTCTCCCATCCTGTGACCCTGACACACGTTTGGGGAGCTTTTGACAAGTTTGTTGTCATGATTTTTTTTTGTATTGTTCAGAGTGTGTTGGAAGAGTGATGGGGCTTGGTAGTTTGGGAGGGTAGGGGTTTCGATGTTCTGGTTAAACTCTGGCTTGTGCACACTGTTTGGGTTGAGGGCATGGTTGGGTGTACCCTTAATCAGGGACAGTACTGCAATAACTCTGTGTTCTGCTTTCAGGAGAGCCGAACCTCCAGCCAGCAGATGGATGACTTGTTCGACATCCTGATACGGAGTGGAGGTGAGTGAGTTCTCAGGAGGAGAGGGAGGGTGGCTGTTGACATTGAGAGGTGAAGGTATGGTCTTCTGTGGAGGTGGGCCTAGGTCTCGGGTTGAAGAGGTGCTAGTGAGCGGTCATAAGTGAATGTGGGGGTACAGAGTTTAGGTTTCAGGTGGAGGAGGGGAGAGTGCCTCTGGGCACTCCGAGATGAAGGTTGGATCGTGAGAGTAGGTAAGCTTGAGGATGATGAGTCATAAGATGGAGCTGGGTTCTCAAGAGGCGTAACTAAAGGCACCTTCTACAAGTACAGGTGAACATTAGGTTCAGATTGTAGGTGAGCTTGTGTCTTGGCCAGAGAAGTGAAGTAACCTGTGGATGATGAAAGTTAAAGATGGAGTTTCGAATGTAGGGGAGCTGGAGTCTCAGGAGAAGTGATAAGGGAGAGTACTCATGGGCAATCAGATGTGAAGGTGGGATCTAGAGTGGTGGTTGCAGGAGGCCTGTTGGTGAGTGCAGTGAACAATCACCACTAAATGTGGGGTCTGGAGTGAAAGTGAACCTCGGTCTCAGGAGAAGGGTGCTGTAGACAATCTAAGGTGAAGGTAGGGTCTGGAGTGCCTGGTTCTTATGCGGAGTCAGGGAGGATGCTGGAAGACAATAAGAGAGGAACGAGGACAGTGGAGTTTGGATGAGTCCGAGTCTCGTGCAGAGGTTTTACGTGGTGCAAGTGGACAATCTAAAATTAAGGTAGGTTTTGGTGTGAAGTTGAGCAGGGGTCTAGAAAAGTGTGGAAGGGTGCTATTGGAGGATCATCGCTGATCGTTGGGTCTGGAGTGACTGTGAGCCTTGGCTTTAGGGGCAGTAGGAGTTTTTTTAAACAAGGATGGTTACGAACTGCCTTGGATAAGGATATCAATTTTCTATCCCACCAATCTACCCCATGCTCTCTCCTGAGTCAGTCTGTCATCCCAAAGTTTGGTTACAATTATACTTACTTACATCCTTTGACTTGCCATAGTGAGTGGACAGCTAATCTTGAATTTCACATCCTCTGTCCTTCGCTGTTGTCTCGCTTACCACAACCATGAGAGACTTCCAACTGTAGACAGCTTCTGATCCCTGAACCCACTAAAGCCACATCTGGGCTAGAATTTGACAACTCCTGTCATTCACCCTCTGCATCTCACTTTGTATCCCATGTGAGATGACTGACTGTAAGCTGTTGAGGGCACCTGAGGCCAATTTGTCCTCATTTAAGCTGCAATGTATCATCCTGGGCCACTTGTCATTAATGTACCACTTTCCATCCTTGAGAGACCGCATATTCTTAAAGACTCCTGAGCCCACTTAGTTCCCATTTGAGCTGTAATTTGATCTCCTTGACAAACCACATTTGACATTCTGTCTTACCACCCTGAAACAAGAGGGAAGAGTAGAAAGAAACAGGAGATAGAGCAGATGTCGGAGAAATCGGAATATCACTCTGCTTTTTAAGCTGCATCACCCTCCCTCCTCGCCTTGTTTCATGACACCACTTAAGTTTTCCAGCTCAAGGCCAAGCCTTGGTGACCTCAAAACGTCTCTTAAACTGGAATTGTGAGCTCTCCAATCTGGATCGTGCCCCCAAACTCTCTTGAAAGAAAATGAGCTGTGGGAGAGGATGTAACAGCACAAAACTTAGTGCCCTCCCTCACCTTATTCACATGATTGTATCATAGGGAGAAATAAACACTGCGAAAAAGGTGACGCCCAAGAGGCCTTCTTATGATCCTGGTGTTGGAATTAACTAAGTCCCTCTCTCATCACCACTATTCAGCTCTTGAGTATTGCATCAGAAGTTTGAAACATATAGTTTAAAAGACATGGGGCCAGATGTACGACCGTTTTTTTGCTGTCGCAAAGGGGTTTTAGGCCCGTTTGCGACCCCAAAAAACGTGTGGCCAATGTATCAACCCTATTTTGCGAGTCGCTAATCAATTAGCGACTCGCAAAATAGGGTTAGCGACTCGCTATTAGGAAGGGGCGTGCCAAGGGCGTCCCTTCCTCATAGCGAGTCCAGAACCCATGTATGAATGTTTTGCGACTGCAATTGCGGTCGCAAAACACTCGCAGTTTACCACCCTTCTTAGAAGGGTGGTAAGGCACTCGCAAACTGGAAGGGGTCACCAGGGGACCCCTTCCCCTTTGGGAATGCATGCTCAAATAATTTTTAAGAGCAGGCAGTGGTCCCAGGGACAGATGGGGTGATGGGTGGCTCCTATCTCTAGTCTCTTTTGAGTTAAAGAATGAAATAATCTGAGTGAACCAGACTAGACTGCAGTCTTTTCACAACACATGCAGTTTACAGTGCTACAGAACTTCGGGTGATGTCTACTTGGGTTAATACATAATTTGTGGTGAGCACTTGCGGTATTTACTCCACGTTTATCAGGATGATTGGAAGCTATTAACATGATAAATGTGGTCTTGAGCAACTAAACCAATGTGTTTTGTTTCAATTCATAAATATAGCGGTGCACCCAAGAAAAAAAATATAAAGAAGTCCATTCAAGTTTATTTGGTTCTTCTTTATTTTATATTCCAGAAAGCTTTTATCTTTTCATTATTCATATCCAACATGTTACAACCTCAGCCAACGCGTTTCGTTCACGACAGTGAACTTCTTCGAGGCTTTTTAATCCATAGACCACAATAATTCATAGTGTTTCCACTAACACCATGATAAGGCCTCCTTTTCTTTATTTCGCGCAGAGTATTTCATCAATCTGTATTTCAATAGTGCATCTGTTCTGCCCAAATCCTCATATTTAGGATTAGGCAAACCCCATCATGGACACCTGGGTGAATTTATGTTCTCTGCATAGCAGAGGTATCCAATAGCAGCAGATACTAATAGGGTGTGCACCGTGTATGGGTTTCAGGGAGGAGGGAGGTGTGAGTTGGTTTACCTGCCGCTTTTTGAAGTTGTTGGAGACAGTGTGTTTTGATTTAATGTTCTCTCCATAGGATAATAGTCACTATACCTGATTACCCTTGCCAACAAGTTATATAACTTACATTAGCCACACCAAAATTAGGACTATATACGTCAACGCAGGCCAGTTAGGAAGGTCCAGGGGTCCTGACGAAAGCCATGTCACATGTTTTGCACAATCAAGTAAGTTAGAAACAGGTTACCCATTTGGTAAGAGATTAGGGAGGTGTCCCAAAATCCCCAGTCACCTTATTCCTGTGCTCGTAATCTTATAGTTAGTAAATTTCAAACAAGTTGCCCACATTTAATCTAATTTTAATTAACTGAGACCTGTACCATCCAAACGAAATGCTCAAGTGCTCTGGTTCAGCCTGCAAAGCAACAGTCACTGCTGACGGTGGATCACTCCATGAATGTAGCATGCCACCATGTGTGGGTGAGTGGCGGTGTCTTTTTAAAAGAAAACCATGTAAGAGTGGTAGGGGTTACACAGAAGTGTCTATTACGTATGGTTGAAATACAACCCTAAACTAGAAGGTAACCAGTCTTATGAGTAGTGTATGCCGAAGATACGTGCGCCATTGGTTGTGCTAGAGTAAATGCAGCCTGCTGATCCTCCTCTCTTTTTCTCCCCCAGAGATTCCTGTTGACTTCAAGCAACTCTCTCCATCAGCACCAAAGGGCCCTCTACCATCACCCCCTGAGACATCAGAGGCCAGAGGGGACTTGTCACCATCCAGTCACCTCACTGGAGAACAGTATCCTGCTAGCCCAGCTGGCTCTGGTGAGCCCTCTTCCACCTCACCCCAAGGCCGGCTGGAGGACTTCCTAGAGAGCACAACGGGTGTGCCGCTGCTGACTGGGGACCAGGATGGCACAGCCCCCCTCTCTCTCATTGATGACCTGCATAGTGAGATGCTAAGCAGTGCGGCCATCTTGGACCACCCGCCCTCCCCTATGGACACCTCAGACTTGCACTTTTCCCATGACGGGGTGGGCAGCCTAGGCCTGGACCTGGCTGATGCCAACTTGGACAGCATGGACTGGCTGGAGCTTTCCGGGGTGCCGGCCATGAGCCTGGCGCCACTCAGCACCACCACTCCCAGTGTCTTCTCCACAGACTTCCTGGACGGCCATGATCTGCAGCTACACTGGGACGCTTGTTTGTAGATAACCCTCTTCTCACCCCAGTCACAACATGGTCAATCTCCGTTAGCTCAATGAGAGACTGAAAGGAGACAACCCGTAGGGAGAGGTTGTGTTGTACTAAACCAAAGGATAAAGTGAACAACACCCTGTGGTGCTAGTGGAATCCAAGGAAACCAGGAATTGTGGTGAATTAAGTAGGTTGTCTGCTTCGGGGCAGAGGTGGTGGGGAAGAGAGATGGAGGTCTCTGAAGCTCCTTTCACTTTGGACTTTAGGTTCCCTTCCCTGTCCACGAAAAACCCAGCTTCCTTGAATGTACTTCCCACTACTTTCTAAAGCTCAGAAGTAGAACTCCCTCTGCAACAGGGACCCTCACGACGTACAAGACATTATGAGCTGCCAGGAGGCAGTGCATCACCCAGAGTGCTTGGGTCCTTGTCCAAACCTTACTGAACCATTTTTTTCATTTGTGTTCATGGTTAGCTCTACGCACCTAAGGTATTCTTTCCCCTTCTGAGGTGAGACTATCTAAAAGATGCACTATTCAGCAAGTTTTTTTATTTTTTTATTTTAAATTGAGCAAACTTCTGGCTTACTCAAGGCTCAATGTCACTGCTGGAATCCTCCCTCAAGCTACATTTGGTTGACGGATACCTCACCAGCAGTTCATAGGTTACGTTTCTCTTGCAGTACTCTGCTAGGCAGGTGTTTGTCTTATCTGGGGTAGGCCACAACCTTAAATCCAGCTATCTCTGGTCCAATTTTAACTGGAGTTGAGACTTGCTGAACTGCTGATGTGGTCTTCAAAGTAAAACTAAAGGGATTCCATTGTTTTCTTACCTTTCAGTTACTCAAACATTGATTGGATAGATTTCATTGGTGCCTCTGGTCCTCTTCCCCAAGCCAAGCACAGAGGCTAGAAAGCTCTCCTTTTCCACTAAAGTCATGAAGTGGTCATGGTAGTCCAGCTTACAACATGGATTTTTAGTGACTACAAGAGAAGGTTGATCCCTCCTGATGAAATGAAAATCCTCAGCGATTCCAGTGCCTTGGTTGACACTGGTAGTCTATGCATCATCACCAATGCCTTCAGCATTCCTTTGAGATAAGGCATTCTCACTAGGAGCGGAGAGAGGATCCCATTGAGATGAAGTGTGTTCCTTTGCCGTGCAGACAGGATCAGACTGAGAAGAGGCACGACCCCTCCCCACTGACACATATGCTCTCAGCAGAGAGCAACCATTGCCAGAAGACCGAGGTGAAGCGGACGTACGATCCATTGTTCTCAGACTCAAGTTTTGTTGAGAGCAAAATTTCATATAGGGTTGGGGTCATAGAGGATTTGAACTATCCGGACGGATGCCTGTTTTTATTCCCTCTTCCAGTCTCTGTCAGCATACCCAGCTCTTCCAAATGGCAGGTGCATAACTGATGTTGCTTTTATTTGGTCCTCTGTGTAGAGTGATGACTACCTCTCATGGCCTCTGAAGAGGAATCATAAGTTTCAGAACTCTCCTGCAATTCCCAAAATAAATGCACGGATGCCTTGTTGCTCGCAGTCTAGCACATTTCCAGAGTGTTTGCTTGATTCTAGCTACACGGGACAAGTGCAGACAAATTTTCAGCCCCACCAATGGAGATATTTGTTTAAGCACTCCTTCTCCTTCCACCCTGGTAATATTAAGGGTTACAGCGAGGTCCTTGGGGGACAGCCCGGGCTTCAGGAAATTACCTTTACCGTAGCCCCTTCTGTAAGCAGTGTTGGTCTTTTGATCATGTATACCGCACTAGAGGTGAAGCTCTTCTAAGATATGTTAAAGTGCTGTTGGAGAAGTGTATGTCTGTAGATACTGCTCAAGAGAAGGGAGGAGATTATAGACCCCTCAAAGGAGCTCTTTATTACTCCACCATCATCCTGAACTTCAGGTCACTGCACCAACACCCGCAAGAGTTAATTAAGTGCTGCTGTCCTCTCTCTTTCGAAAATCTGTAATGCAGATAATTACGACTACTCACAGGCTCCTTTTGTGGGCTAAAGATTAGGGATTTCTTGAAAAAGTGTTTTCCAGAAGCGGGTAATATCTTGAGATTATCTGATCTCACCAAAGAAGCCCAAATGTCACTTGTTTCTACGCAAGTAAAAGGGCAAGACGGGAGCTCCCTGGAAGTGAAAGCTTGGTGCTAGACCCTTTGCAGTCTACTCCGGCTAGTTTAGAAAATGAAAATAATCAAATAAACAGTAGTCTTCGTAGCATCATCTTGGCTTTGGTAGTTGTTATACTCACACCAAGTGTCTCAGAGTACTTCAGTTCCAGCTCTCAGGATCTCTTGAGCCAGACCGAATGCGAAATTATTCATCCTCCGCTGCTTGTAGGTGTGCCTCTTTAAAGGGTAAATGACGACTTGGATCTTTAGATAACGTTTTTGAAGTCATCAAGGTAGAAGAGTGAAAGAATTCCACCAGGAAATCAAAGATTTTCCACTTGGTATTTTGGGAAATCGTGATGCTGTCAAGCTTGCAAAATGAAATGCGTTTGTTGCATTGCTACAGGTCAAGCCTCGTTTACAGTGAAGTAGAGAAAGCCCCTTTGTGCGATTTCTGGATTTAGGAATAGGACTGGGGGTAGGGGGGGTGTGGAGTCTTAATAGCTTCTTTTGTCTTCAGTATTTGTCTTGAAATACAATTTCATTGACATCTCATCTCGCTCTTGACTGCAGATTGTTCACCTCATCTCAGACAACTCTTCTATTAATGCACATGGTGTTTGGGTTTTAGCTTCCCTGAAACCGGCTTTCAAACTCGTTGCCAGGACCTATCTCCGATTGATAACTTTCAGGCCCATTTTCGTGGTGTCTATTCCATATGCTGAAAGGTTCGTGAATTTCAGGCTTTCTCTTCCAACCTTCAATGCAGTCTTTCAACATGAAGCTGAAGGAGATAGGACAAACCTTAATTTTGCTCCTAAAGTTGTATAGTAATTTGAGCTGCATCAGTCTGTATCTGCCAGGTCTCTGGATATCAAAGGCACTTTAACTCAAGAACCAAAGTACTACGGTCAAATCCTTGCAGAAATGCAAGCCTGTATTGTATGGCCTATCAGCTTACATTTTAGTCTTCGACACAGAAGTGAAAGCCAGTCTGCTAGTGGAGTTCTGTCAGGCAGCGACATATGCCTCTGTACATAACTCTCACTAAGCACTAAAGTGTGGACCCTGACACTAAAGTTGATGCCAGCTTTGCAAGCACAGGCTCAGGGTATTTTCATTGAAATTATCGTTGTGCACGTTTCTTAACCCTGCTTCACCTGAGTGGGTGCTGCTCGGTTTTGGATTTTTCATATGTGGCTTTGAGTCTGAAGGAGATCAGAATACTGCATTCCTATTGGAAGTTTTAACAGCCCACCTTTGAAGCATTTGTCAGCTTCACAGTAGACACTCCTGCCACAGTAGATAATGAACAGAGGTACCACGTGTTGTGTTGAAGGAATTTGTGGGAGGATTCCTACTGTGGCATCACTTTTCCTGGAGTAAATTTGACCTGGAAACGCACTTAAAAAGGGCTAGGGTAGGTGAAGCCCCTTCTGTAAACACTGCGTTGTAGGCAGATAGTTAGCAGGCTCAGGTATATAGTATTTGCTCAGTGCTTTACAGCAAGAGAGATGAGGGATTTCCCATCCTGATTGTTCCTAGACTGGGGCCCCTGGTACCCTTGGCCCAAGCAATATCTACTCCACAAAGACGATGAAACCACATCGATCCATGGCATTCCCAGATTTGTGATAATTTGCTACCTGTAGTATCGCAAGGCCTGATGATGAGTTCTCCTCCTGGGTATCATGTGGCTAGGTGATGCTTCCTTTGCCTGAAGCATTCCTAAACCTGACAACATCTCTTCTGCTTCTGTCTGTGCCATCCCTGTGCTTGGCTATACCTTGTCAGCTTAGACTCTCCTGAGCTTGGCAATATCCTTCTCTTCCCATGGCGCCCATTGCCCTGGCATTATCCACCCTGTTGCTGCTGCACCGCTTCTGCTCATGGATGTAACACTGGGTATATAACCCTCCGACCCGCACCATGTCATATGCCCATTCCACCCCGAACTGGGCATCCCGCCTCTCCGTCTGGCGGTCCAGGCTAGTGATACTTCCTCTCTTGTGACATCCCTAGGCACTTTTTACTTACTCTTCATGCAGCACTCTCAGACTTTTGATGGCTCATCCTGTTGCATTCTTGGCTCAGTAATATCTCCTTCGTTTGCAGCTCCCTTGCTAAGGTGAACTCCCCCTTACTCCACGTATGGCGGTTTCCCCTTTAACCACACAGGGGTGAGAAAAGAGATGTTTGTTTCTTATATGGGCTCCTTAAGATTCTGAAAAACAGTTGTTGGGCAGTAGCCCTCTGGATTGTGCTATGGAGTGGGCAGAAGAATACCAACCACTCACAGAGCTGGGGTGACCCAGGTTGGTCTAGCTCTGGATAAGAAAGCAGTATAGATTAAACCGGTGTGGTCACTGGACGTTTATAGCTGGTGGTGGTAGACTGGATGTACATCATGTTTCACATACTGCTGGACTACATGCAAGACCCTTGGTACCATGTAAATAGAGACCTCTTGCACCTGAGGCCTGTACTGGAGTCTAAAAAGCTCAATGTGCTTGAGAAGAGGATCCTGAAGGACTCTGGTGAACCTCCATGGAATCTCACACAGTCTCTTCCCACCGGGAAGGGATTGGGGGCGTATACCACCCCGTAGAGCCCAAAAGGTGAAGGGATTTTTATTGTGGGTGGGGAGAGGGTTTAGATCGGAACTGAATGAACTGTGGAATATAATTCTGTGCAAATCTTTTATAAGTAAGAAATAAGAAAAAAATATAAAAAAATAAAGAGATGAATCTGTCAGCAAATGATGGCGTTTCCTGGATGTGTGTGTTTCCAGTTTAGAGGAGGGATGCTTTATGTTGCAACCGAGGAGAGGGCATTGTTTGTGAGCCTGAATGCATGCTTGCATGTGTGTGTTTGTGATTATGTATGTGTGTCTACAAATGTGTTTTTATGTTCCTTTTTTTGGTCTCACAGTCTGCTTTAGCGAGAGAGGACATGTCACCAAACACCACACATAATATACTCATTTTGGTGTATACTCCCCCCCCCCCTCCGACCCAACCCCCACCCCACCTCCCCCTCCGACCCAACCCCCACCCCACCTCACCACCCCCGGAGACAGAGAGATGAAAAGAATGAAGACATTCAGAAAGAAGATGATCTCATGAGCTTGCCTAGACCTTCAGACAGTCAAGGCCACCTGTTTCCCATACAATATAGGACATGATTGTGGAGATCTTGCCTATAGTTCCAGAGGAACTGTGCTCCAACTTGGCACAGGCCTGGACACGATCAGCTTTTCAGGCAGAACATTCAGAACTAGTGTGGTGCTCTGATGCCAAGCTTGGATGAGAACCACAGGCTTCTTGGGTGACGTTCAGGTGTCACTCATAAATATGCCTCTTGGCAGGTCGGCTCCTCCCTAGAAGTCTTTAAAGAAAGTGGAGCTATTGCACGCACCTTTGGTCTCTCCACAACCGCAAGGCAGTATCCCCAACAGCTTCGCCCCTTTCAAAGCTTCACCAGGGGTTTCAATTACTGGCAAAACCAAGGCCCACAACCCCAACAACAGGCACTCCAGTCCTTTCAGGGTAGGGGATCCACAGACAGCATTCAGGCCTGCAGGGGCAGCAAACCCCCCAGTCGCCCACCCAACCAGCGGCAGCCTCCAGACCTCTTTAGCTACCCTTAGTTGCATACGACCAACCTGAGTGTGGTAGAATAAGTCATTTTCTCAATGGGTGGCAGAGCGTATCATACAGGTGGGTCCTGCAGATAGGTCAATGTAGCTACGCCTTGTTGTTCCTTTCCGACCCACTGCCTCTTCCACCTACCACAGAGCAGTTTGCGGACAAACATTTGTCCATTTTGCTACTAAAAGTACAGGTTCTTTTGGCGAAAGGATCCATAGAGAGTCCCAGCCTAGGATATCAAAACTGGATGTTATTTCTGTTATTTCCTTGTGCCTAAAAAGGGCAGAGGCCTTTGTCCTATTTTGGATCTTCAGCCTCTCAATTTCTTCATATGGAAGGACATATTCAAGATGCTAATGCTGGCCCAGGTTCTATCTGCCCTAAATCTATAAGACTGGGTGGTAGTGCTGACCTGCAGGATGCCTACTTCCTTGTTACGGTCTTGCAGGCTCACAGGTGCTACTTGCGGGTCAAGGTGGGCCACGAGCATTTTCAATTTGCTGTGCTCTCTTTCGGCTTCACCAGCGCCTCTTTGGTGTTTACGAAGGTGATGGCGGTGGACCCAGCATACTTTCAAACGTTGGGTGTACCAGTCTTTCCTTACTTCGACGACAGGTTGTTGAAGATAGGCTTGGCACAGTCAGTCGTGGACCACCTCTAGACACTGGTGATACCGCCTCACATCTGTGGGGTTCACGATCAATGTGCCAAAGTCTCACCTGACTCTTTCACAGAGGCTTCCTTTCATCTGAGCCATCCTGGATTCGGCTGGATACTGGGCTTTCCTTCCAGATCAGTGTGTCCAGGGCATCAGGCTATGCTCCTGATGTTTCATCCTCGGTTCTGGGTCTCCGTGTGGGTGACTCAAAGACGTCTTGAACTATTTGCATCCTGCTCGTAGACTATGCTGATTGGTATATGCAGGCTCTGCAGTGGGTACTGAAGTCTCAGTGTGCCTTGCACCAAGGCAGTCTATCAATTTCCATCCAAATTTTGGAGGAGTATGCACAAGATTTGTCGAGCTGGCTGCTCACTTGCAATTGGACCCACAGCAGACCCCTTTCCCAATCCCAACTGGGTCATCTAAGAGAGGTGGAGATCAGAGGACTCTGGTCTCAGGCTGAAACTTGTCTCGACATCAATCTGTTAGAGTTGCAGGCCATTTGCTCGACGTTGAACCAGCCTCCCCTTGATGGACGGTTTTCAAGTTCTCACAGACAACACCACCGCCATGTGGTATTGCAACAAGCTTGGCGGGGTGGGGTTCTGGGCCCTGTGCCAGGAGAGCCTGTGCCTCTGTAGGAAGCTGGCTCTGTATATACTATACCAAAGTGAGGTATAGAGTGCACAGAGTCCAGTGAAACCCCAAAGGTAGGCAGAGGTAAAGTTAGATAGCACCTCACTCTCTATTTGTGGTAGTGTGGTCGAGCAGTAAGGCAGTATCAGAGGACAGTGTTAAGCATTTGTTGTACACACTCAGTCAGCAAATGAATTCACACACTCAAAGACTGAACTTCAGACCAATTGTTTTTGTATGAAAATATTATTTTAGTTATTTTATTTTCTAGAACCAAGCAAGCCTGGCACAGGTAAGCAATAAATACTTTACAGTAGTAATGCAGTTTGTAAACAGTTTGAATTGAAATTATATATGCACTTTGTTTTGTCTTACAGTATGGTTTCAGAGAAATGCAATACTTTGTAAATACAGTACATAGACTTGAATGGGCTTTTCAGTAAAATTACAGGTAAGTTACTTTTGAGATTACTTTTCTTACTCAGTGTAGTATACCTGGATACTACTCTGGGACATTTCCTGTAAACAGGTAAGTAAAATAGTTTTTGTTAGTGCAATTTCAAAGAATTTCTTAAGGTTTTCAAACTCCACACTTAGAAACTTTTCCAAGAAAAACAGTCAATGTTATCCTATGGAGGAAAATAGTGTTATAGGTTTTGAGGTAAGTATTTGGTAGTGGGAGTTGAGGTTCTGGGGGTAGTCTCAGGGGTCCCCCAGGGTCAAGGATGCACTGTAGTTACACCCTCAGCAGCACTAGGGCGGCCTGGTGCAGAGTGCTGAGGCCCAATGTTATCCAACGGGGGATAGGGGGCCTCCGGTTGGTGGCTGCTGACAAGCAGGCCACTTGGTTGTGGGAGCAAAGCTCCTGGACTTTAGCTCAGGGCAAATGGGGAAACAAAGTAGCACCAAAGGTGCACCCTCAGCGGCACTAGGGCGGCCGGGTGCAGGGTGCTGTTTCGACGTCGGGCGCCCTGTTGTTTTCAATGGGGAACCTCTGGTTTGCAAAGGCTCTGCAGGCTTGGGGACGAAGGTCTTCTGAGTGCGACCACCACTTCGAGAGGTAAGTTGGGAAGTTAGGGGTTGGTTAGGTACCGTCGGTTTGGGCACATAATGCCGTGGGGCGTCTGGTGCAGGGGTGCCTTTTGGGGTCGGATCGTCTTACCAGCTCCTGGTTGCGGTTGGGGGGACCTTCTGGATTTAGGTTGCAGGTGTCGGCTTGAGGCAGGTCAGGGGTCGCCGGATCCCGGGTCAGGATCACCGGGGTGACCTCCTCGTGGTGTTTGCCCACTCGAGCTCGGGCCGTGGACGGCGGATGCAGAGTGGGGTGGATTCGCGGTGTCCGGCCAAGGCCAGAAGTTGCAGATGAACAAATCCGGTGTTCACAGGAGACAAAGTCTTTGTGGTTGAAGGCAGGCAGGTCCTCCGGGGTTTTTGAGGTTGCTGGCTGCAGGACACACCGGGATTTTGCAGGAGCAGGTTTGAGGTGGAGACAGGCCGGTAGGGCTGGGGCCAAGACAGTGGGCGTCTTCCTCTTGTTAGCTGCTGCACGGCTGTTCGGTCCTTCTTCTTGTCTTTTCTTCTTGTCTTTTCTTCTTGTCTGAGGACGCAAGGTTCAGGGGTGCCCCTAAATACTAGATTTAGGGGCATTACAGGTAGGTAAAAGGTAGGGACCAATGGGTCCCTTCCCTGGAGTGGGTACACCCCCCTATTATGCCACCCTCCAGTGGGAGGGAGGCATGAGCCTGTCCCTGGTTGGCTGAGTCCCCCCCATCTTCAAGATGTTGTGGACTGAGAGTTGTGCTTCACCTCGCCTCCCCCATCTGAGGGGTGGAGTTGGCAGAGGTGGGCACACCTCTCTTCCTCACTTGTTTTTCCCGCCGGTTCTTCCGCCCAAAGTGGGGGTCAGAACCAGTGGGGACCAGTTGCTGAGAGCAGCAAGTGGCCTGGGGAAGCTCACAAAGGCGGCAAGCCTTTGAAGCTTCCCCTTCGTGAACCCTGCCCATCCTGGGGGAGGAGGCTTGGCACCTCGTCCCAGGATGTGCATTGTTTCAGGCCCCAGAGAGCAGCAGGCTCTCGACCCAGGAGTCCAGAAACATGTCTGGTGGTGGCAGCTGAAGGCAGCCACTCAGCCAGGACACTAGAGGTGGGTTAGTTTTCAGGGGGCATCTCTAAGATGCCCTCTGTGTGCATTTTTCATTAAATCCCACACTGGCATCAGTGTGGGTTTAATGTGCTGAGAAGTTTGATACCAAACTTCTCAGTTTTCAGTGTAGCCATTATGGTGCTGTGGAGTTCGTAATGACAAACCCCCTGCACCATATACTCTTAGTGGCAGCACTGCACTTACAATGTCTAAGAATGGACTTAGACACTGTAGGGGTACAGGGCTCATGCACCTGTACCCTCACCACTGGTATAGTGCACCCGGCTAGAGGGGTGACTGATCTATGCCAGGGTAGGGGGTTGCTGGCATGGCACACTGAGATGTGTGCCATGTCGACTCTTCACTTTGTTCTGCACCAAAACACGCAGCCTGCAAAGGCAGTGTGTGAGTATAATGGTACAGGACCTCTAAGGGTGGCACAATAAGTGCTGCAGCCCTTAGAGGCCTTCTCTGGTCACAGTGCCCTGGGTACCTGTGTTACCATTTACCAGGGGCTGACCTGTGGCCAGAGATGCCAATTGAGTTTAGGTTTCAATGCAGTTTTAGGGAAAGAACATAGGCCCTGGGTACCTGATTAGCAGGAACCCAGGGCACACTCAGTCAAAGTACATCAGCAATTCAGCAAAAAGTGGGGGCAACCATGCAGAAAGAGGGCACTTTCTCACAGCTTCTAACTGGCAAAAATTTCAGGGCATTGCCCTGATGGTTCAACACCTGTCACAATTTTTAAACATCAGGGCGGCCTTTCTCACATGACTCCTAGCGGATCACGAATGCCAGTTACTCCCAGAGGTGGCACAGGGCATCTTCCAGCAATAGGGAAAACCCTGGCTCTATCTCCTCACCACTGCTGAGAATGCGCAGTGTCAACAGTTTCGCACACTGGAGTTTCTAAGAAGGCTCTCTCTTGGAGACTTCTTCTGCCTTGAGTGGAGCACATTACTCATGCATGCATTCCTGCCACTGCCTCTCCTGCCCTGAGCTCTGAAGAAGATCAGGAACAACCAAGTTTAAGTCATCCTAGTAGCTCCTAGTAGGATTGGGCCAGGAGAGTGTGGTACCTGAAACTTACTGGGCATGAGCTTCTGTCCTCCGATCAGGCTGCCGCTTCATAAGGACCTTCTCTTGCAATAGCAGGGCAGGGTCTTGCACCCGGGTCTGCATAATCTACAAGTCTATGTGTGGAGAGTGGGTGGCAGCAGTTGACTGCATTAAATTTACCACCTGTAGTAGTGGATGTGAGGCGTCCTACAAAGTCTGTTTATGCTGAACACTGCAACGTTTGTGACGTGATGTGGCACCCATAACACTGACCTGTTGCAGGCCAAACTGTAGATGTATTGTTTGTTTAGTCTTTGGCTCAGCAAGGACTTGCAGTGGCAACAGTTAAATGTTATCTGTCTGCTCTTTCAGCCTTTCTGTGTTTACCTGACTGACCGGTTCGCTAAATGCAGAAATTGTTATTGTGTCATCCACCACTTTCCCTATGCGGTCAGAGAAACAGTACAAGGCCTTGAGTTCAGACCTGCCTTTGTTGGAGACTATCCATGCTGGCTTGGGTTAATGCATCCAGAGTGGGGCGTAAAGCAACTAATATTGCCGCACCAACTGATGTAAAGATTTAAT
This sequence comes from Calotriton arnoldi, assembly GCA_963921515.1. Taxonomy (NCBI): domain Eukaryota; kingdom Metazoa; phylum Chordata; class Amphibia; order Caudata; family Salamandridae; genus Calotriton; species Calotriton arnoldi. The sequence goes on from CAWUFW010012926.1 coordinate 422,139, forward strand.
GCTGTTGTGTGTGCATTGATATCTTCTACAATTGTACTCTGACTTCCTGCTCCCTTTCTGAGAACAGCAGCTACATCTGGCCTACACTTGAGTTGTGCAAGGCTGTAAATCGTGAGACATGGGTGCACGTGTGTTTCAAACCGCATACTTCCTTTACTGGCCTTTGTGGTTTACTTTTATCCCTTCATGTTAGGTACCTGGAGTTTGTATCATAGCTGAAATATACTCCCTCTCCATTTGAAGATTGTTTGTTTTGTACGTGATGGTTGTTGGGCTCCCCATTAACTCTGTTTCGGGCTCTGCAGCAACCACTCATACCATAACCACGCCATCTTCAGAGCTAGAAGGTTTAACAATAACATGGTATTTGATTGTCATGAGGTCTGCCTCAGTAAGATCTACTTGTTCCTCAAGTGCTGGACGGTCCAGTCAAAGCCAGATCCAGTGTACGCTTTTCATTCCTTGTTCTAAATCACTAAAAGAAGAAGGGTTCTGAGACTAGCCACAGTTCTGCAGTCTGGACCAGCTATTGGTACGAAATTGAAGGGGATAGGCTCCGTCTTGAGACCAACCCTTCAAGCCTCCATGTAAAGGACTAATTTCCTCTTCCTTTGCATCCAAGGACACACGCCAAGATGTGTAGTGAGATGTGAGATTTTGAAGAGGAATCAGTGCTGTTGTCTTTTCTTCTTGGGGCCAGCTCTCTACAGTGCCCACCCAATGGTGATGTTTAGTATTTAAGAGTCAAGTACTCCAGCTCCAAGGGCAATGACTCATCAGTACCTAGTGGTGCACACTTTATTAGGAACCACAGTGGAGTGGAGTGGATTTCCTCAGCCTCCTCTAAGATGAAGCAGTAGACTTCTAAGCAATTTACTTGACAATCATGAGAATCAATCAATTGGTAAAGTGCAGTTACTCACCTGCGAGGGTCTCAAGGCACTGGGGGGAGGTGGGGGGGCTTTCTGGAATCCGTTGAGTGCTGGGCTCATCCGAAGAGCCAGGTCTTGAGGTCCTTCCTGAACTGGTGCAGAGTGGGGGCTTGCTGGAGGTGGAGGTCGTTCCAGGCCTTGGCTGCGAGGTAGGAGAAGGACTTTCCTCCCATTCTGGCCTTGCAGATGCGTGGAACGGTGGCCAGAGAGAGGTCGGCTGAACTGAGGTGTCTTTTGGGTGCCTGGAAGAAGAGGCGGTTGTTCAGGTATGTTGGTCCGGTGTTGTAAAGAGCTTTGTATGCGTGGGTGAGGAGTTTAAAGGTTATTTTTCTTTCGACTGGGAGCCAGTGAAGATCGCGGAGGTGTTGGGTGATGTGGCTGCGGCGGGGATGTCTAGGATCAGTCTCGCTGCGGCGCTCTGGACGGTCTGGAGTCTGTGAAGGCGTAGAGAGCATTGCCGTAGTCCAGTCTGCTACTGATGAGAGCGTTTGTGACAGTTTTTCTGGATTCGGATGGGATCCATCTGAACGTCTTTCGAAGCATGCGGAGGGTGTTGAAGCAGGTCGATGATATGGCGTTGATCTTGGCGGTTCATTGTGAGCAATGAGTCTAGTGTTATTCTGAGGTTTTGTGTGTGGTCTGTCGGGGTGGGGGGTTTCAGAAGGCTGGGGGCCACCAGGATTCGTCCCATGCGGAGGGGGTGGAGCCAAGGATGAGGACTTATGTTTACTCACAGTTAAATTTCAGGCAGCTGTTCTTCATCCAGGTGGCGACGGCTTTCATCCCTTCTTGGAAGTTGTGTTTAATGATGTTGGGTTCATTGGTGAGGGAGAGGATAAGCTGGGTGTCGTCGGTGTAAGAGACGATGTTGAGCCCATGGTTCCTGATGATGGTTGCGAAGGGGGCCATGTAGATGTTGAAGAGGGTGGGGCTGAGGGAGGAGCCCTGGGGCACTCTACAGTTTGTCTCGGTCAGTTCCGAGAGGTAGGGCGGGAGTCTGACTCGCTGAGTTCTGCCGGTGAGGAATGAGCATATCCAGTCAAGGGCCTTGCCGCGGATGCCGGCATCATGGAGTCTGGTGGCTAGGGTGCAGTGGAAGACGGTGTCAAATGCAGCCGAGAGGCCCAGGAGGATGAGGGCTGCCGTTTCAACCTGGTCAAGGAGGGAGCGGATGTCGTCGGTGACGGCAAGTAGGGCGGTCTCTGCTGTGGTTGCCGCAGAATCTGGATTAGGAGATGCCCAGGACGTTGCTAGCTTCGATGAAGTTTGTTAGCTGGGTGTTACCGACCTTTTCGAGGACTTTGACTGCGAAAGGAAGCAAGTAGATGGGCCTGAAGTTTTTGAGGTCCGTCTGGTCTGCGAAGGGTTTCTTCGGGAGCTGGTGACTGCGGCATGTTTCCAGTCATTGGGGAAGGTGACGGTTTCGAAGGATCAGTTGATCGTCCGACGTAGTTCGGGTGCGATGTCCGAGGCGTCTCTGTGGAAGATGTGGGGTGGGCAGGGGTCTGAGGGTGCTCCGGAGTCGATGCTTTTCATGGCCTTCAAGGTGTCTTCTGTCATGAGAGGGGTCCAGTTGAGCAGGGTCTGTCGGGCGGCGTTGCTTGGAGGGAGAGCAGGAGCGGTGCAGAGGTCTTGGTTTTAGAAGTTGTCCTAGATCATCTTAATCTTGAGGTGGAAGAAGGTGTTGAGTTTGTTGCAGAGGTCTTGGGAGGGTGGTACACCTGTTTTTCGCTGCCGAGTTTGGCGAATTCCTTGATGATGGAGAAGAGTTCTTTGGTATTGTGAGCGTTGGTTGGAGGATTCTGTCTTGGAGGGATTTTTTTCCTTGTGGATTTGATGAGATGGAAGTGTACGGTGGGGGCTGCTCTGTAGGCGGCGCGTGATTCCGGGGTTTTGTTATTCCTCCATGTCTTTTCGAGTCGTCTGCAGGAGTGTTTGGATTCCTGGAGTGCAGAGGTGAACCAGCTTGCTTTCTTGATGCGTGTTCCTGTGGCTTTCTTGAGGGGTGCGAGTGTGTCGGCGCAGTTCGTGAGCCAGCGATGGAGGTAGCGTGCTCCGGTGTTGGCATCCGGCCTAGTCTGTAGTGGGGTGCTGACGAGGGCGAAGATGAGCTAGTCTTCGATGACTTAGTTCCAGCTTCTGCGGGGGAGGCGGTGGGTGTGCTTGTGTACAGTGCGTTTTTTGAAGGAGAAGTGAATGCAGTGGTGATCTGTCCAGAGGAGTTCCATGGTGTGGTCATAGGAGACGCTGTTTCCTTCTGAGAAGACGGGGTCGAATGTGTGTTCCGCTGTGTGCGTGGGTGCAGTGACCAGTTGCTTCAGTCCTATGTTGGGGAGGTTCTCTAGGAGGGTTGAATTTGAATTTTATTTCATTTGCATAGTTACTAAAAACCATTGCAATACAAACGCTTCAATTAAAACCATAAGAACATGATAAAATATGAAGGTGCTCACTTATAATTTACAGAGAGCATTATAAAAGCTTTAAGTAAGTTGGGTTGCTAACAGTTAAAAAAAACACTTTGGTGCTAGTGCAGTTCGTTGCCGGTGCAAGCAGTGCAGTCAGTACAGAGTTTGTTGCCGAGGCAACCAATGCAATTGGTGCAGGAAGGTGCTTCAGAGGTTCTGAGTTGCTGACCACGGTGAGGGCTTCCCAGCTCTACCTTAGTTGGAACGGCCTCTGTTCTTTAGTTAAATGTACTGTACTTGGTTCACCAGTGTATGAAGCTACTGGCGGTTCTTAAAGACTAGGCCTGCATAGAGTGGATTCTGGCGGACCAGCTATGAATTCCTGGTGAAGCTTAATCTCGTGGACTAACTTTGTAGCATTGTTTGCTCGACTAGTGCAAGAAATCTTACTAGTCTACAATTTAGTTGTGTTGCTCCTGGGTCGAAGCATGCCAGAACTGCTTGCCTCTTTGAGCGAATTCCGCTCTGATTGAAGGGGATTTTTAGCAGCTGTCTCCTTTCCTGCCACATCTCCTTATAGGTGCATAGTAGGTGGATGATATCTCCCTGGCTGTTTTTGCACAAGCTGCAAGAAGTTGGAGGTGACGCCCGCAGCCACGGTGGAAGGTTCTGAGTGCACGGAAGCATGCCAAGGCGAAGCTTTAAGAATTTTATTTTCTGTCGTTTTGGGTATCCCAAGTTAAAATATTTTTGAGGATCTAGGATTTTATAGTTATTCAAAGTCATCCAGGCATGAGATCTGTCCGAAAAGGCGGCTTTGTCCTCCACCAAGGAGAGTTGTTTTAGGGATTTCCATACCAGCTTCTTGAAGGCTGAATGATGGATCTGTGTATTCCAGAGGGCAGAAAGCTCAGTGGTTGCCAGACCTTCCTGTAGATAGCTTCTTGCAGGGGATTTGTCCCTCTGCTGGCGGTTTTGCCATAAGAGCTGGTTTAGAGTGTTTGGGGCCGATGATCTGATCTTATTCCAACAGATAATGTATGCGCCATGCCTGGCCAAAGGTTGCTTCAGTAGGCCAAAATCCAGTCTTATTTGCGCCGGGGAGTTGTAGTCTGGGAGGCTAAACATAATTCTGCATGCTTTGACTAGAATTCTATCCAATAGGTTGGCGCCTCTGCCTAGCATTGTTTCGCTGCCATAGGTTATTGTGGGTAGAATTTTAGCCTGTGCTACTTTCAGGAGGGGGCTTAGTGTTGGACCAGTTAGTTTTGATGTTAGATTTTTCAAAGTTAATGCTAGCACCAGCCCTTTCCTTTTGATCTCTGCTTGTTGTCCTACGAAGGATCCTTCTTTATCTATGTAGACACCTAGGTACTTGTAATCCGCCGCTGGTTCTATTTGTGTGCTGCCCAGGTGCCAGGACCTCGCTCATTTCCTCTTGTTGATAATGGACATTGTCCTTGTTTTCTTGAGATTGTCAAGTTGTTTTCTCTGGCATAGTCCTGCATTTCGTTGAGAAGGTGTTGCATGGCAACTGCTGTGTGGCTAAGCAGAATTACGTCATCGATGTACAGGAAGTTGGACAAAGTTGTGCCCCCCATCCTGGGCGCATGGGAGTTGCAGGTGTTGAGTGTCTGAGGTAGATCTGCCATAAATAGATTGAATAAGGTGGGCGCCAGCACACAGCCCTGCTTCAGGCCTTTGGTTGTTGTTACTCTTCTCGAGAGGTGGGTCCCTGCTCCCAGTTTCACCTGCACCCAGGTATCTGTATGGAGGAGTGTTAACGTTTTTCAAGAGAACTTGTGGAATGCCCCAACGGGCTAGCTTCCCCCACAATCTTGCCCTGTCGACATTATCAAAAGCGGTGCTGAAATCGATAAAACAGAGGTGCAGCGGCATTTTCTTGGACATTGCTGCATCAATGAGCAGAGAGATTGACAGGATGTTGGTTGTTGTACCGTTTTTTTTTTTTGCTGAAGCCTGTCTGGTTTAATGGTATTATATTGTTGGCATCTGCCCAAGCTGTGAGTTCCTCCAACACGGTTCCCGCAAAGTATTTGGCCTTGTTGTCAATCAGTGCCACCAGTCGGTAATTACCAGGCAAGCCCTTATCACTGCTTTTGTGGATCGGGACGATCGTAGAGCCGTTCCTTGAGTCAGGGATTCTGCCCAGTGATCTAACTTCCGAGAATAGTGGTTGAAGTATGCTTGCCCACTCTGCCGCCCTCTGTTTGAACAGTGCCGGCGGGATTCCGTTCGGGCCCGGGGCCCCTTCCTTTCTTCCTTTTGCGATCTGCTGCCTTATTAAAATCAACTCTGCCACATTAGTCTCATCCTCCGGCAATTGATCTATGACAGGAGTTGTTTGTGGGGCTCCCTCCTTTGGTAGAGTGCCTTCTAGGCAGGCTCCCAGTGAGGCCCTATTTTGGGAGATGAATAAAGAGCCCGCAGTTTGGCCATTGTGGTGCTCAGTTAAGAAACGGGCCCAGGTTTCCTCTAGGATGTGGGAAGAAATGCCTCAATGCTGCGGGTGCGTTATTGTATTTACCATTTTCCAAATGCGAGCACCATGGTTGTGGTTTATGTTGTGGAGGAACTTTGCCCAGATCTCCTCTTTGTAATTTTTGTTGATGCCCCATTTCAGTGTCTTTAGCTTTGTTCTCTGTTGTTGCAGAGAAGAAAGAAGACTTGTGTTCCCTGGGTCATGTCGCAGGGATCTTATTGAGCAGTTTATGGATCTTTTGAGGCCCTTTATTTGGGCCCATTGCACTTTCGTTATCCTTTTTTCCTGCTTGGGTGCCAGAGGACAGTTCCTTTTGGTTTGCGAGGCGTGAAGGTCTGTAAATGTGGCAGTAAAGCGTTCCCAGTTTGTAATATGACTCTTTGTTGCTGTCAGTTGTGAGAGTACGAGATTAATTGCTGTTCCTGACAGGGACTCAATATTTTCCGCCACAAAAGTAATTCTCTTGAAATTTGACATATAATTGGAGCCCCAGGGTGGTGCTGGCTGAATGCAGGTAGGTGCAATTGCAGCTATGGAGATTTCTTGTGGACGGTGGTCGCTGTCCCCCTTGTCACCCATTCTGAAGCAGAGTATGAGAGGAAACAGCGAGGGACTGGCGAACGTGTAGTCCAATATGGAGCAAGTTGATGCAAAATAGTGGCTCACTACAGGGGGGGAATCTCCGGCAAATTTTCCATTTAAGGCCCTGAGGTTAAGATGTTCTAGGTCCTCTAGAAGGCGTCTGTTTTTTTTGTTCTTTCCATGATTGGGACCACATTGGGTTGGTATGTTGCAAATTGAGGATTGGATGCTCGCTTCGTTGCCCTCCGACGTGCCCAAAAGATAGTGATTCAAGTCCCCCGACAGAATGAGGTTGGGCATTTCTGTATTACTTATATAAGTTGTTAGTTGGCCGATTAACTTGGTAGAGTTATTTACTTTATGTTTTGGATGGATATATGCATTGACAATCACTACATCGTCTTGTGCTCCTGGCAGAGAGAGAGTGAACTTAACTGATGCTGCAACCTCTGTGGCAGGGCCGACTGTTGCTGCTGACATTATGGTAGTTGTAGATACATAAGTTGCCAGTCCTCCTGAGGAATGCCCAAATTTCCTGCCCTTTACGGCTGGCGTGGCAAAGCATAGAAACCCTTGTAAATGTAGTGGTTCTGTAAGCCATGTTTCCTGCAGCAAGATTATATCGAATGAGTTGAGGTATTGCAGGAATTCCGGATCTGAGATTTTTGTTGCCAAGCCATTGACATTCCATGAGCAGAGGCGGCCCGCTGTTTTTTTTTGCTCTGATGCCTCCATCTATTTGCCAATATTGTCATTGGGTTTCTGGAGAAGTAGTTATGGTTTTTGTGATCAGCTCGAGATTCGCATGTCTGCTTCGGAGAGCTGTTTCTGCCCGGGGAATCATGCAGGGTGCCCAGTGGGCGAGCCCTTTGTTGCGGCAATTGGCCCAATGACCCTCTGAGCACTGAGATGGGGGCCTTGGGCAGTTTTTGGCTCCAGACCTTGGGCTAGGAATTAGTGGAGGCGATGGATACCCTGAGTTTTGGTGAGGAGTGACACTGATGCCCCAAGCTTTAAAGGTATAGTACTAGTCTAATACTCTCTCTGCGATTGCGGTTGTTTTCCACGTGGCCCTTGTTGTCTCAGGCATTGATAGATTTTCAGGGTGGAGAAACCCTATTGAGAGAAAATTCATTGAGTTTAGGTCCGCAAGGTTAGGTGTGGCTCGTAGCAGTCTTAAGATGTTCCCCCTGTTCAGGATGTCATGGTTCCCTTTTGAGGTATTGTTGGACTTGGCCCTTTTTGCAGGGTCATCCCTGAACTTTTTGCCTTCCTCCTGGTATTTTTTCTGACCTGGTGTTGGTGGTTTTGGTACTCTGGGCACTTTATCACTGCTGTCCAGTGTAAAGTGCATGTGCTCTCAATGGTAAAACGTGGCAAGATTGGTCTACACCTGTTTGGCTAATTTAATTTACCTATCAGTCCCTTGTAAAGTGGTATCTCAGATACCCACGCCCAGTAAATTAAATGCTACTAGTGGGCTTGCAGCGCTGCTTGCGCCACCCACCAAAGTAGCCTTTCAAACCTGTCTCAGGCCTCTGCCATTGCTGGGCCGGCGCGCGCACTTTACTGCTGCTGTGACGTGGCACATAAAGTGGGTGCCACGTCTGTGACTCCCCTTTTACTACATATCAGTCACCCTTAAGGTAGGCCCTAGCTAGCCCTATGGGCAGGGTGCATTGTAGGTAAAAGGTAGGACATGTGCCTTAACTGTATGACATGCCCTGGTAGTGACAAACAGCCATTTTGGTTTCTCACTGCTGTGAGGCTGCCCTCTCAAAGTAATGCATTGGGGATTCCCTGATAAGTGTGTCAGTGGTAATTCCTGATAGGAGAGGAGCAGCGTGGTCAAGTTTGGTATGTTTGGAATAGTAATAATAAATGCTGCGTAATGGTGTGTGCAGATTTATTATCACTATTTTAGAAATGCCACTTTTAGAAGGGGGCATTTGTGTGTGCTATGTGTCTTTGTGCCTGCCTGATGTGTATTGCATGTCTGGCTCTGGAGTGACAGGGGCTGGTGAGGTGTGTGGCACCAGAGGGGCAGGGGGAGTCAGCGCTAGGCTGAATTGGCAGATCTGCATTTGGAGTAGTGGGAGGAGTAGCCCCTGACCCTGAATAGGTCTGTGCCTGCCTTGTTCAGTGCTGGCTCCGCCCCCCTGTGGTGTGTCTGGGGCCAGAGCTTAACCTGACAAAGGAGGGTGTGAGCACTGTATAGAAAATGCTTCCGCACCCCCCCCCCAGAACCAGTTGGGACTGGATTCCCAAGCCTTGTGCCAGGGCAGAACAAAGACAAATGGAGTATAAATATTGGGGCTGTGGCCCCATGTGTTTGGTGCTTACTTTGGACTGGTGGCCGGCAGGCTGCTGGTCTGCCAGGAGGAACCGCCGCTGGGGATTGTCCTGCTGCCCTGCTTGGCAGCTGAGGGGTCTGCTGACTGCCTTGGAGCCCCAGTGCGCTGGCCTGCCTGTGCACTTCTTGGAGGGGAGTGCTATCTGCTCCCTGCTGGTGTCAGCAGGTGTGAGCACTTCACGAGCGCTGTCCTGTGCCTCCCTCCCTGATCGAGGTGGGGTGGGCGCTTTGGCCCAACCCAGGAGCAACAGAGGGACAAGCGCTGCATTTCTGTACCCCTGACAAGAGGGGGTCCTCTCCACTGCAGCGCATGTCGGGCGCTTTGTTTTTACACCTCTAAGAGGTTCTACCGTGGTGGAAAAGGAGTTGGAGTCCCGCGGGTTCCCACCCGAAAAAACGGAAGTCAGGCGAGGATTGCCTAGTTGCAGGCGGGGCTCTCAGGAGAACGAGGAGAGCCCCACGGAAGTCAGGCAAAGTTGTGGCCTGTTGGTGGGCGGGGCTCCCGAGACGACGAGGAGAGCCCCGCGTGTCTGCCCAAAAGCGGAGGAAGCGGAGAGGTGCTGTGTGCTGGCATCTTCATTTTTTGCCGGAAGGATCGGAACCTCGCGGGCTCCATTCCACCACTCTCCGCCCCCCCCCCCTTGCCTGGTAGAGGGAGAGGCGTGTCGCCAGCAGGAGTGCAGCCAGGAGCCAGACGGAGCCTCGCTGGCTCCCTGCCTGGCACCCATCCCGTTTGCAGAGTGGCCCAGCTCAAGAAGAAAAGCCCCGGTGAGTGGGGGCTGGAAAGGCACTGTTGGTGCCCGGTTATTCGCACAGCTGCGCCGCCAATCGCGGGCAGCTGCAACACGGGGGCATTCTGGGAGAGAGACATGGGTGAGTGGCACCCTCGGCCCCCCCCCCATTATTTTACGGGCATTGTTCTTGCTGCCACTGCAGCCAAGGGGCTAGCGGAAGCCTCGTTAAGGGGCACGGAGTGGGAAAGGCCCTCACTTGGAAAGGGGCATTGCGGGGCGAGCCCAGGACAGGGCCCCCGCTCGAGAGTGTCCTGATTTGGGGACGATGACACTGGGTGGTAATACACCTGCTGAGGGGCTGAGGCTCCTGATGAGAGCGCAGTAATGATGGGACCCTGATGTATTTATAATACAGGGTACTTGTGTCTTACTGTAATGTTTGCCTCGTGTGTGCCCTGAAGAGTGGGTACGTTAGTGCCCTGTTGCTAATTAGGATGTATGCCTAAAGTGCCTTGCATAATATGCTTATGCTAAGTGTACCTATACCAGTAGTTACTGGTTGTTCTCACTAAGTGTGATGGTTATGCCCGTGATTGATGCATAATGTGTTTATACTACGGACAGTGGTACCACTAGTTACTGGTTGTTTCCTTATGTTTACTACCTGTGAGTGCTATTGGTTATGACAGAGGCCCGATTGGCCCTGTAATGTATATAATACCCTGTAAAGTCATACTTAAGTGCCAGTTGGCACAGTGTACATTTGTGATTATGCTCTGATGTGTTTGAGTAATACAAAGGCTATTTTTACATAACCTTGTGTGGAGTTTACTTAAGTGGTGTGCCCAGTGTGTCGCTGCTGTGTGTGTGTGTGTTGCGCAAACGCTTTACACATTGCCTCTGGGATAAACCTGACTGCTCGTGCCAAGCTACCAAGGGGGTGAGCAGGGGTTATCTTCAGTGTGTAACTCCCTTGCCCTGACTAGAGTGGTGGTTTCTGCCTGGCTTAGGCGCATGCCCTAGCCAACCAGAAATCCCATTTCTAACAGGTATACTTGGGTTTGAGCAGTATAGAAATGGTACCAGGCGACATTCTATTCGGGGCTTGCGTGTGCTTTGATGGCTTACTAGCGTGCAGCACAGTAGCGTATCGGCAATTAAGTTGGACGTCCTCCGTGGATTGTGGTTGCTCCCCCTCTCTAAAGGAGCTGTGTTTGATTTCTGTCCTTTTCATATTGGTTGGCGCACCTGGTGGCGTCAGTTTCGGTGAGTGCAGGGTACCCTGAAGCGGCTGGTCAGAATCCTGCCGTAGGTGCCCTGCAGTGCTGAGCGGGACCGGGTTTTGAATAGTGAAGCTCGTACAAATACTTGTCCGATCATTGTTGGCTTGTTGTTCAGAGGCAGTCCTCGTGATTGTGACCTTTCTAGGTTCCTGGTCTCTTGCTGCTACTAAATCTGAATCTGTTTGTGGTGCATCCTTTCCCTCAGGCTGAGTTGGAAAGGTTAATGGCTTTTGAGGCACTGATATGAGTGCTGGACTTAGATCTGTGTTATCTCTTTCTATGTAAGAGGCGGTCGTTCCCAGTAGCGGGTTCCTGTTTCCTTTTTCGACAAGTGGCCTCCTGATGGTGTGGGGAGGAGGCAGTGCTCCTGAATTTGGGTGGATTTTAGTTTGTTGCGGGACCTTGTGTTGGTTGCTTCTGTCATTCAGGTTGGTATCGGTTTTGGGGCACTGTTGGCTGAAGATAGGGAAAAAGGCTGCTTGGTTTGGAAGAAGTTTCTGGTTGCGGCCTTTCCTTTTCTGCTGATGACGTTGCTTGGCGTTAGTCTTTATAGTAAGTGGTTCTTCATGGTCTGTCGTAGATGGTTCACTGACAGTGCCAAAAGCCCCCTTTCTTTGTTGGGTGACTGGGTCCTCACGCTTGGTGTTCTGATTGGTTGGGCTGGCGTGCTCCCCTCTGTCTTGCCCGGGCTCTGAGATCAGGCCCCTGGAGGGAGAGCGTGAGGAGGTGATTGATGCATTCCTCAAATCCTTGAGCATGGTGGTTAGCATTGTTGGAATGGTCGATAGCTTGTCCACGATCTGATTGCAGCCACAGCTAAGATGCGCCTCTGATTGTGCTCTTCTTATTAGGCCGTTGAGATCCCCCAGTTTTTCATCAATGCCAGCCGTGAACAAAGCCAGAGTTTTTAATAGGGAGAGCTGGATGTCCATCTTATCGGACTGGTATTGAAGCGTTTCCACTGACAGTTGCATGGTATTTAGAAGGGCATCCCAGGCGCTGCCGGCTTGTACTTTATAGCCCGCCACCCCCTTAGGCTCCCCTTTAATCCCTTCCCAAGGGGACTGTTTGTCGTCGAGTGTGTTAGGCTGGGGCATCTTCGCGGGGGATGCACCCGATTGGCTGTCTGGCGAGTGGGCTGCTAGCATGCCCCCATTCTTGAGTGCTCAAATAGAAGAGAGACACCCTTCCTTCTTCCTGGTTGGTGTGATCAGTGACCGCTATTGAAGTCGATACAGTTGATCTAGAAGGCCTCTGTTCCAAAGTAGCAATGTTATCGTTTGGTGGCTGGCTGCAAGTGGCTTTTAGGTAGGGTTCTGATTGAGAGTTCGGCCTGCTTCTCTCGGCAACTGGAGGACCTACGGGGGATTGATTATTGTAGGTGCCCTTTTCCATATGCACATGGCGGCCCATTTCCGTTGAAGCAGTTGTAACGTGCGCTTGCTGTTCAGGCCTCGCTGCTGTGGGCAAGGAGGATGCAGATGCTGGATTAACCGGGTCCTGAGCCTCATGTTGTTCAGCCATTTTCTGGGGCCCTTGTCGTCCGGCTGGGGACTGGGTTGGATTTACTGAAGGTGGCATGGGGAAAGATGCTGAGGATTGACTGAGGTGGCAAAGGGGAGGGGAAGGTGTGATGTTTCATGGTGAGGTTGGGCGATGGTGGAGCATGGCTTGCGCTGCTTTCCTTTTCTCCCAGCTGGATCTAGGTGGGGCGGCCACCCTGGTTTGCCATGATCTTGTTGTGTGGCAGATGATCTCCCTCTGGTTTGCACTACTTATAGTGCGGTAGCTGGTGGTCTGGTGGTGGCTCCTTCCTTTGTTAGCCTTCTCCTTGGTTCTGTCTCTGCTAGCCAGGCCTGTAGCTTGTACTTGTGACTGGTCTGTTGTGGAACTGGAGGGTATGTGCGAGGGGAAGATGATGATGATAATGATGGTACTGGTGTCCCAGTTGCACGGGGTCAATCCCGTGACCTCCCATTGCTACTATTACAGGCGGTCTCCTCACGAGGGTGTCAAGTGACCTGAGGCTCTGTGGATGGCTGTGGCAAGTGGGGCTCCCCTGGCCGAATTGCAGGCCACACCCGGTGCTGCCCGGACCGGTCTCCGCAGCTCGACGGGTGCACTCTCTCCACAGCAGCTGTCTAAAGCTGCCACACTCGTGCTGTTCGCTCCTGATGGAAAATCCTCCTGGATTAGACCTCGGAGATGGGAAGTGGGGAGTGGCAAGAAGCCGGTAGGCACCTTGCTCCCAACTCCTAAGTCCCCCAACTGTAGGACACAGGCCTGGGTTCACGGCCGCCTTCCCCCTGGTCCCCGCAAGCGCCCACCTCTGATACCAGCTCTAATGGTACTCAAGCAGCAGTGCCTGGCTGCGTGATGGAGCTTTGCTGCAGGTGGGAGGCAGGTAGAGGGCAGAGGGCCAAAGTGCCGTCTTAGTGCTTAATGCTGCTGTGTGATGTGTCCGCTCTCCACTTATCACTTCCACTTTTCCTCGTCGGTGTGGGAGCCTGGTGACTGATCACATCCACTGAGGAAATGCCCCCCTGTCAAGGCGTCCTTGCTCCTGTCTGGCTCCTCTCTGGCTCTGGGCACGTTGCAGCCCAGCTTAATGTGATGCAGCTGGTGCCTGAGCGGAAGAGAGAGGGGAGAATATCGCCCGGCGGCAGACGGGCGCCCGACCTGGCACCAACCGCTCCCGTCTGCAGCGGGGAGTGAAGCCCCCAGAATCTGGCCTGTTCCGATCGCCAGCCGCTCCCCCGGTGAAACCAGTTGGCAGGAGCAGCAGCGGTAAAGGCCCTGCGGGTCGTCACACTTCTATGGGCCGCGCTCCCGACTGGACCACTGCACCTCATCTGCCCACAATCGGGGCCGGTGTGTCGGATCCGGTCAGGACAACCCCCACCTGACGCGGTCCAGGTTCATAGACTCCGACTCTGCACCCCGCACTCTCTGCTCGCACCACGCTGCTGTTGATTGCCGGTTAGCGATAGGCCACACCTCCGGAAATGAGAAAAAAAGGCTAGATTATTAGACTAGTTCTCTAGGAGGGAGGGAGGGGAGAATGAAGTATCCACATTCTCTCTCGCCTCCCTTGCAAAGCCACCATTTGAGAACTGGTCATAGGGGTCCATGAATTAAATGTGCCAGCAATGTTGCACTTTGATGTTTTGAACTCTCTCCTTTCACTAAATTGACCTAGACTCTCTACCACTCTGATACGGAACAGGCCACCCTAGTATCAGATTAACCTCAGTACAACATTCACCAAGTGTGTTGACTTTTCTGCTCTGCCTTGGAGCAGTCCCCTTGTTCAGCATCCTAATGCCACTCTTCCCCATCTCCCAGACGTTTTTGCTTAACATCTGCCCCTCCACACCTCACAACTTGTAGTGCCAAACCCTAACTCTAAGTTTATTATCCTTCAGTCAGAAGACCATGGCTAGCCAGTCAATTTACTGTTTATGTACCTCGTGTTAAAGCAAGCCGAACACCAGCCTTTTGACACAATCTACTATTCAGTGCATATTGTGCTACAGGTTAGTGAGTCATGCTGCCCTTTTTACACCACCTCTACCTTACTCTTCTCACCCACACCCCCAAAAAATACCAGCCATATACCTCACTCAGCTGGTTATTACATGAAGACAGTGTGTCCTTTTCCAGTAGCTGTATTCCCTTTTTTAAATTCCTCTAGAATCAACTCCTTCTCTTTCACCCCATCAACCCAGCAGGTCAGACCCCTAGGACATTCACTCAAACCCTAAGGCTCACTTTACCCATTTCAAATCTAGCCCTTCTTCCTCTCCTCCGCTTCATTACCCGGCCATGGAGATTCTTAAGACGGTCTAAGCCTCCACTGTTGACCTTCTTGAGTATTTGCCATCTTCATCCCCCAGCACGCCACAGAACACTAGCTATGCACTACCTGACCAACCTGGGTGCCATGTGAACCTACTTGATCCTTCTGATCTGCCCTGGTTCTTTGACATAGCTGCCATCTTCATATGGCACATAGTAAAAACCCCAAAATCTTTAATTGGAATAACAATTGTGTTAAACTAAGAACTTCTGACATCTTGCTGGTCACTGGCTGGCTTGCACCTTGTAATAGGCCCAGATGGTGCTCTTACCCTCTGGTGTTTTGACTCATTTTGAGCAAGAGGCGGCAGTGTGGATGGCGTGGTGCTTCAAATTCTAACATGATCGTACCCTGGACCATAACAGAGCACCCTGTGTAATTCGAAACAGATTGGAATGCAATCCCTTACTTGCACATACTACGTCCTAGCAGGTATTGTAGGATGCTGCAGTCTTCATGTTTATGAACAATAAAAATCTAGTGAACTAGTATTTGGAAAACTTTCCGAGCGCAAGACAGTAAGTGAGTGAACCAACGAATACCTCTACTCTGATATCAATTTGGATCCTATAATTAACTCGAAAACCCAAATGCTCAGTGTACCATAAGGGTATCACAGCTTATCATAAGAGTTTCTTTGAAGAGATCATTGTACAAGTTACACAGTTATAATAACACTACTATTACTGCTACTAAACATTGACCGGCTGAAGATTTGAGAGCCAGCCACAAAAAATCCAATCCATACTTTCTACAAACATTGCTACCTGGGATATGACAATTCTCTTAATCTCAGATGGTAAAGGGACCTTTTTAAACTCTTTTTCATCATCTTGTAACCCTTAGACATTTTTCCTGTTTTGAGGGCTGCGTGGTATTCTACAGATTTAAAAATTATGATTCTAAGAATTTCCCAAGTTGGAGAAGGAACATTTTGCTAGCTGTGGTTCTGCAGCATTGGGTATTTAGGACCTACAAGTGAATCCATCCAGCCTTTGTTACATAGTCGTTTGGTAGTTATGGAAATGGGGCATGAGTCGATGCAGTGCATCATCAGAGTTAAACTCTTCATCACAGCTAGAAGCTTTTAAAGGGGGATGAGCTGTGCTTGTGTCCGGGGAAATCTAAAGTGCTGAAAATGTGTTCTCTGGTGTGTCTTGGAACTTCATGGATGACACGCAACTGTTCTAAACAAGCATTTACAATGCAATAGGTCTCGCATTGTGAGATTTTGAGCTATTGGTATTGTAAATGGCAATGCCTTTAATAATATTAAAAGGCATTGTCATTTACAATATCAATAGATCTTTGACAAAAGCGATACCTATTGTGTTGCAGAGCGCGGTGTCCGTGAAGCGTGCGCCGCGCTCACTAATAAAGTTTTTTAAAATTATTAAACAGAGCGCGGTGTCCTTAAAGCGTGCGCTCAGCATGCAAGTTAGAGAGGCATAGTGCTCCATAAGAAAAGAGGCCGCTATTGTCTTGTGTGGGCGAGCTGCAAATACAAAAAGCAGCCGCCGTTGTCCCCATCAGTGTCAATAAACAAAGTAGTGCTCACCGACTTATAATGCAGACCGTGTAACAAGCAGGTCCAGTCGTTATGGGAGGTAACAAATGCAGAGGCAGTGCCAAGGAGAGACTAACAAGCCGCTTTACGAATCAGAAGCCAGCCAACCCACCAAACATAGGAACAAAGACCACCAGCACAGCTGCCAATGCAAATGTAGAAGCAACACAAGAACAAGTCTTGACAGAAGAACCAACAACTGCAAGCCAAACAGCATCCACATATAAAACACAGACCAGAAACGAAACGGTGATCACCAGCACAGGTGTGACTGCTAACTCACCAAACATAGGAACCAAGGCCACCAGTAGAGCTGCCAATGCAAACCTATAAGCAACACGAGAACAAGTCTTGACTGAAGAACCAACAACTGCAAACCAAACAACATCCACATATGAAGCACAGACTAGAGCCCAAACAGTGATCACTAGCACAGGTGTGACTGCTAACCCACCAAATATAGTAACAAAGACAACCAGCACAGCTGCCAATGCAAACCTAGAAGCAACACAAGAACAAGTCCTGACTGAAGAACCAACAACTGCAAACCTAACAGCATCCACACATTCAGCACAGACCAGAGCCCAAACAGTGATCACCAGCACAGGTGTGACTGTAAATCCACCAAACATAGGAACAAATCCCACCAGCACAGCTGCCAATGTAAACCTGGAAGCAACAAGAGAACAAGTCCTGACTGAAGAACCAACAACTGCAAACCTAACAGCATCCACACATCAAGCACAGACCAGAACCCAACAGTGATCCCCAGCACTGGTGTGACTGCAAATACACCAATAGCTGACGAGAGGGCAATCAATCCAGCAGTGACTGCAAAGCAAACAACAATGGCAACGAAACTAAAACAAGATAGCATACCACAGATGGAGCAAATTCAACAGCAACAAACCGAGCTGCAATAACAGAGACGCAGCTGCAACTAAAAGGCAAATAACGACTACATACTCAACTGTGACCACAACCAGGGGGTGCCTGTGCAAGAGCAACCCGGATATTGCAATAATATAAAACCTTATGCTGTAAATTCCATAGCTAACGTAACAACATAAGTTATTCTTTGGCCTTCAGGAATAAGGCCTTGGCACAGAAGATGTTTGCCAGTCACTCACCTTTCCATAGACTTTGCAATTAATGTCCATTTTGGGGAGAGGATCAGGTAGAAATGGGCATTTTCTTCATCTACGTACCCCAAAATTGACCGGTCCTTAACTCTGGATTACACCACAGTATAGAAACACCCCACTGGATGGCACAACAGAAGACTCACCCAGGGGCAGAGGTAAGGATGCACTCCTCACAGAAACATCTCATTCAATTACGTTAGTAAAATATGCCCTAAATAATTCCTGCCCCATTTCAGCTCCTGGTGATTTTCACTGGTCTACAGCATGAACAGTGTGCCCGGGTGAAGTGAGGATAAAACTGACCCTTCCCCCAAGGACTCACCCTTCCATCACAGCGTCCTGCAGGGGAAGGCGGTCTAGTTCCAGAAACGTGGCGACGGCCCAGTGCTTTAATTAAAGTCAATTGTAACCAAGCAGAAAGGTTCGTTTCCAGGCGCTTCACAGCACCCAGAGGCCATGCTACTCGCGGCGCAGCAGTATTATCTTAATTTAAAATGCAACATAAATCCAATGGTTCTAGAGCCTTTTTCAATACAGGTAAGAGCCATTTTTGCATTTTCAGGGTGAGGGGAAAGTCATCTCCAGGCGCTACAAATGTTCCCCTGCACATCTTTTCATCTGTCCCGGGTTATGTTTGCACTCTCTAAACGCAGTGAATAAATTAACCAGCGCACTGATGAATACATAAACTTAAAACAAACACATATACAGATGTCAACTCGCCATTCCTGATCTATTTGTGCCTAAACCTGTGCATTGGAACACATTGGTCGGAGGCAGTTCAGGCGAGGGGGGCGATTCCCCTGGTGGGGGTGAGGGGCACTCTCCCGGATTCCGGTCCCAGGGAGGGAAGGGTGGCCTGCGAACCGATTCCAGGGAGGTCCAAATTCTGGAAGGGGGTGGTGCGGAGATACCGATTCCAGAAAGGGTGGGTTTCCGCACAGATTGCAGAGAGGGTATGGTGGGGTGGTCTCCTCGTGGGTTTCAGGGAAGGTGGTGGCCTCAACACCGGTTCCAAGGGGTACAGTGGTCTCTGCACTGATCCCAGGGAGGGGAGGGTGGTCTCTGAGCCGTCCAGGAAGGGGGCAGTTAATCCAATGAGGCATGAGTGGTTGCAGCACGGATTCCAAGGACAGCAGCTGCCATTGTCCCGGGTGCTTACTGCAGGCACTACGTGCTTTGCAACACGTCGTTCCTGCAGTAAGAGAAACTCATTAAAGAAAATAGTGTGTTCGAGGCATATGAGCTGCAGATTGTACACTGTGCATAGATCGCCATCTGGTGTTGGGCTCGGATGCTTGCACTTTGTTGTTGTCTTGGAAGAGTCTTTTGTAGTCACGAGATAGGTGACTCCTCCTTTGGACGATAGTGCGCATGGGCATCGACTCCATCCTCAGATTGTTTTTTTCCGCCATCGGGTTCGGATGTAATTTGCTGCGCTCCGGTTCGACATCATTCGGTTCCCCTTCGACGCGCAAAAAACTCCCGCCGTTCGACGGTATTGTTCCGATTGCGATCCCCTCTCATCGCGTATCTACTCTCCAAGACATTTTCGAGTCCGGTCGTCGACGTGGGCCGTTGGGCCGATCGGCGCCATCAACCAGCATATGGAAAGGACTCCATTTAAAAAATGCAAGTGTGGGGCTAAATTCCCACACACAGATCTCCACGAGGTCTGTAATCTTTGTCTCTCGCCAGACCACGAGAGTCGACACTGCCGGGCCTGTGAATCCTTCAGGTCGAAAAAGACTATACGTGATCGCCGGGCCCGACGACACGAAATGTCCAGATCAACCGTTCCCGCACCGGACAACATCTTCGACACAGGCTCCGACAACCCAGACACTGGAGATCAACAACCCGACACCTCCGGAGCCGAAGACTCTGGGTCGGACGACCAGACCATCACGCCAGGTCAACGTACTGGGAGTACTGACGTCGACGCCCCTGCCCCGAAAAACAAAGGCTACGGTCACACCTTCACCTTCGGGTCTAGGTGGGCACCAACACAAGACTTCAGAAGCCCCGCCTTCCAGCTCGGCTCCGAAGCATCCAAAGCCTTCTGGCAGCTCGGGCTCGAGCCAGCCACATCCCCGTGCCGAAAAACACTCGTCGGCACCGAAGCCCAAAACTAAGGTCCCGTCGACATCAGAATCTTCGGCACCCAACACCAAGGTCTACGACACTTCGACACCGAAGCCTCCCAAACCTTCGGAGCCGACAAAACAAGCTAAACCGTCGGGGTCGAAAACTTCACCACCCCGAAAGGAGACCAAGCAACCTCGTAAACATAAAGAGCACCACTCGGAACCGAAATCTTCGGTGCCGAAAAGATCCAAAGCAGAAAACTCTGCATATTGACCCCATTACTGGACAGGTCCAATCCATACGGCCTGACAAGAGGAAGTTGGACTCACCAACCACACCTGAGCCACCTCCCAAAAAGAAAGACTCTTCTACATCACCCATAAGGTCTTTCTCTCCACCTCCACAATCTTCCAGCCCTATACAGTCTCCACCTCACTCTCCTCTGCCTTTCTTTTCACCACAAGGGGATACAGGGGATCATGATGATGACGACATGCAGTCACCTCATAACACAGATACTGATGACGACCTTCACACTATCCCACCTCAGGACTCCTGGGACAATTATGATCTCCCAGATATACCCGTCCCTGAGCCATACCCATCCAAACCATCCCCCCCCAGATGACGCTATAGGGTTTGCACAGGTTATAAACAGAGCCGCACAATTCCATGGAGTCAAATTACACTCAGACCCCCTGGAGGAGGACATTTTATTAGAGACTTTTGCTCAGCCTCAAAAAACTACACACACACTCCCTATGCTTAAAGGCATTATTAAACATGCCCCTGAGGTCTTCAAAAACCCAGTTAGAGCTAGGGTTATTAATCCAAGAATTGAAAAGAAATATAAGCAGGGATGTGGAATTCCTATAGCCCAACGCCCAAGACATATTGTTTGGGGTCAAGGGCAACAAGTTTTCATGTGTATTTTGTCCTTGGGACAAGTAGGCCAAACCCCCTACAGCACTAACCCTTTGACTGTTAGTTTACAGTACCACATTATGGATCAGGGAAGGGCAAAGTGTACAGATAAGGTAATATTTGTGTCCATGTTTTAATGCTGTTCAGAATTGTATTTATGGTTCATTAATGCAAAGCCTTTAATATTATGGTGAGTGCTCCAAGTAAATGTTGTAAGCTCTGACAGCACTACTGACCGTGGTTCCAGTGTAAAATTGTGTACACATTTTTTCCAAAGTTTAGCAATATGAGGCTATGTATAATGCTCCTAGAATGCTCTCTGATTAAAGGCAAATATTTGCAGAAGCTTGAAAGCAAGATTGATGATTCTTTGCTTTGAAAATAAAATGTTCACAAAAAATGCAAGTAGGAAAAAAACATTTAGCTAAACTACTGTAAACTAATGCCATTATTTCCCAAAAAATTTCATAATGGAAAAATCAGTGTAACCAGTTTCAATAAGATTATGCGAAGCATAAAAACAAACAAGCATTGGCAAAGCCAGTAGGTCTGAAATTGGTTCAGCCTTTTGTTTTTGTCAATGCGTGACTTGTTTTCGCATGGGTTTTGTAAACCCTTATTGGTGTGGGAGCTGCCAAGTCCTCACGATTATAAAAATAAAATTGGCAAAAGCAAAAATAGTTATAGGTCTCAAAAACACACATTGCCAGAGTAGTTCCTGGCACTGAAAAACGACTTTGTGTGCTGATATGCTCCTTGTGAAAGAGCAGAAGGTTGTTACAGTGAAGGGGGGAGGAGAGAGAGAGAGGGAGAGAGGGAGAGAGGGAGAGAGGGGGAGAGAGGGGGAGAGAGGGAGAGAGAGGGAGAGAGAATTTTAATAAACCAAAAAGGCCATGGTTAACGCCAGACCAAATTAGGAGCCCAATTATTAAAGAAAGTCTCAAAAGTGCACCCATGGTATACGCAGAAATGAATTCACAGAAATGTACATAAGTAGCCCAAGGAATAGTACTCCTAGAAAATATCTGTGAAACGCATTTTAGCATGAGCAAATGTGCATGTGTAGATTTGCTCATGCGGCAATCTGAGGGTTTGCAAGTTCACTTTCCCTGCAACCACTTTTTTCCCAACCCTGGAATAAGTTTTATGTCTGCCATTATCAGGAGTAAATTTCAAGCCTTTCTCAGTATGGGAAAAGATTAGAGAAGAGTTCGCGAAAACCCCTAAAACATAGTAGGTTTGCACAGACTCAAAATGGCATTCCAACCCTGGAACTATTACTTACCACTACCTTCAGCCCCACTATCTGCGGAAACGTGGCAACATAAGGGAATTGCTAGTATTCAAACCCTACTATGGAATGAGCTGTGGCATAATCAGAGAGGCTATATCCGAGCTCTTATAGAATGAGATTGCTGCCATAATTTGTTGCCGCATTACATGGCACAACCGGGACAAGTGTATTTTGTTACAGGACAAGTAGATTTAGGAAGAAACCTGCCCCATGGACAAGTAGATATTTTATTAAATTCCACACCCCTGATAAGTCTGCCCCTACCGACCCAGCTTATATTAAAGGTCAGCGCCCTCTTGATTCATTAGTGGTAGCTAATGCACGTAAACTAGCAAACTCACAAACTACTGGTGAGGCACCACCACCAGACAAAGAGTCTAAATTGCTCGACGCATCAGGCAAGAGGGTTGCGTCTCAAGCATCAAACATGTGGCGCATCGCCAATTCACAAGCCTTACTAGCAAGGTATGACAGGGCTCATTACGATGAGCTAGAAAAGCTCATTCAGTACCTTCCAGATCAGCATAAGACCAAAGCAAATGATCTAATACAAGAGGGCAAGTTAATTACAAACACCTCAATAAAATGCGCCCTTGATGCAGCAGATACAGCATCACGCACAATAAATTCAAGCGTTTTGCTACGCAGACACGCGTGGTTACGCATATCTGGTTTTAAGCAGGAGGTGCAATCTACCGTCCTCAATCAACCCTTAGACCAGGAACACTTGTTTGGGCCCTCTGTGGACACTTCGCTAGAGAAGATGAAAAAAGACACAGACACAGCCAAAGCTATGGGGGCTCTACAAGCCACAACTAGTAGAGGTTCCTTTCGTCGCTCCTCCTATAGAGGCGGCTCCAAGACCACTGCCACAGACACTACCTCTGCCACTTATAAAAATCCCACCCAAACCTCCCCTAATAGAGGTTACTCGAGGTAATTACAGAGGTAACAACAACAGGGGTAGAGGACGTGGGTTTAACACATGCAGCTCCCCTACCACAAAACAGTGACTTCCCTCCGTTTCCCCCCGATCATTCCACTCCAGTCGGGGGAAGACTATCACAGTTCCTACCTGCATGGAATTCCATCACCACGGACAGGTGGTTGATACAAATTATCCAGTATGGTTACTGCCTGGAACTCACTTCTACTCCCCCCAACATACCACCCAGACAGCGTCCCATGTCCACACAACATCTAACGCTCCTCAAACAAGAGGTTCTCTCCATGCTCCAAAAGCAAGCAATAGAACCAGTCCCTCTACAACATCAGGGCACAGGGGTTTACTCACTGTATTTTCTAATCCCCAAAAAGGACGGTTCCCTCAGACCAATATTGGACCTCAGACCCCTCAACTATTACATTCACTCAGATCATTTTCACATGATCACTCTTCAGCAAATACTTCCACTCCTCCAACAAGGCGACTTCCTTGCCACATTAGATCTCAAGGATGCCTACTTCCATATTCCTATACACCCTGCGCACAGGAAATACCTAAGGTTCACAGTGGACGGCCAACATTATCGGTTCAAAGTCCTGCCATTTGGAGTAGCAACAGCACCAAGGGTTTTCACAAAGTGCCTAGCAGCAGTAGCTGCACACTTAACAAGGCAACACATTCATGTGTTTCCGTATCTAGACGACTGGCTCATAAAAGCCAAGTCACACAACCAGTGTGTACAGCACACCTTCCAGACAATTCAGCTACTACACAATCTGGGGTTCACAATAAACCACACCAAATCTCATCTCCATCCCTCCTACATACATCAGTATCTAGGGGCCACAATAGACACCTCCAGAGCCCTAGCATACCCCAATCCTTCCAGGATAACCAGTATGCAAGCCCTCATCAAAAAATTCCTGCCTCAACACTCCCTTCCAGCTCGGGTGTTTATGCAGCTAGTAGGAATGATGGCCTCGTGCATCTTCATTGTCCCTCACGCACGACTTCAAATGCGTCCCTTGCAGGAATGCTTAGCACGTCAGTGGAACCAAGCTCAAGGCCAGCTTACAGATCTGGTGTTGGTGGACAGCCGCACACATCGCTCTCTGCAGTGGTGGAATACACAAAACCTTTCCAAAGGGCGGCCGTTCCTAGAGCCAATTCCACAGATAGTACTAACAACAGACGCATCTCTCACTGGGTGGGGAGCTCACCTCCTCAGCCATACAATGCAGGGCAAGTGGACCACTCCACAAAAACTGCTCCACATCAACCACCTAGAATTACTAGCAATATTTCTAGCGCTAAAGTCATTCCAACCGCATCTGATTCACAAGACTGTCCTAGTCCAAACAGACAACATGACAGCAATGTATTATATACAAAAACAGGGGGGACACACTCTCTGCAGCTATCTCAACTAGCGCAAAACATATGGAGATGGGCCATTCCTCAAAGCATATACCTCCTTGCAGAACATCTTCCAGGTGTTCACAATCAAATTGCGGAACTCTTGAGTCGACAGACGCAACAGATTCACGAATGGGAACTGCATCCGCAAGTTCTTCGACCCTTTTTCCAAATGTGGGGTCATCCAGAGATAGACCTGTTCGCCACACAAGAAAACACAAAATGCCCAACCTTCGCCGCCAGGTTTCCACACCCGTCTTCCAAGGGCAATGCAATATGGATGAATTGGTCAGGCAGATTTGCGTGCGCTTTTCCGCCTCTCCCACTCATTCCCCTAGTAGTACGCAAACTCAGGCAGTAGTCTCTAACAATGATCCTAGTTGCTCCCACATGGGCAAGACAACCATGGTTCACAACACTTCTCGAACTCTCAGTGGTTCCCCACCACAAACTGCGCCTCTCTCCAACCCTCTTAACCCAGAACCATGGAGAGATCAGACACCCCGATCCGGGTCAACTAAATCTGGCGATATGGCTCCTGAAGTCTTAGAGTTCGGTTACCTTAACCTTCCACCAGACTGTATGCATGTTATTAAAGAAGCCAGACGTCCTACTACCAGGGCTTGTTATGCAGCAAAATGGAAGAGGTTTGTTATTTACTGTAATAACAACAATATCAACCCACTAGATGCTTCAATACAAAACATCATCTGTTACTTGCTGCATTTACAAAGATGTCACCTAGCATACTCATCCATAAGATTACATCTTGCTGCTCTAGCCGCATACTTACAAAACAGACAACACTTGTCACTGTTTAGAGTACCTGCAATCAAAGCCTTTATGGAAGGCCTTAAAAGAATAATTCCCCTACATTGCCACCCTCTCCAGTATGGAATCTAAATATTGTCCTCACCAGGCTCATGGGTCCCCCATTTGAACCTCTACACAAATGTGAGTTACAATTTCTTACATGGAAAGTAGCCTTCCTAATTGCAATCACCTCTCTCAGGAGAGTCCGTGAGATTCAGGCTTTAACCATACAAGAACCATTTTTACAAATACATCGTAACAAGGTGGTTCTCAGACCAAACCCCAAATTCCTACCCAAAGTAGTCTCTGCTTTTCATCTCAACCAATCAATAGAGTTACCTGTCTTTTTCCAAGACCCAGACTCTATAGCAGAGAGAGCTCTACACACACTAGATGTCAGAAGAGCTCTCAGGACCAAACCGTTCAGAAAGACAATACAATTGTTTGTAGCTTTCTCCCCACCACATAAAGGTAACCCCATCTCAAAAGCTGGGATTGCTAGATGGATAGTCAAATGCATTCAAATATGCTACCAAAAGGCTAAACGCACATTAATAATTCCCCCTAGAGCACATTCCACACGTAAGCTAGGGGCTTCTATGGCATTTTTAGGGAACATTCCCTTAAATGACATATGTAAGGCAGCAACATGGTCTACACCACATACCTTTACCAAACACTATTGTGTTGATGTACAGGCAAAGCAACAAGCTGCTGTGGGCCAAGCTGTTCTTAAGACACTTTTACAAACTACTGCAACCGATACAGGTGACCACCGCTAAGGGAGACACTGCTATGCACAGTGTACAATCTGCAGCTCATATGCCTCGAACGGAAAATGCTACTTACCAGTATGCATCTGTTCTTGGCATGTAGAGCTGCAGAGTTGTACACGCCCATCCGCCTCCCCGGAACCTGTATCTGTTCCAGTATTATCTTAATTAGATACATTCACATGGACATCTCTTTCTTCTTACTGACTCCATCTTTTCCCATCATGGCGAAAAACAATCTGAGGATGGAGTCGATGCCCATGCGCACTATCGTCCAAAGGAGGAGTCACCCATCTCGTGACTACAAAAGACTCTTCCAAGACAACAACAAAGTGCAAGCATCCGAGCCCAACACCAGATGGCGATCTATGCACAGTGTACAACTCTGCAGCTCTACATGCCAAGAACAGATGCATACTGGTAAGTAGCATTTTCCTTACTGACTAAATAAAGCATCCCGTGTAACAACTGAAGTAAAAGGGCTAGTCGCCATGGGAGGCTCCAAATGAAGACAAGGCAGTGCAAGGAGGGGCTAACAAGCCTGTTAACGAATCAGAAGCCAGCATTTACGAAGGACATTGACACAAGCAAATGACAAATATGGGTGGGGAGTGGGCTGGGCCTCTATTCCATACTCCACTACAAGTCTCACAGAGCAGTGCATGCGCGCTGACTCTAGGCTCGACCTAAAAAGAGTGTGACTCCAGATAGGGTCCTCATACTCCAGGATCACTCTTGCCAGGTAAGTAGCTCTACCTTACGTTCCAGGTTAATAGCTACAGATATCCATCCAAGTGTTCCGCCATCCACGTGCTGATGGCACATCAGCAAAGTCTCCTGGAATCCTTTTTGCTGCGATCACAGAAGACTAAGGAGCCTGGTTCAGGAGCGCAACATGAAAGTGGTGGAACTAAGGGAAGCAACCCAAAGAAGAACCAAAGAGAAGAGCATGGTATCTGGCTCACAGGTAAGAATAATGGGTTGTGTTTTGTGGGACATAGAGCGCACCAATTCAGAAGCTGCTATTTTTGAACATGCAACTACTGGAGGATCATGCATGTGGAGGGTGTGGGCATAAGGTCTCTCCAGTGCCTTTGTGAACGGGTGGTGGATATCACTCTCAAGGGGTACATTCATGGTGCATAAGAGATGTTGTCACAAGGATGATGAAGGAACAAAAATTGGGCCACAGACTAGACCAGTGGAGGTTCCAATTTATGGACGGCTTCAACAAATTTGCTGAATATTTCCAAATATCATGGCTGGGTTTAGCAGATTAGCATTTCCTTCTTTCTTGAGCAGTCTGGAATATCTCCTATTTAAGCGTCGAGGTGGGTAGGGTTGAAACCTTAAAGTTTTTTCCAGTGGTTGAAGCGTACGTGTTAACACCTTATTTATGATAATGGTTCCTAGAACTGATCAGTAGCCAAGTGGGTGGGCAGTAGTTTGTTGGCCTAGAAAAATAATGGTTTGAGCAGGATACTTAACTTTCTTTAGGTTTATATCCAGTTTATCCAAACAACATTAACTACAAAATAGGGGGAAAAAATGCCATTTAAATTTGTCGATTGAGTGATATGAGTATATTTCTAAGAAATTCATTTATAATAGGGCACTTTTTGTTTTTATTTGCTCCCACTAAAGCTTTTGAGATTTCCACCTTTAAAAATTATGACCAGGGGGGCGTGGCTTGGCCGGCTGCAAAATGGCCGCACTCTGAGTGGGCTCTGCCGGCCGAGCTACATAATCCGTCATCATCCTGCAGACAACTCCAATATCCCTGCCTTGGAACAGCATTTCCAGACTCGGCGTTTCAGGCGGAGCCGTTCGATACCTCCCCTGGCACCAGGCGGCCGCTGTGGACCGAGAATCATTGCCCGACGTCAGTGCCGGTGTTGCGCGCCGAGGCCGGCCGGATTCGGCCCTACGCCATAGTCTCCTGAGCTGGGCTCCCCGGGCTTCCTTCTGCCTGCCAGTCGACTGTGGACAACACGCCGCAAGGTCCGGTGAGTGGCGCGGCGGCGGTCTCTGGCGGGGTGGGGGTTTGCGAGCTGTACCGCCTGGCCCGGGCTGCCGCGGCTGCGGTGCCACTCTCCCCCTTTGCCTGGTCGCACTGCGCTGCGGCCGTGGGCGCCCGGGCCTGGTGACGGGAGCGGTGAACCCCCCGTGTCTCCCTGCTAGTGGGGCCCCAGATTGGCGCGCGTCCCCCGGCCTCCTGCCTGCTGTGGTGTGCGGGGGGCCCTTACTTCCACCACGCCTTTGATTCTTTCGGCTGCCGGCTCGAGAGACACGGGCCTTATCAGCCCTGGTGACCTGCCTTTCACTTGCTGCTCGGGGGCGCTGGGCTTTGGGCCCCTACTAGACTGGTCTCCTGCGCTGCCCTGGTGGGCCCTACCCGAGGTGCGGCACTGCTTCGACCCCCGGAGCCGGCTCGTGTCTTGGGACAGTGCCCAGGGACCTCCCTCTGCTACGCCGCTACGCTAACAGCTTTACCTGCCGCTCTTGGGCTCCTGCCGCTGGTGCTCGTGGCCGCTGCGGATCCTGGGGGTGCGGCGGCCTGGCGCCCCACCTGCCGCCCTCCTCTGGAGTGGGGCCTGATTACATCGGCAGGCTGCTCCTTCTACTTCCAGGAGACCTGGCCCGCACCTGCGAGATCTCGACGGGTCGCTGCCCTTGAGCGGCCTCTCTGCGCTTTGTTGCCCTGCTTCAGCGACGCCTCGTCGACACCCCTGCCTCCCTTCACTCTCCGCTTGGCACTTGCGCGAGGGACATTTGGGGCGCTGAGGGCTCATCCTGCACCCCTCCCTGACTCTTCAGTCACTTGCACGGCCCCGCCGCCACCGGTTCTGCAGGGAGGGTTTCACGCTGCTGGCTCGCCCTGCCTCATTGTGGTGTTTGGTGGGCCTGCTTGCCTCCATTTGTATCCTCTGATTCGGTGGGGTGCTGTGCGGTTGGAGCATTCTCTGTCTTTGCTGGCAGTCCACCGCCTATGCTCTTAACCGCACCTCTACGTCATCATTTCTGTGCCCGCTGCTCCTGGAAGCCGGCCGTGGCTGCCCTCACCTTTTGAGACTTTGACTGTGTCTCCGGATCTGGTTAATACCCATTGTGAGGGGGAAGCCCGCCCGTCGCTCCCTCATCCTCAGTTCTGCTGGGTCGCTCCTTCTCTCCCCTGCTACCTGGTACGGTCTGGCGTCTGGTTTTCATTATCATGGGGAGGACAGATCCAAAACAGCCCAAAATTGCGTTTGACCAACGCAGATCGACTCGCCAGGACGGCGCCGGTTCGGACGGTGGTGACCCTGCACTCACCATGGAAGTGCCCCCTTCTCGCGATGACGACCTCAAGGCAATCATGCTTGATGTGAAATCAACGGTCACTGGTATCGCAACGCAACTGGACCAACTTTCTGCCCGTCTGGACTCGGTAAAGGCCCGTGTTGACTCCCACGACAATCGTCTCCTCCATGTAGAGTCCAGGGTCTCGGATGTCGAGGATGCTGCCACACAAGATCATCAGAAACTGTTGCAGATGGACAAAATTTTGGCGGTCATTCGTGAGAAAAATGAGGATTTGGAAGCGCGCTCCCGTCGGAGCAATCTTCGTATAACTGGGGTTCCGGAATCCACCAATATCTCCCGCATGGAGGACTTTGTGGAGCAACTTGTCAAGGAACTCTTCAGTGACGCTCTTTCTCCAGTTTTTATTGTTGAACGTGCACATCGCTCCCTTGGCCCACGGCCTGGTCCCGGATTGCCGCCTCGCCCCATCATCGCGAAAATCCTCAATTTCAGAGATCGGGATGCCATTCTCCGCGCAGCACGTGACATGGGCAAAATTAATCACCAAGGTAACTCACTTTCATTCTATCCGGATTACACCCTTACTGTTCAGGCTGCCCGACGTGAGTTTCTTCCCGCAAAGCGGATTCTTTAAAAACATGAGGTCTCTTATTCACTGGCCTATCCGGCAAAGCTGAGGGTCCGGCAGGACGCAAAAACGCTTGTGTTTCCTGATCCTAGAGATGCCCTTGCCTTTGCCAAGAAACTCGACAAATCATCCCGCTCTTCTCCATCTAGCTCCCAGCTCGCCGACACTGGACACTTAAGTGATAATGACTGAAATGCTGTAACATGTAATCTGTTTTATCGTCAAATCGTTGTCTGATGTTCCTCTAGCTTGGCCACCCTGCTTTATTGCAGGGGTGTACGCTGAGCCCTGCCATGCCCTCACGGGATAATTCCCTCTTTTAATGGTGTTTCCCCTTTTCCCAGTTGCGGGTTCCTGGGGTGGGTTGGGGTGGTATCTCAGCCTGATTGGGGGGTTGGAGTGGGTGCGGGGCTGGGGGTCCTTGACTTTTCCCCTCCTAGTTGTGGGTCCCTGGGGTGGGTAAGGGTGGTATCACAGCCTGATTGGGGTGTTGGTGTGGGAGCGGGGTTGGTGGATCTTCGGGGTTTTTTGTTTTGGGGGTGGGTTCGGGTGGTTGGGTGATGGAGGCCTGTGCGGTGCGACCTCCCAGCGAGGCAACGCGGCTCTTATCAGCACCGGCTTGCGTATCGAGCCCTTTCCTGCCATGGTCTTTCCCCCCTTTGGTTCACTTTCCGGTTGGGGGATTGCATTGTTTGTTTTGTGGCCTCTTTCTGAAGCATTTGTTGTATTTTCGATTGCACTATTTCAATGTCATTCCCTTGATACCGCACCACTAGTTTTCCTTGTTGTCCATTGCACTGTGCACGGCATTTATACACGGACTCTGCTCTTTCCCACACCTTTTTCGCTTCTCTACCCCTTGATGAAGCGCCATGACTGATGCTACACTTTGGACATGGAATGTCCGTGGGCTGAACGACCACCGTAAGGCACGTTTAGTCCACGCTCACCTCATACGGCACAAGGTGGACATCTGTTTCTTACAAGAGACCCACTTGTTACCGGCCTCCTCCTCCAGGCTCCTTTCCAGACATTGGGGTGAAATTCACTCTTCCTTCTATTCCAACTATTCCCGAGGGGTCTCCATTTTGTTACGCAAAGGGCTCCCATGGCAGACCTCTCAAGCGCACATTGATCCTGGGGGGCGTTTCGTTATCCTTCATGGCACCCTACGGGCCCAGCCTTTGACGCTTGCTGCTTTATATGGCCCAAACTGCGATGACCCTGACTTTTTTGAGCACGTCTGGCACCACATCTCATCTTTCGGCTCTGCAGCACTCCTCTGGGGGGGGGATTTTAACGTAACACTTTCCGCCGCTCTGGACCGGTCCGGCACTCATGCTTCTCACCCGCACGCCGCTTCACTCCTCAGCTCCCTTCTCTCTGATAGCTCCCTGTACGACGTGTGGCGTCATGCTCACCCTGCTTTACAGGAGGGCATTTGTGTCTCTGGTTCTCGTGGATGCTGGTCCCGTCTGGACTTATGGATCACTACTCCGGATGCCTTAGCATGGCTCGCCTCTGTTGATCATATGGCGCGCACTCTCTCCGATCATGCCCCCGTTCGCCTCTGCCTCCGTCTCCCACATTCTCCTCGCCGTGCCTTTTCTTGGTGGCTTCCATTGAACGCGTTACGCGATTCGGTCTTCAGTGACGAAATACAAACCGCAATCATAAACTATTTCGAGCTCAATGCGGGGTCCGTGGACTCCCCGTCTATGCTTTGGGAGGGGTTTAAAACTGTTATCCGCGGAGAGTGTATCTCCAAGCAATATGCCGTTCTTCGCTCCATCCGCGGCACTCTTGATAGACTGGAGGGGGAAATCAAGGCACTGGACGCCTCCCATGCCCTGGACCCTCGCCCGGACGCGCTTGCCCAGTTGCGGGGGAAACTTACTGACTTCGCCGATGAGGCTGGCAGAGAACTGGCGTTTCTCGGCAGAGAGGCGAGGGCACGCCGATTTGGCGAGGGTGATCGCCCTGGCAAAACCCTTGCCAACCTCCTTCGCCAGCCATGGGCGGCATCCTACATTACCGCCCTTCGGGACGGCGGCCCCGATCGTACCACCTCCCCTGAGGAAATTAAGGCACGCTTCACTACTTTCTATGCACAACTCTACACGGCCGGATCGGTGCCGCCGCGGGAGGTACTTGACCAATATTTCGATACCCTTCAGCTTCTTTGGCTCGGCAATTCTCATCGGGAATATCTTGATGAGCCCTTCTCTAAAGAAGAGATCCTCGCGGCAATCAACAGCATGCCCGGTGACAAGGCCCCCGGCTCGGACGGCCTGCCGGCTTCCTTTTATAAAGCTTTTGCCCCACTCTTGGTTCCCCATTTAGCCTCCATGTATAATGAATCTTTCGAAACAGGTTTGTTCCCCCCCATCGCTGCGCGAGGCAGTGCTGAATCTGCTCCTTAAACCGGATAAATCACCCGAGCAGCAAGACTCCTACCGTCCCTTATCCCTCATTAATACAGATAATAAAATTTGCGCCAAATTGCTCGCTTCACGCCTCCTACCCCTCATGCCGCTTGTCGCACGCCCAGATCAGTCCGGCTTCATTCCCGGTCGCGCGACCTCCCATAACCTCCGGACCATTTTTTCCGTTATTCATCAAATTAATCCCGCGCTCCCGGCAGTTGCCGCCCTTCTCGACGCCACCAAGGCCTTCGACACCTTGGAGTGGCCCTTTCTGTTTTATCTCCCCCCCCCGGTTGGGCTTCAGCCAAGTTTTCTTACACAAAGTACAGCTTCTTTATACTCTACCTACTGCCCGTCTCCGCATTAATGGACAAGTCTCTGAGCCCATTCCCATTGGGCGCGGTACTCGGCAGGGTTGTCCGCTGTCCCCCATGCTCTTTGCAATCGCCATGGAACCCCTTGCGGCTCGTCTCCGGCAACACCATACCCAGAGAGGCATTGGTTTTGCGGCTCGCGCTTTGCTGGTCTCCATGTATGCGGATGACGTCACTCTTTATGTCCGCCATCCCCAGGAGAACCTCAGCCCACTGGTCCGTGAGGTGATTCGCTTCGGTGGCTATTCCGGACTCCAGGTCAACTGGAGCAAGTCGGTACTATTTCCTCTTACGGATGCCACAACACCCTTTGTTCCTGACTATCCCTTTATGTGGGCATTGGAGCCCACTAGATATTTGGGTATCTGGTTGAGCAGGGACGTCGATGAACTTTGGAAAGTTAATTTTGGTTGTGCTGTGGACTGGCTCGAGTCTAAGATTCCTCTCTGGAACCGGCTGCCACTTTCCCTAGCTGGGCGCATCGCAATCGCCAAAATGGTGGTGCTTCCGAAGTTTTTATACTTATTTGTCAATATCCCCATCCCTTTAACCGCTCACTTTTTTTTGCAAGATCCGCTCTCTGATCATCACCTTAATTTGGGCCGGTCGGCAACCTTGCATTGCCTACAGCATCCTCACTCTTCCAATGTCGCGTGGCGGGCTTGGCGCCCCAGATTTCAAGCTGTATGCTCTCAGTGCTCAAGCCAGTTTTATTCACTTTTGGCTTCACCCCACTCCGTTTCAACCTCACGTCGCGGTAGAGGCTGACCTCGCTGCCCCGTGGCCGCTCACGACTGCTCTATTCGCTCCGGATAAACTCCTTCGAACTGAAATAGATACAGTTGAGACCCTGCGCTGGGCCTGGGACGGGCTTCGCAAATTTTCTGGCTCTGACATGCTTTCCGCGAATAATATACCACTCGCACATCACCCCGCCTTCCCTCCTCTTCATTCCTCCGGGATAATCAAGCCCGCTACTCGTCTGGGCCTCTCCACAGTCTCGGATCTATACCCCGGGGACACTTTCTTCTCCCTCGCCGCTGCCTCTGGCCCCATGGATACTCTGTTATATTATCAACTTAGAGCTATCTGTAGGAAGCTTCACCCCACATTTCCCCAGCCTCCCCTTCGATGGCCTCTCTCGATCTTCTTTATACATCTTCCTCTCCTAAAAACTGGTCACAAAAATCTACGCTTACACGCTAGCAGCATCTCCCATCTCCACTGACCGGGCGCGCGTTGCATGGGGCGCTGACCTGGGAGCCGAAATTTCCGAGGCCGATTGGTTATACTGTTGTAATCAAATCAAACGCCTCTCCCCAAACTATCGTCTGCGCCTTATCCATTTCAAGTACCTCCATCGGCTATATCGGACCCCCGCCCAACTACATAAGCTTGGACTGATTGCCAGTGATAGATGCTTGCGCTGCTCTGCGCCCGCGGCTGACTTTCCTCATCTCGCCTGGCTGTGCCCCCGTGTCTCGGCATATTGGCGCGAGGTATGCGCTGCGATCTCCATAATCACCTAGTCTCCGATTCAACCTGACCCTTTGCTCTGCCTCTTAGGCTTTGTTAAATTTTGCCCGGACGCCACTCGTCGCTTGACTGCCATGCTGCTGGTCCTCGCGAGGCGCCAGGGTCTCCATGTGCTGGGGCCGCGGGCTGGCGCCCAATGTTGCTCTCTGGCTTGAGGACGCTTCTCGCTGCCACACTCTACTGGCTGAGTTTTGGGACCTCCAGCCAGCCAGGTCCCGTCCGATTGACATTTGGGGTCCGCTTGTAACCTACCTCTCAAGTCCAGATTCACAGCGCCCTGCGACCTCTCCCGCGATCCCCGCCGGCGCCCCGCCTGCGGCGGCCGCCGGTGTAGGTCCATGAGCTGTCTCCCCGCTGTTCCCGTCCCCCTCCTCTCCACCCCCTGCCTTTCTGCCCTACTGATGGTGCACTTTTCTAATGTATACTTCACTCCCTCTGTGCTTACAGGTCATGGTCTCCTAACACTGTCCCCAATGTGCCATAGGTTCATGATTGTCTTTACTGTATTGCATTGTCATGCTGTGCGTCCTTCATAGCAGTGGTGGAATCTTGTACTTGTACTGTGCACTATTTCTTAAATATA
This sequence comes from Calotriton arnoldi, assembly GCA_963921515.1. Taxonomy (NCBI): domain Eukaryota; kingdom Metazoa; phylum Chordata; class Amphibia; order Caudata; family Salamandridae; genus Calotriton; species Calotriton arnoldi. The sequence continues at coordinate 456,609 of CAWUFW010012926.1, forward strand.
GGTTTTTTGAAGAAAAAAAAAATGAAAAAAAATTATGACCATCCACTGTGGGTGAGACCAAGAATTCCCTTGGCCAGTGAAACAGAATGCAAGCCATTCTTTATTGTTCACATACGCCGAATCTTTATATGGATCTCGCTGCCTCGGCCACTGTTCAGCCCAATAGGAATAACATTTCTCCACACATCTAGGGTTGAAAATTCTGGGCTGGACTGTTTACGTTGATGACTTTGTGTCTAGATACAGTGCTGTAGAAGGTATAGGGAACTTTACCAACAAGGCTGGTCCTAGTCTTGATGTGCTGCAAATGCCTGTTTCAAGTCATTTGGGAGGCCTAAATTCTGACTTTGTATTGAAGGATGATAGTCTGGAACACTTTCTGATGTCTGTACTCTACATGTTCCAAAGTAGAGGAGCCAGTACCCTGGCCAATAATCCGCCATTTTTCTCTGGCGAACTCTGACCCGGGTGATCAGATTTGCAATGTCTAACCTCTGGTGCCATCAGTCCTTTACATGGAATGTTAGTTTTTGGAATTATTTCAGGTCACGGACAGCAAACGATATTAACGAGATTTATTTTGAATTGTATGTGTCGCTGTGAGCCGGTGCAGTGTCTGAAGGGTAATGGTGGCGTGAGCAGGTGTTTTAGGTTCAGAGAGAATCTTGCTGCGTGATTTCATCAGGGACGAGCACATTGGAGCTTCAATTAATCAGGTCAGGGGGCTGCTATGCTTAAACTATGCACTTAAAAGAAGTGGATTTTAGAAAAAGTGAGTGCTGTATTTTTTATATATATATATATATATATATATATATATATATTTTTGTGTGTGGTTGTGTGTGTGTTTTTTTTTTTTTTTTTTACAACCCATGCTTTCAGATATGTACAAATGACAGGTGTGAGCGACTTTGGATCGAATGAAACATATTCTAGTTGCCATAAAAGCAGATAAACTTTATTCAGATATCTTACTTTGGATGAAAAGAGTGCACTTTGCTACATTAAGTAAAAAAAAAGCAAGGTGTGTGGCAAACGTGGTAATGTAGTGGATGGCCATTCCAGCTCTGACTGGTGATAGCCTTTGTCAACATCCAGATCAGAGAAAAGTGAGCACCGTTTTGTTGATGAAACATGTGCTGAATGTTGGGGAAGACACAGCAGCAAGTCCTCCGCTATGGAGCGTCGCCCCCCCATGCTGGCCAGCTGAGGAAAAGGAAAGATCATGATGATAAAACAGTATTATCATTTTATTTTTCCACTGGACGGAGCAGAGTCTTTGGTGGTGGGGCCATGCCATGGCAGGCATGGAAGGGGAGCGGTGGGCAGCACTGCTGTCAGTGCGCATGACGGTTTGGCCAGCTGTCTTAGGTCATCCAAACCATCATGCGCATTGAGCTCTCGCCAACCCGAGCTGCATTGCTGGGTGGAGAGAACAGCAGGCGTAGGCTCCCAGTCCCCTTTGGAGTGGAAAACAAGACAGCTCGGGCCAAACCCAGCACTTTTCTCATGCTGTCCAGCATGAGAGAAGCGCTGGGATTGGCTGTGTGGATGGAGTCTGGGAGCCTCAGCATGTACACAGCATGAAGGAAAACAGCGGCAGAGCTGCGATCAGCTAGGAGCAAGTACGTTATTTTCTTTTGGGGGGTTTATTTTGTCGTCCGCTTCCCCTCCACCACCATACCCCTACCCCGCCGCTCTGCCGCTAGAACAGCCACACTGGGAAGACATGCCTTTCCCACTCTATGGATTGTTTTGGCTGGAGCATATCCATGCCTGTGTGGATCTGTCGATGATCAAGAGAAAGGGACAGTGGGCTTTTTTAAGGAGGTCCAGCATAAGGGCCCAGAGACACGGTTTAAACAAAAAAGTTATGCTGTTCCTACAAGATGTAGGCCAAAAAATAAACGAAGGAAGAGGAGAATAACTGGACCCTAAAGGTTCACAGTTGGGAATCCATATGATTGGATTATATTGCCCTCACACACCTTCTCAGGTGTCGTGCTTCATCATCGGGCTGCTCCTCGTCGGGTCGGCAGGTGCAATACCCGACGGGCTCCCTATAGTAGGGGCACTTTCTCTGAGATCTTTTTCCAATTGCCGATGGGTGAGGTGGGAGTGAGGGCGCTAATGTGTGTAGATGAGGGTGTAAGTAAGTGAATCTAAAATAGGGTTGGGAGTACTACCGATAACAATTTTAATCAAGGAGTCTCCTACCCTAACTAAAAACAAAAAACTATAAAGCGCTGTGCTGAATATTATGCCTCAGATCATGGTGCTCTTATAGATGGTAGGTCAACATGTTTCACGCCTCTTGGATATTCTATGGGCGATTCGTCAGGACCGGGATGAAATTCTATCTACAACTTTAAAGCAAGTGACGTGGTTACACACTCACATCACCATATGACTCAATAGTCAAATACCTGGTTATACAGGAACTACCTATAGACAGAAAACAAAATGCATCAATTTGACAATATTGAATAGCTGTCATCTCAAATCTTCCTTGTGAATAGTGGCCCTCAATACTTGTGGTGAGCATGAACCACAAATTATTAAAATCAGAGTGAGTTAAAATTGAATTGTCACATCGTGAACAACCGAGGTGAATAAAGGTGGACTTCACCCCTTGTGGCACACAGTGACATCGCAGAGAGACTAACAACACTCACCCCAAATTCAAGGAATGTCCAGGTATCACAGTACCCGGTAGGTTCACACACAAGGAGTTCCTCATGTGCTAATGTGGTCATGGAGAAAACATAGAGAACATGGGGTTAATAGTACAGTGACAAACATCCATCTTGCCACTGATATTCGTGCTCGCGCTTCATCTCTGTCTAACTGACTGAGTGATACCGATCAATGCAAGTAAGTACTCATTAGGGGTTACTGAGCTGTGTAATGACATCCACTGTTTAAAAACTGTGCAGCGTAATGCTTATCTCAGAGAGTGAGTCACTGGCGTGTCAATAAAGATGTCGATTCCGTGGTTGGCAAGAAGGAATCACGTAATCTGTACGATGCTGCTTACATCATGAACGGGTAATCACACCTGTCTTAAGCGTTACTGAGTGGCGTGTACATGCGAAATTACCGGCTACTCGCGGCGGACATTCTCATATTCTAAATTGCAATCACACAGCACTAACGCGAGATATTTCTTATGCCATGTGTTCTGTTGCGCATATCCATTCACACCCATTCAAGCTCAAAGTAAGTAAAGGATCGCCTAGCAAGCAGGACGGTTACTGGGCTGTGTATTAGCATCCGCTGCTTGAAAACTGTGCGGCGTAATGCTTATCTCAGTAAGTAAGTCACTAGCGTGTCAATAGAGATGTCGATTCCGTTGTTGGCAAGAAGGAATCACGCAATCTGTAAGTAAAGGATCGCCTAGCATGCAGGAGATGCATTGTCCCAAACTACTCACTTGTATGCCTGTAGCACGTCGTCTGTACACCTACCCACTGCTACCGGGACCGGGTGGTGAGGCCATGTTGGTTCATGGAGAATTTAAACCATATCCGGTGGGCGGGGCCATGCGTATCAATTGCGACGTCTAGTGCGTCAGGCATTATTTTGGGGGCCATATTGGAGAGAATTCTCTTAAAATATATAAGAGACGGCAGACATCTTAGAGTGGTGTTTCCAAAGATGTCTGAAAAGGCTTGTGTAAATTGTAAATGTATCAGTGAGAGTTATGATTGAACAAGTGGCAGGAGACTGGAGTTAGTTCATTAATGCACTCCAAGGTATCTCATCATTAAGTCCCCTGGTGTCTGTAGATAATCGATGTACCCATCTTTGTTCTTTCTGAAATAGTGTGTTTTTGGTAATCTTGGGGAATGTTTCAAGTACCACCCATTTCAAGGTATCTGGCGAGTGATTCTTTTCAATAAAGTGTGAACACATTTTAGTATTAGTCTTTCGGCAACGAATGTTGCTTCGGTGTTCAGTAATGCGTATTTTAATCGGTCGGGTCGTCATCCCTATGTAATACAATCCGCAGGGACAAGTGATCATGTATATGCAGTTTGGTGTGTTACAGTTGGTATGAGCCCTCCGTTCCCAGGTGAAGGCATTAGAAAAAGTGATGATCTTGTGTACGGAAGTGAAGGAGCATACTGTGCATGCCCCACAGGGGTAATGGCCCTTAACCGGTGGTAGATCCCATAAGGTCCTTTGTAAGACTGGTGTTACTGTCTTGGGTCTAGTGTGTGTCAACATCTCTTTTAAATTGCGTGAGCGTTTAAAAGCAAAGCGTGGTAAAGCTAAGTTCATGGTACCCGTGTTTAACATGGCCCAGTGTTTCTTCACTACCTTGCTGAGTGTGTTGGACGCAGATGTAAAAGTAGTGACACAGGTGAGAGTATCATCAGAGGTTTTCACTTTTTGTTCTAAAAGTACTTCACGATTGTTGTTCCTCGCTCTTTTCTACTGAGAGCAACATTTCGTGCAGGGTACTGTCGTGCTTTTAGTCTTGTTGCCAGAGCTTCTGACTCCAGTTTATAATCTTCAATCTCACTGCAATTCCTTCTCACCCTTAGGAATTGCCCAAAAGGAAGGTTTTCTTTTAGGGCGCGGGGGTGGTGGCTACTAAAAAGTAGCAGACTGTTGCGATCAGTAGTTTTCCTGTATAAAGTAGTTCTTAGAGTCCCTTGTTCAAGTCTAATCATGAGATCTAAGAAGGGTATCTCATGTTGGGAGACTGTGCTGGTGAATCTCAAGTATGGATTCAGTGTATTCATCCAGCTGCAAAACTCTGCGCAGGATGTCGAATTACCTGACCAGAAGATAAGGATGTCGTCTATGTATCTCTTCCATAGACGTATGTTGGAGCGAAAAGGATTAGAATCATGGAAGATGCGTGCTCCCTCAAAGGCCGCCATATACAGGCATGCCACACTGGGGCGAAGGTACTCCCCATGGCAGTACCTTGTGTCTGATGGTATAGCTGTCCTTTGAATTCGAAGAAATTCTCAGTCAAGGCCAGTGAAGCGCACTCAAGTATAAAACTGGGTGGTGTCATGGAATCCATAGGTGCCAAACAGAGTGCCTCCTCCACCACTTCTAGTGTTGCTCTCTGCGGGATGTTAGTGTAAAGTGCTTCAACATCTAGGGTGATGAGGAGGTCAATGTTATTGGTGGATTGGAAATCAGAGAGTATGCGTAGTACATCAGTTGTGTCCTGTATATACGATGGGATTTGCTTAACCAGTGGTTGCAGAAAATAGTCGCAAAATTGCGACAATGGCTCGAGCACAGAGTCTATTCCTGATACAATGGGGCGGCCAGGCACTGGTGAAAGCCCCTTGTGTATTTTAGGTAGTATATAAAAATACGGTATCTTAGGGTCTTTTTTATAAGAAACGCAGCCTCTTTCTTACTGATCCAACATTGAGTCTCTGCTGAGTACACCAGTGTGGATATTGTGGTAGTGAGGCGTGTAGTAGGATTTATAGCAATGGGCGTGTAGTATCGCCGGTCGCTCAGTTGTCTCAGGCACTCGTTGTCATAATCAGTGGTGGCCATAATCACTGTGGCCCCACCTTTATCCGCTTGTTTGATAGTAATAGAGGAGTCATTCGCCAGAGATGTGACTGCTGTCAGCTCATCCCTGGTGATGTTGCTCCAATGTTTCCATGTGGTTTCCTTTTCTAAATCTTTTAGAACGGCCTGTTCAAAAGTCACCACCTCGTGTGGTATCATGCTGGTGTTGGGAGTAAACGTGGAAGGGTTATGAAGGCCGGAGTCGTTCCTTTCAGGGGTGGGAGTCCCATCGAAGAAGGCTCTCAGTCGTATCTTGCGAAAGAATTTGTGTAATTCGCAGTGTTGTTTAAAGTGGTCTATTCTGGGTGTGGGAACGAATCCCAGCCCTTTTTGAAGGACTCTATGTTCTGTCTCAGTGAGAGGTCTGGGGGAAAGGTTCACAACTAGGTTCTCTTCTTTGTGTGGCTCCGGGTTTCCACCACCCGTTGTTGTGGTTCCTCCCACTGCACTCTCTTGTCTTGTGGGTTGCCTCTTCTTCGCCCGCGCCCTTTGCCCCAGCCTCTGCCTAAAAAAGGTTGGCTCATGCCTGGTGGACAAAAGGGGTGCGGGCCTTGAGGAAACATGGGATATTGCCAGTACGCAGGACCCTGGTACTGTGGCATGGGGAATCCTTGAAAGCCTTGTCGACCGCCCCTCCTAGTAGAGTTGTGATTCCAGTTTTCAGCGCTAGAGTCGCTGTTACTGGATGATCCCCTTCTGGTGGAGTTAGAACTTGTATCTGAGATGTTATTGGTCTCAGGGGGGACAAAGTCCTGTCTCAAGTATGGGTACACTTTCTCCTTATCAAATCTCCGGATATCTTTTTGTAGTTTATTCACTTTCTGTTTCATAAGGTACTCTCTATGTTCTGTGATCTCATTATTTAGTTCTGTTAGTTTGGTTTTGAAACTAGCCGATGGCATGGCACTTTTCAGGGTACTCTCTGCTAATTGGATCCGGGCCAATAAGTCATCAGCTAGTCTTTTAGCAGTATTGATTATTAGTATAAGAAGATCTCGTGTGCACTTCCATGAGACTTGGGACCATTCTATCTTGAATGTTCCATCCTCTAAAAAAATCAGAGGGAAATTTTTAATAAGTCCGTTAGGTGCTATATTAGCCCTCAGATATTCTGTCATCAGGGCTCCATGTAAAGTAATCCTAACCCATTCTCTTCTCATAGATACAAGGGATTGCCAATCCTCCGATTGGCTCCCTGTTGCTACACCTCCTTCTGTACCCAGAAGAGGCGGTGCCCTCAGTATCTCTGCTGCTATGTCATCTCCATAACTCAGACCTTGTCCCTCCATTGCGTGGAGAGCAGGTGCGATGGGGTGGTGGGTGGAAAGTCAGTGACTAAAAATGCTCCAGGGACACTCACCCTATTGCGGCAGTGCCTCAAAAGATAGTTGGGGGACAACAATCGTTTTACCCACCAAGAGAAAGTCCCACGGGGGTAGCCCGTGCTGATAATGATGATCAAGAGAAAGGGACAGTGGGCTTTTTTAAGGAGGTCCAGCATAAGGGCCCAGAGACACGGTTTAAACAAAAAAGTTATGCTGTTCCTACAAGATGTAGGCCAAAAAATAAACGAAGGAAGAGGAGAATAACTGGACCCTAAAGGTTCACAGTTGGGAATCCATATGATTGGATTATATTGCCCTCACACACCTTCTCAGGTGTCATGCTTCATCATCGGGCTGCTCCTCGTCGGGTCGGCAGGTGCAATACCCGACGGGCTCCCTATAGTAGGGGCACTTTCTCGGAGATCTTTTCCAATTGCCGATGGGTGAGGTGGGAGTGAGGGCGCTAATGTGTGTAGATGAGGGTGTAAGTAAGTGAATCTAAAATAGGGTTGGGAGTACTACCGATAACAATTTTAATCAAGGAGTCTCCTACCCTAACTAAAAACAAAAAACTATAAGGCGCTGTGCTGAATATTATGCCTCAGATCATGGTGCTCTTATAGATGGTAGGTCAACATGTTTCACGCCTCTTGGATATTCTATGGGCGATTCGTCAGGACCGGGATGAAATTCTATCTACAACTTTAAAGCAAGTGACGTGGTTACACACTCACATCACCATATGACTCAATAGTCAAATACCTGGTTATACAGGAACTACCTATAGACAGAAAACAAAATGCATCAATTTGACAATATTGAATAGCTGTCATCTCAAATCTTCCTTGTGAATAGTGGCCCTCAATACTTGTGGTGAGCATGAACCACAAATTATTAAAAACAGAGTGAGTTAAAATTGAATTGTCACATCGTGAACAACCGAGGTGAATAAAGGTGGACTTCACCCCTTGTGGCACACAGTGACATCGCAGAGAGACTAACAACACTCACCCCAAATTCAAGGAATGTCCAGGTATCACAGTACCCGGTAGGTTCACACACAAGGAGTTCCTCATGTGCTAATGTGGTCATGGAGAAAACATAGAGAACATGGGGTTAATAGTACAGTGACAAACATCCATCTTGCCACTGATATTCGTGCTCGCGCTTCATCTCTGTCTAACTGACTGAGTGATACCGATCAATGCAAGTAAGTACTCATTAGGGGTTACTGAGCTGTGTAATGACATCCACTGTTTAAAAACTGTGCAGCGTAATGCTTATCTCAGAGAGTGAGTCACTGGCGTGTCAATAAAGATGTCGATTCCGTGGTTGGCAAGAAGGAATCACGTAATCTGTACGATGCTGCTTACATCATGAACGGGTAATCACACCTGTCTTAAGCGTTACTGAGTGGCGTGTACATGCGAAATTACCGGCTACTCGCGGCGGACATTCTCATATTCTAAATTGCAATCACACAGCACTAACGCGAGATATTTCTTATGCCATGTGTTCTGTTGCGCATATCCATTCACACCCATTCAAGCTCAAAGTAAGTAAAGGATCGCCTAGCAAGCAGGACGGTTACTGGGCTGTGTATTAGCATCCGCTGCTTGAAAACTGTGCGGCGTAATGCTTATCTCAGTAAGTAAGTCACTAGCGTGTCAATAGAGATGTCGATTCCGTTGTTGGCAAGAAGGAATCATGCAATCTGTAAGTAAAGGATCGCCTAGCATGCAGGAGATGCATTGTCCCAAACTACTCACTTGTATGCCTGTAGCACGTCGTCTGTACACCTACCCACTGCTACCGGGACCGGGTGGTGAGGCCATGTTGGTTCACGGAGAATTTAAACCATATCCGGTGGGCGGGGCCATGCGTATCAATTGCGACGTCTAGTGCGTCAGGCATTATTTTGGGGGCCATATTGGAAAGAGAATCTTGAAGTGTAAGGAAACGGCGGCCATCTTAGAGTGATGTTTACAAAGATGTCTCAAAAGGCATGTATATATCTGTGAGAGTTTATCAATTACGATGTCTAGTACGTCAGACATTGTTTAGGGGGCCATATTGGAGAGATCTGTCCTCATATTACCTCCTGGGCACTGGAAAAATAGGTCAAATCCACCTGTGGGCTCTATGATGTCCTGCTCAAGCAGATTATTGAATTCACGCTTGATCTGCTTTTGAACATTGACTTGATACCTTTATAGAGCTGGCCACGGGCTTTACAGATTCATCAGTATGCAGGTGTGGCTAGCAATTTTTTCGATTGCCCATACCTTTGAAAAGATCTGGAAACTGCATTCCTACACCATTTTCTTCCAAGGATTTTGCTCTGGCAACAAAGCCGCAGAGGACCTGCAGAAGGCCCAGTTTCACCACAGAGCTGAAACTCAACAGATGGCCTTTGTCAGCAGCTGCTTTGACGACTCAGAAGTCAAATGACCTTCAGGGAACTGCATAAAAACACCATCTGTAAGCTTTTGCACAACTTATAGACTCATGGAATACAAAGCTGCACTTGCGTCATTAAGGTATAGCTGCTCAGTAGACATTAGCGCCAGACGATGCTTTCTAGATCCTCTGTGCCCGGCTTCTCTCTGTTCTTCCCCTTCCTCCGAGCTTCCTTTTTGTGTGTCCCAAGTTTACGAGGCCCATAGAGGGCGACCACCTCACTCCAGGTCATCAGACATAATCCTTGGCTTTAAACCGAAAAAAGTCAGTGGCATGAGGTTTATTAGATTAATCAGCTCAATGGAAGCAAGCTAAGACCACAAGACCCAGAATGCATTTTGTCTCTACATTAAAGACCAGAAGTGGAAACATTACCCGAAATGATGTAGCCACCCTAGGCCTGTGTGTCAGCCAGGATGCGTTCTGTGTGACACACTGTACAACTTTACAAACTTCAACCCACAGGGGTAGAAGAAGAGGTTGCACAACCAGTCTCACACAGTTTATGGATGTCAGCCGCATTCAGGGTTAAATCCATGCTAATTAAGGCTCTGACCAGCAGTTGGGAAGAGCACTGTCTAGAAGTATCATTTGGAGAAGGTCTACTCTCTGAATATGGCTCCTTGACTTGAGACAGAAGACTTCCGGTACCCGAAGAGTTAATGTTTAGAAGAGGCACAGTTGTGTCTTGTCAAGTCAGACTCTTTTGGTGTGATTTGCACAATGGCCCAACGCACAGTGACAGGCTGACTGGAAGGGACAGTACTCACTTGAAGTGCCCCCAGATTGGTAAGGGGCACTTAACAAGTTGGTTTGAGTAGCAGCAGTAATCCCTACATGCTGCAGCATCAACTCTATACCTCACTTGGCTGGTTGCATCTTTCTTGGATCTGTGTGGGGTCTGAAAACTGCCCGAATGCTAGCTAGGGCCATATCATGACCCCTTTTCTACACTGCGCTGGCGCAGAAGGGATCTATGCATTTTGCTTTGTTTTGGTGCCTTACGCGCATACATTAACTCGAAATACCTCCGCGGTGGTGCATGTTTTGCTGACACCAAAGCTTGGGACCATTAAGAAGCAATTACTGCCCTCTGTTTCTAAGACAGCAAAAGTAATGCATAGAACCCTTCTGCACCGGCGCAACGCAGAAAACTGAATTACAATAGGACCGCTGATGTCTTCTCTCATGAGGTCGATAAATACGTTTTGGATACTTCTACCTGCAGATTCCTCCCCCCAGAAGTGGCATCATATGACGTCACTGAAGCCATAAAGCGCCTACCCCAGCACAGCAACTTCAGTTCCCTTTTTTCCACACCTTCGACGCGGATCCAGAGCTTGCTCTTTTCTGAGAGTCGTGAGTTTTTTCTGACTAAAAACGTGTTTTTACAGTGCTCTGTCCCCGCACAAGGTCTCAAGCTTAAAGCCCTACCAGGACTTCGAGCGACAGATGCCCCCCACTGACCCACATTGTATGGTGCCTGGCTTCGGATCTTAATTCTTGGGCCTGTTACTTTTGCCTCCGAATGAATTCGAGCTCCATTAAGGAGATCAAGGCCTTGTTTTTTATGGCTAAGACCCATGATGACCGAAGGAGTCTTTTACATTCAAGACCCCGATTTAGGTTACCTTCTTCCCACTCTTTGGAAACCAAGCAATCTGAAGACTGAAGTATCCTAGGCAACCTGGGTTTCCCACATCGTTACACTGTTCCTGCAGTCTGAAATGGCAGGCCTGCTGTCAGTAGTTTACTTGGGTCACTCAGGGTGCACAAACAGTGCTGTGAGCCATTTGGACCCCATGCCATGGGTACCACTGGTACCATATACTATGGACTTATAAGGGGTGTCTGACATATATTACAAGCAGAGCATTGACTTTGCCACATATGGTGAGGGCAAAGTCGAACTGGAGCAGTTTACACTGCTCCTGCAGTCTGCAATAGCAGGCCTGTTGTCAGTAGTTTACTTTTGTCACTCAGGGTGGCAAGAGCAGTTGTGCAAGCCCTGGGGACCCCTTTACCACCCATGCCCTAGGTGCCACTGGTACCATATACTAGGGTCTTATAAGGGGGAGGTAGAGTCCTTGTCAATTGGTGATGCCAATTTACACATAGGGAGAGAGCACTGGCACTGGTGTCTGGGCAGCAGACTCCAGTGCACTATCAGAGTAATAACCATTACCATTGGAGCAAAAAGTGGGCGGTGACCATACAAAAAGGGCCCTTTCCTAGAAGCCTGTTGTGCCAAATCCAGCACCTGTCTTCCCGACTCCGCTGGTGCCGGCACCCTTCCAATCAAATCCTTCAATGCCACAGCTTCTGGAGTTCCTGATGCCGGGCACAGATCCAACAGCGTTCTTCAACGCGATGCTCTGCATCTTCGCCAGAGCTTCGAACCCTTCAGGAGCACATTCTCAAATTGGACTCCATGTTTCTGCATATGGCATCATATGCCGCAGCCCCATTGGCTCCAATGTTGTCCCCAACCTTTACACGAGTGGCAAACTTCATTATTCCACCATTAACATTGTGGCCAGCACTGCCACAGGAGTCCTCAATGCTACCCCCACTGGAGCCACATTCTGAGCCATTGGCTCCTGCTCTACTGCCTCTTTCTCCTCCGACAGAGCCCCTGTCACAGAATAGATCTAGAAGAGATGCTCTGAGGCTGATTGATGAGGAGAACTACAGGTAACAAATCCATAATATTTTTGGCTCAGATTGTGACCCTTTAAACCTCTAACCATATGTTGATGAGGAGGCTGAAAACCATTACAAAATACCTGAGTTGTCCTCCGCCAGTGGCTTAGATACTTTACCGAAGATGGGCATGGAGTTCGTGCTGGGACTCCATCTCCTGAGGTCGTGTCACTTCATTCAGTAGTTAAAAAGACTGAAGAGGTTCTTCACTTGCAACTGCCAACAGTGGATGTTAAAGCAAATGTCCTCAATGAAGTTCTTCTCCCTGCCCAACTAAGTTCATAACCTCTATTGCCTCTCAATGAGGTCTAACTAGGCCCTATCCTAGTGGTATGGGAGAAACCATCATCTGCTCCAGCGGTCAACCGTCTAGTGGCCAGACGCTACTGTCCCCCTCCTGGAGATCCTTCATTTCTTTCTACCCACTCCTCATCAGAGAGCCTAGTGATCCAAGCTTCATGTTCTTCAGTGTAGTCACGAGGCACGTCCCCACTGCCACACTGGACAGAGAACACAAGAGACTAGATTGAAGCATGGGGGAAGAAGATGTTCTCAGCAGGCAGTATGGCCCTACAATCTTTGAATGGCAATTTTTCTTCTGGCATGCTATGTGCATATGACATCTCCCAGTAGAGTATGGGACCACTTTCAGAAGGTTCATAATGGTGGCCAGGATGCTTCTACACATATAATGTTGGACATCGACACAGTGGGTTTGTTGGCACAGTTTCTGTCAGACGCCATGTCTAGCTTAGAACCTTGAACTTCTCAACTGATTTGCATGCCAACTTAATGGACCTGCCTCTCGATGTCATGAGATTACTTGGTGAAAAGGTGAATGCGGCCTTGGAGTGGGTTAAAGCCAGCAAGGCCGCAGCTCGCTCCACAGGTCTCCAGCAAGTACAGCACCAACAGGATTGCAGACAATTTCACCATTTTCAGAGATTCTCCATGGGTTTCTCCCTTTGACAGAGGCAATTCTACTGGCCTCAGGAGCAACAGCCCCAAAACTCGCTGGTCTGCCAATACAGAGGCAGAGGTAAGGGCAGTGGATTTGCTCAGCAACCCTCCTCATCCTCTTCCCTCACCCCATAGGAAAGCAGTCTTAGTTCTATGTCACTATCACACTTGAAGCCTTTGGGAGGGCACATGTCCTTCTTTCTGCTGGCCTGGAAGGCATTACTTCAGACTACTGGGTCCTTCAAATTGTGGAAAGAAGTTACACCCTTCCCCCAGGCTCCGCACCCATTTCCCTCCCCTCCTTCCTCCCCTTCTCAATAACATCTGGCCACTCTTCAGAGAGAAGTGGCAGCCCATTTACAGAAAGGAGCAGTGAAGCTAGTGCCGGAATAGGAACATGGCCAAGGTTGCCACTAATGCTATGTCCTTGTGCTGAAGAAGGATGGCGGGCTGCGCCAAATCCTGGAACTCAAGGAGTTGAACTTCTTCCTCAAGAATGAAATGTTCGAAATGCTGACCCTTGCACAGGTGTTACTGCCATTGGAAACTGGAGACTGGATATTGACGTTTGACCTGCAGGATGTGTACGGCCACATCCCAATTGTGCAGTCTTACCTGAAGTATTTTGATTTGTGGTAGGTTCTACACACTACCAGTTTGTAGCACTCCCCTTTGAATTAACATTGGCACCTTGAATCTTCACCAAGGTGATAACAGTGGTCGCGGCCCATCTCAGGAGGTTAGGCATTCCAATTTTCCTGTACCTGGATGACTGGCTAATCAAAGCAATCTGCAGTTGACAGCATCTCTGCTGTTTGACCTGAGTTTTTCGTTGAGCGAGCCCAAATCTCACCTGTGGCCTTCCCAACTGCTCCAATTCATAGGGTCAGTACTGGGCACCACCCTTCTCTGTGCCTTTCCTCCACCTCAGAGGGTTGCTGATATACAAGAGATGGTCCTGTCCTTCCACCAAGGTACACAAGTTCCAGCCCTGAAGGTCCTAAGATTCCTATGTTTGCTCATGTTGTGCATTCTCCTAGTCACACATGCATGTTGGCCTTGCAGTGGTGCCTCTGCAGGCAGTGGCTACAATAAAGGTGAGACTTGTCGTACTCCATTGTGATTTCCCCCAGGGCTGGGGTTAAATTGGTATGGTGGAGTAATGAGGAGAACTTGACCTGTGGGATGGCCTTCACTCCCTTCCCCCCCCTCCCCTCCCCCAACCATGAAGCCCACCTGGAAATCAGAGGCTTGTAGTCTCTGAAGGAGCAGGCTCTTCATATCAGCTTGCTGGGATGGCTGACAATTAGACTGGTGCTCAAGGCCTTCCTCCCCTCCATCCAAGGTTGGTTGTCCAGATCTTGACGGACAAGTTGACATCAATGTGATATGTCAACAAGCAAGAGGGAGTAGGGTCACACAACCTTTACTTGGAAGCATTGAGACTGTGGTCGTAGGCACCCCGCCAAGGGATCTAGTTCACCCCCAATCACCTAGTGGGGTCTCTGAATGTCAGAGCTGACTGCCTGAACCGGTGGTGAATTCTGTCAGAGGTAGTCCACGATATCTTCCCCCAGTGGGGCACTCCTCAGGTGGACCTGTTTGTCTCATCAGACAGTGCTCAATGCCAGCAGATATGTAACCTCCAGTATCCATTGAGGGGAGCATTGGGGAACGTTTCAGTTGAAATGGAATTTTCCACTGCATTACAGGTTTCCTCCTATACCCTTGATTCCTCAGGTTCTGAGGAAGATTTGCCACAACCGTGCCCAAGTCATTTTCATAACCCTGGATTGGCACAGAAGGGTGTAATACGCAGATCTGCGGCACTTCTCTGTGTCCCCCGCTCAAGCTGTCATTCAGAACGGGCTTGCTCTCCCAATCAGAGGGTATGGTGCTACAGTCCAATCTCCAGAGCCTCCACCTGCATGCCTGGAGTTCGAGCAGGACATCTGAGCTGCCACTAGAGGTGGTGGGCCTCATCCTTTCAGCGCATCACCCCTTCACGAAGTTGGTCTACTCTGGCAAATGGAGCATCTGTGTTGCTTGATGCGCAAAAATTCGAATCGACCCTTAGCAGGCCAAATGTTCTCAGGTTTTTCAGTTTGCACTATCCCTTGCTCAGCAGGGTTGTGCTGTTGGCACTGTCAAAGGATATTTAGCGACTTTGTCAACTTTCCTCTATCTTCCATACTAGCCATCCCTTTTTAAGTCTCCAATTGTTATGTATTTTTTAAACAAATCTGTATCCTCCAAACCCTTTTGTTGTTCCCCTGTGGGACTTTAATATAGTGTTGACTTTTCTTATTAGGACCCCGTTTGAGACCCTGCACATTTGTCCCTTGAGGATGTTGACGTTGAAAGCTATCTTCTTAATAGCCATTACATCGGCCAGAAGGGTAAATGAGCTGCCAGCTCTGATTTTTATTCCTCCCTTCACTACCTTTTTCCTGGACAAGTTAGTGATACGAACAAGGGCTGCTTTCCTGCCAACGGTGGTCCCTCCCATCCACTTAAACCAGTCTATCACTCTCCCAACCTTTTATCCTCCACCCCCATTCAATGAAGGAGGGGAAGAGCTTAAATAGGTTGGATCCTAGGCGGGAGATCAAATTCTACTTGGACCGCACAAAGAATATAAGACTGGATGACAAACTCTTCGTCAGCTATTGTAGTGTCAAGAAGGGTAAAGCGATGCAGAAAAGAAAATCTTTCCAGATAGACCAGCTTCTGCATCAAAACCGGCTATGCATTAACAAAGGCGTAATCTCCGGAAGGGATCGGGGCTAATTCCACTAGGGCTAAATCCATCACTTCCGCTCTTGCAAAATGGGTTCCAAATCACAGACATATGCAAAGCAGCCACATGGTCATCGCTGCATAGTTTTGCCAAGCATTACTGCCTGGATTCAGAGCCACATAGAGATGGCTCCTTTTTCCAGATCCATCTTGCAGGTTTTTCTTTTATAACTAGCCATTAACCTTCCTCCTAGGTTGGCTACTGCTCAACAATGTACTCTACATTGGAGGAATCTGCAGGTAAGAGTATCCATCGGAAGAAAAAGTTACTTATCTGCAGTAACAATCTTTCTGATGGATGCTCTATCTACCTGCAGATTCCTCACCAACCCACCGCCTCCCCTTTTGATGGGTTGTTATAGGGAAAGTTAATAAGATCCTAAATAAGAATATTTAGGCACTTGACTTGTTTATCGACGCTGATCCATCTGTTTGTCTTGAAGGCTTGGAAAAAATGGATGGAAACGGACGTTGCTGCGCCTAAATGGTACGGTGATGTCATATGATGCCACTTCCAGTGTTGAGAAGAAGCCAGTGCCCCCTATTGGTGATGTGAGAGCTTTGAAATTTCCGGAGCCAGTCTGATGCCTGGGATAATTCTGCAGGTACAGGAATCTGCAGGTAGATAGAGTATCCACCAGATAGATCATTACCGCAGGTAAGTAACTTTTTGTTTAGGTAAGATATTTTACTGAGAAAAGCAACAAAACTAAAACCATACTGCAGTTTGTGTATCAATCCCGTGAACTGTGACCTCCCAAACCAGGATAATTGGGCACAAGGCCATGATGTGATCTGCACAGAGGTTGTGTAATAGCATGAGTGTTCCATTTCTCCATCTGTGCATCAAACAGTCTTCCCTCATTCACTTTAAGGAGGGGAGAGGTGGTGTTGATTCCATATTGTCTTTTCTTCAGGATGCAGAGTAATTACAAGTGAATTCCAGTAGGATCATGGGTTATATTCTGTAAAGGATACTGACTGGCAAAGGTGTGGAGAAAATAGAAGCCTGCGCAGTCGTGTATGAATGTGAGTGAGAGGCATGGACTGAAATATGGTCTTAGTAGCAACATTTTTAAGAATGGTGAAAGGGAGAGGAGCATAGCAGCGTAAGTGTGTGTCCAGGAGGATTGTACCATACACAAAGAGCAGTGGACCCTTACAAGATACCCTTACCACCACATGCACAATGGGCGTTATGAGCTTTTTAGATTTTCCAACGAGCAAGCACAGGGTGGAAGTTGGTGTTTTTGGGAAGTGAATACGCTCTGGTTACTTCAGAGTTCCCCCTCGGGTCCCTGGCATTAACTAGTTGATGTTGCTTTACAGCTAAAAGAAAAGTAGACCTCACTTGTCTGGAAATTGAACTTCTATAAAAGGCTCCTAGAGGATACTGTAGAGGAGTCTCAGTCAATGGATTGATGAAAGATTCATTGCTTTCTTGAAACACTTAAGTTCCAGGCTTCAATTTTTGAACATTGTTAAAGATTTGTCTGCTACCCTAATGCTTGATAACGTAACAGAATATAACTTATGTGTGAGAAAGTGGATTATCAGTTGGAGTGATTGAGAGATCTCACCAAGTAATAATGTCACTATTCTGTATCTAGTCCAGATAGTTGCTTTAATTTAAACCCCAGCTCAGTTCTGGGTGGCTGTGGCACAGAGCAGGCAGGCTTCATTCAATGGAACAAGTGTAAAGCATTTATCATTACCAAAACAGTGAAGTTGGAAACAATGCAATAAAAAGCACACTCTAATTTATTAAAATAGTATACATTTTAATAAACAGATACCAAAATGACACAAATTGAATGTAGGGAGCAGGAGCTATGTTTTTTAGAAGTTTTAAATTAAAATTGCACCAACTGCGGTCATCTGGTTGCACTTGACATACACCTAGGCATGAGTTAAGGCTCAAAGTGTTGGAGCTCCAGTCAGATACAACAACCATGTTTGTCCCTGCTTGGAGTTTTACCTTCTGACTTAGTCTCTGAAATAAAAGTCGAAGATCCTTAGTGGAGCAAGGCAGCTAGCTGTGCTGAGATGAGTTTCACGAGGCTGGATAGTCATCGGATGCTGAAGCAGTTGACTTTTGGTGGGAATGTGCAGGGGGGAGAAATTCAAAATTCGTGGCTAAGGAAGGTTCTTTGTCGGCAGGATACCTTTGGCACCTTTGCCCGGTGAAGATTTTTACCTTCAGATTTGAAGCTCTGATTCCTTCAGCGGGACAAGGCTGCAAGCTGTAGCCGAACAGGGCTCCTTAAGGCCGGATAGCTTCTCCACTATGTCCTATAAAACAGATTTGTGCTGCGGAAAACCTCCAAGCAATAACAAGCTGACTCTTTGGCCCAGTGGCAACGCTCCTTCATCGGATTGACTTGGCAGGTTGGCCCAGTCTGTCAGTTCTTCAGGCAAAAATCCTTGAAAAGTGATCTAAGTCCCAGCTTTTGGGAGGAGTACACTCTAACACTTCTCCAAGGGTCAAAGGACCTTGGGAGCCAGGACTCACTCCTGGGGAAGCCACTTGCGAGATCGATGGCAAATCCAGTTGGAACTGGTCAGCTGGGCTCTTCAGAAATGTGGGCTTCTTGCAGCTTTTTGCGACTCTGTGGCTTACCAGGAAGCTAGCCAACTAGCCCTTGAAGTCCACTCTTCTGTCTTGGGTTCAAGTGAGAGGCCTGTCCAGCCATTGGGGTCTCTCTCCATAGGTAAAACTGCAGGCACAGTCCTTCTTTTGAGTTCCAGTCCTTTAGTTCAGCAGGCACAGTCCATTCTTCTGTCTTCCACAGGTCGAGCAGTATTCTGAAGAGGGTCTGCAGGGATGCCAATTTATCCTTGGCACTAGCTTGTGGAAATGGGAGACTCCCTGTCCAATACGGGAAAAAATCTTGGACCGCCCTACCCACTTCGACATCACCTCCTGGGGGGTTGGTACTAAATCAATTGATCAATCATTAGAGTTGTAGAGCGCGTCTTGTCACTCGTGAGGGTATCCAGGCGCTGGCAGGGTCCAGTTGATTAGCCAGGTCTTCCGGGACTTTCAAAACTCTGAAAGAGATTCGGAGGTCCGTAGATGAATGGGTAGCTCATTCCATGTCTTCACTGCTAGGTGGAAGAAGGAGCGACCTCCCCATCTGCTACATCTAATGCGGGGGGTGAGAGTTAGAGAAGGGGATGCGGAGGTGTCTGGTGGGCTGATGAAAGATCAGGTGGTGGCTCAAGTAAGCAGGTACGCTGTTGTGTAGGGCCTTGTTTGCACGGATCAGGAGCTTGAACTGGCAACTTTTCTGTACAGGGAGCCAGAGGAGTTCCCTGAGGTAGGCGATGGTATGGGTTCGTCTAGGGATATCCAAAACGAGTCTGGCTGCAGCATTCTGTATGGTCTGTAGTCAGAGGTCAGCTGTGATCCCTGAATAGAGAGTGTTGCCGTAGTCCAGTAGGCTTGAGATGAGGGCCTGGGTGATGGTGCGTCTTGAGCTTTGGGATAGCCGTTTGAATATCTTGCGTAGCCTGTGAAGGATGAAAAAGCAGGAGGAGGAGACGGATTTGACCTGAGTTATCATATTTAGCTTGTTGTCCAGAATGATGCCTATGTTCCTAGCATGGTTGGGGGTAGGAGTAGGTCCTAGTTCTAAGGGCCACCAGGATGTGTCCCATGTGGAGCTTGTATTTCCGAAAATCAGTACCTCTGTCTTGTCCGAGTTGAGCTTCAGGCAGTTGTCCTTCACCCAGTTGGTCACATCTGTTGTGCAATTGTGGAAGTTGGTCTTGGTGTTGGTGGTGTCTTTGGAGAGGGAGCGGATGAGTTGTGTGTCGTCAGCATAGTATATGCTGTTGAGTCTTGGTTTTGGCGATGCTGGCCAGAGATGTCATATAGGTGTTGAAGAGGGTGGGGCTGAGCGAGGATCCTTAGGGTACTCCACAGATGATTTCCTTGGGTTTGAGGTGAAGGGGGGAAAACACTTTTTTGCATTCTCCCGGTGAGAAAACAGGTGATCCATTTTAGAGCGGCTTCTTGGATGATTATGTTGTGCAACCTTGTGATGAGTGTGTGGTGGGAGACCGTATCTAAGGCTGCTGAGAGGTCTAGGAGGATCAGAGCCGCAGTCTCTCCTCGGTTGGATGTCGTCGGTAGCTGCAATGAAGGCTGTCTCTGTGCTGTGGTTGCTGCGGAATCCGGATTGGGAGGAGTCGAGTAGGAGGTTCCATTCCAAATGTGAGGAGAGTTGTTGGTTGATGGCTTTTTCTAATACTTTGGCCGGCAACGGGAGTAGGGAGATTGGTTGGTAGTTGTTGAGTTCTCTGGGGTCTGCTGATGGTTTCCTTAGTAGGGCGTTGACTTGTGCTTGTTTTCAGTCCTTGGGGAAGGTGGCTGTGGCAATTGGGGTGTTGAACAAGGTGGTGAGTATAGTATGTGGCTGATTCGCCTAGGTGGAAAATGTAGTGAGGGCTGGGTTGGTTGGGGTTGGAGAATTGTTTGACGATGTAGAAGAGTTCTTTGCTGTTATTGGAGCTTGATTTGATGTGTGAGGCTAAGGCCTTTTTCTTCGATTCTGTCAACTAAACAATCCCACAGTGCATCTCTTTGCCCAAACCAAGATGTCAGAACCCTTCTTGCCTGGGACGGAGCTCTGGACACACCCCTGTGGTGTGTCCAGTATAATGAGCAACTACTCCTGGAAAACCAGTTCTGCAATAGGTTTCCCCTCCACTGGCCTTGGTGCCACTCTGGCTATTTAGACAATGGCAGGGGCAGGCCTAGGTGTGTGTGTCACATCTGCCTATCAAGGAAGCTGCCACTTTGAAGCTTGTACAGTTGGTTTTCTCATCCCCCCCCAAGTCATCCTGCCAGGAGGTAGTCACACCTCCTCCCAGTCAAGTCCCTTTTGTTTCTCTCCCTGAGAGCAAATCACACCTCTCGGCAAGGTACCAGGTGACAGTTGGGGATTATCTCAGAAAGGTCTACTAGAAGAGGGTTTAGGCTGGAAAATGACAACTTTCTAAATGTGGCAAATTCAAAATATTAATTTTAAATCTGACTTTATCATCAGTTTGGATTTTAAATTACTATTAATTTGAGTGGTTGAGCAATGGTTTTATCTATTTCTAAACAGAATTTATACATTATAAAGTGTTATAATGTAACTCAGTTCTTTTTTCTGGGAGAGGCAGCCTTGCCACAAAAGCGACATTGGAGATTTTTCACTGTCAGGACATTTAAAACTTAAGAACACTTTTTAAATACCATGGTCCCTGCCCTATGGGCGTTTAGGGCCTACCATAGAGAGGACGTACCGTATTAAAAAGGAAAGTTTAGGCCTGGTGTAGGAAGCTTGCTCTTTATATGATATACCACTAAGTGGTTATATCGTGCAAAATAGACCAGAGATTCCCCCAGAAGTGTAAAGAGCTCAATGTAAACCCAAAGTGCTCTATTTGTGGTAGCGTGGTCGAGCAGCTTTAGGCCTAAAACAGAGGAGTGTAAGACATTTGTTATACACACATAGACCAATAAATGACACACAACTCAAAAAGTTGATCCACACCAATTTTAGAAAAATAGGCTTCTATCAAGTTTTATTATAAGACCAAGATGTATACAAAAAGGTAAGTACGTTTTTCAGGAAAAATACTTTACACTTTAAAAAGTGGACACTTTGTGCAATTTTCAATCTTTGCAATGTTAACCTGTAGGAGGAAAACAAGAATGTAGTTTTGCAGGTAAGTACTCGACTTACAAATTCAGTCTCCGGGTTCTGGGGTCAAAACCAGGCAGGATTCAAATCAGCACCAAGACTGCACCACCAGCAGCATAGGGGCGGCCAGGTGCAGAGGTCAAATTCAGGGTCAGTCACCCAATGTTAACCAATGGAGATGGGGGGGTAATCGAATTCGCGCTGCTCACAGGTGAGTAAAGCGGTGTCAGGGGTTGATCTCCTTGAGTTAAGGTAAGTACACGAGGCAGCACCAAACCTACACCCTCAGCAGCACAGGGGCAGCCATTTGCAGAGTGCCAACACAGCGTGTGGCGCCCAATGCAATTCTGGTGGTGGTTTTGCGGTTTCTCAGGGCAGATGGCTTTGTTCTCTAAAGTTTCTTCTGTACAGATCTGCTGTCCACGGGAGATCTTGGTGTTTGTCGAAGGCAGGCAGTCCTCCCAAGGCTTTGGAGGTCGCTGGGCTGCAGGATGGATCGTCTTTTGGCGCAGGATCATGGAGGGCTGCAGACAGGTCAGTAGGGCTGGGGCTAAGTCAGTTGTGTCTGTAGTTTTCTCTGCTGGTGCGATGCTGTAGTGTCTGGCTCTTAGGTCATCAGGGATCTGATTACAGGGTCTGGGGGTGCCACCTAAATGCTAGATTTAGGGGTGTGACAGGGACCAGTGGGTTTCTTACCTGCGGTGTCTGCACCCTCTATTATGCCACCCTCCTGTGGGAGGGGGGCATAGTCCTAGCCCTGATTGGATAAGTCCTACCATCTTCAAGATGGTGGGCACTGAAAAATGTGCTTCACTTCGCCTACAGCACCTGAGAGGTGGAGTTGGTGAAGGGGGCACACCTCCTATTCTCACTTAGTTTCCCCTCTGGTTCTCCCTCCAAAAGTGGGTGTTTGAATCGGAGGATGCCATCTTCTGCTAGCAGCAGAGGCTGGGGTCACATTACGAAGGCAAGGCCTTTGAAGATTCTCTCTCGAGCACTGTGTCCATCCTGGGGTAGGAGGTGTGACACCTTTGCCCAGGATGGGCTTTGTTTCTGACCTCAGAGAGCAGGGGTTCTCAACCCAGGGGTCCAGAAACATGTCTGGCGGTGGAAGGCTGCCTGCCTTAAGCCAGTCAGAGACCACACCAGGGTTGGTAGGTTTTCAGGGGGCAGCTCTGAGGTGCCCTCTGGGTACATGTTTCAATAAATCCCACACTGGCATCAGTGAGGGTTTATTGAGAGGAGTTGTTTGATACCAAACACTCTTGGGTTCAGTACAGCCATCATGGTGCTGGTGAACTTGAGTTGTTGAGTTTCCAGCCCATGTACTCTCTATGGCTTCTCTGGCACTTACAATATTAAGAATAGACTTTGTAGGGGCATATCTACACATGCGGCTATGTCCACACCTGAGATATAGTGCACCCTGCCTTAGGGCTTGTAAGGCCTGCTAGAGGGGGTGGCTTACCTATACCTTAGAGCAAACACAAGGAAATGATGGACGGAGCACAGAAACTTTTCAGACACTCACCCCCAGTCACAGATCTGGGTTGAATCCATCCTTGTTCTTTAGCTCACTTCGCCACCCCAGTTCAGACACAGCTATATGCAAATCAGTCTTGACCCTGTGCCTCATGGAAACAGTCCAGCCCGAACTGCCAAGCCATGTCTTCCCTGGACCGGAAACAAACATCCTGGGAGCTGTTTCGGGCTAACATCTTACGTCTTTGTTTCCAGGTCAATCCCTTTAGGGAGCTGGCCTACCTCAACAGTTTCAGGACCTGCAACACCTGCAGGAGAAACATCTTTGGCCTGGGCTGCAGTTCAACCCAGGCCTGCTGCTACTATTGCTTTATGCAGATGACATATTGGTTTTCCTTAGG
Organism: Calotriton arnoldi; assembly: GCA_963921515.1. Lineage (NCBI taxonomy): Eukaryota > Metazoa > Chordata > Amphibia > Caudata > Salamandridae > Calotriton > Calotriton arnoldi. Next base: position 479,991 of record CAWUFW010012926.1, read on the forward strand.
CATCCCTCCATGAATTTGCATCCTATTATATAGGAGATCCAAAGATTCGGTCATTTTTTTACTGGTCTTCAAATAAACAGGAGTAAATCCGAGCTCTTTCTGCTGACAGCGTCCATGCAGCAGTTTCATAGCGATTTCCACTTGCAGTGACAGGATGATACCGTCAAGTATCTAGGTATCCATATTCATCGCGATAAGGAGCAGATCCTCTGCCTGAACTATGGTCCAGCTGTGAGTAAGCTAACAACACAAATCGAGAGAGGTGGATAAAATTACTGTTGTCGTTAACTGGCCGAATTGCCACTATTAAAATGGTCATCCTTCCCCGATTTCTCTGTTTGTTAATATTCCTATTCCTCTTACTAACACTTTTTATGCCACATTGCGGGATCTTCTGTTGCGACTAATTTGGGCGGGCCGTAGACCGCGGGTTGGTTGGTGGGCGCTAGTCCTTACCTATGCAAGAGGCGGCTTCGGTGTGCCACACTTTCACCTTTATTATCTGGTTGCTCAGTGTCCATAATCGTACCATTGGTACCATAGAGATGCCAGCCTTCCTTATGATCGTATTGACCAGGACTCTAGGGGGTAATACACCACTGAATGCTATCCTTCCCATGGGGCTACTATTCGACCCCATGGACATACAGCCACTCTCCACTACCTGTTGGGCGTGGCGCCGTCTGATATGCCTACTGAGAATAGGGCAGTTATACTTCCCTGCTCTACCGCTTGCAGACAGCCACTGGCTCCCCCAATGGCAGAAACCATTGTCCAAGCACACACTGAGCAGTTATGCATTGCACAGCACTGGTGATCTGTACCCAGGGGGCCACGCTGTTTCCTGGGCAGAGGACACACGCTTCACCACCGCAACGCTACTCAACAGGTTCATTTTGCATCGTATTCAGAGTGCTTTACGGGCCCAGACCCCGTCATATCCCATTGCTCCTGATTACTTTACCCCCTTCACTCTCCTTATAGAGGATGAAACCGAAGAACATTTGGTCTCCAGGTTGTACCGCGCATGTCTGGATATGTTGTCTACCGCGGATGACCGTCTGCGTGAGGCATGGAGGGAGGACCTACAGCACCCCCTACCAGACGACGTCTGGTATTACTGTTGTTTCCAAACAAAATTAGTCTCCCCAATCACAAACCTAAATTGCTGCACTTTAAATTCCTCCAACGTACTACATGACGCCCAGTCTCATGGCCTTGACATGTCTCAAATGTAGTGCCGAAGACGCAGACTTTTTACTATTTTCATCTAGTATGGAGGTGTCCACACATAAGCAGTTACTAGTTTGACATTTTTACACAGCTCTCCTAAATGGTGGAGGTGGCGCTAACGCCGGAGCCCCTGCTGGTGGTACTGGGATATGCGTATGGCATCCCAAAGGAGTTCTGGCGCTTCGTCGCAATTGCACTTTTATTGGCAAAGCAGGAGATTGTGATATGTTGGGGGCGCGGTTGTTGCCCAACCGCTGCTCAGTGGCTTGAAAGTCTTATAATTTGTGACTCAACTAGTGAGCTATATGCCTTGATGCAGTCACCTGCATCTCGCCCACAAAATATCTAGCAACCCCTTCACATTACTTGCAGCACTCAGACCGGCTGAACAGGAATGATTCCCTGGGGCTCGTGCCTCCATGTCATGTACATAGTATGAATGCTGTTACTGCTTGTCTGCATTTTGTACCATGTTGTTTCTCTCCCCTCTAGATTTACTGAGGTCGCAGCAGACCGATTCACCATCTGGTAATGAATGTCGGATTTGTCACATGGGCATTGCTTTCAGATAATGGTTCAGACCAAATTGTGTAACATGCTTCCTCACTATTTCAGCGGAACAAAATGTGATTTACCGTTCTTTGCTATAACTGCAAACTGTACAATTGTCACTAAACGTGGAGTTGTTTTTGTAATCGAAAATGATAAATAAAAAAGTTCAGTTCCTAACTTACAATACCCCCTTTCTAACTCTTTAGTGTCTTTACCCAATCTTTTTATTTGGGATCAGAGGTGTCCACCTCTGCAATTTCTCACTTAGTCAGGGTAACACTCAACTTACCAAAAGCGGTCACCCACAACTTGAGCAACCCCACCATGACCAACAGGTTCAGGAGGCCTAACTTACTATTAGTCATGGGGTCAGACCACCAAGCAAAGGACAGTGCAGCCATAAAGGCCAACACCCAGCAGAGGCCACTGACAGCGGTCAGGGCCCAGAACCACACCTTTAGCTCTTTACTGATGGGTGAAGGGGCAAACATTCAGGTTTCTTGGGATCTGGTTGCCTGTCTGCTGCTTTAGAGTGGGGAGTTACTACCTCCTATAGGAAACACCATTCTTCCATTCTCTTTTCTGTCAGCTGAGGAGCCACCAACTAAGGCTGAACAATTGCCTGACTAGTCTGGTCTTTTTGGGGGGCAGGGAGGAATTCACCAGTTCCAACTTTGGAGTTCTCTCCTACTGGTGTCGAATCTCCTTGGCTCATTGGAACTGTGGCTTACAGTTGCCTACCTTTCCTACACTTTCTCTTCCTCTTTTTCTTTTGGGGCTTACCTGCACTAGATGCAGGTTCAGCCCCCAGAATCCTTGAGTGAGGCCTGGCATTGGACCAGGGCCTCACTTTGGCTAAGAACAACCTCTGGCTGGTCATTCCCAAGGAGACAGTCAAGGAGGAGGTCTTCACTCACTACCACCCTTCTCCAACTAAAAGACCCAACTATTTCTAGGGGTACTGTAGCCACAGGCCTAACAGCCACATCCCCTGGGATAGCCCTTACTCTTTTTGTCTCCCTTGGATATACTGGTTTGAGAGTACCAACCTGTCATGCACCACAGTGTGACTGGCACAGGTATTTCTCAGGGCAGTGGCTGGGATTCCATTCACCAGTGGGCGGGCTCCCAGTTCTTACCCTGGTACTCATTTTTATTTTGTGAGATGTCTCTGGGCCCACCCTTCTGGTTAGATTATTGGGGGCCTACAGGGGACTGCTTACTTTTATCTTTTTCAGTATGTCCTACTGTCTTTTCGGGGGGGGGGGGGGCTTTTTGGCCTCAGTATTTTGGTCGCCCCCACCATATCTAGTTTTGTACACACTGGTTCTTACCCAATGATCAGCCTTCTTCCCCAGCTCTTGGGGAGAGACTGGCCCCAGGTCTACTAGGTATTGATGCAACTTTTCCTGCACACAATTACTCAACAGATGTCCTTTCATTATCAAATTATAAAGTACATCATAATTAGGGCTCCCGGTTTTATGGTATTTATTTTTTGAACATTTCCGTCTGTATTTATCCATATTTATTTTTGTCATTTTATCTGTATATATCCGCATTTATTTTTCTCGCAAGCAAAAAAAGACGTTGCAGCTAGTATTTTTCCACATTTATTTAAATAGACAGTGCACACGGTTGTTATAGGTTTAGTTATATGTTTATATGCGCCAAATTAAGTAAACACAATACAGTCATCTGAAAACTTTGCCATTGTAATACAAGTCACAGTGGTGTCACAGAGATTATTTGCAGTAATATCAGTGAGCTGCTGCTGTGTTACAATATTGAAAACACTGTCACTAGCCATGATTATTAGATGTAAACACAATTTGAATTTAGACGAGTGCACCTGAGCACTTTCAGTGACCTGGCCAAAGACGGCATGAAAGAGCGGTCTACTTTCGTGATAAATTAAAGATATTGGATGCCTCGTTCTCCTTATTGTTAGTTCCATGCTCCTCCCTGCAGCATGCTCTGTGGTGCGTGTTGACTATCCACAGCTGAGAGAGCAAACGACCTCCTCTGAAGCAGCAAGCTCTCATTTCAGAAATAAATTAAAGGCCCTTGCATTAGTCCTGCCGGGCACTATTTCCCTCACATTTCTGAGGCCTAAAATATCCAACACCCACGCGAGCTGGCCGCTTTTAATTCATATTTTTTAAAACTAAGTCTTTCGCTAATGTAAAACACATTTGTAGAGTCGAACAATCATAGTTTCTGAGATCTCGGCCAAAGTGAAATACTTCAGGTTACCGAGGCTGGGAGTTTCAGACCCCCTCTGAACCCTTGCTCAGTTCCAGTTGACACGATAGGTTTTTCTTTTTTGTTTTAGAGTTATTGTACTTTTTATTTAAGATTCTTTTTTATCATTATTTTAGTAAAGGATAATGTGAATCAATCGCCTTTTATAAATGGTGCGGAGATTTGTGAAAGCTTGAGCTTTGTAATAAAGGAACGCTGCCCTAATGTGTTTATGCCGCCGGTCTTTCTGACATTTTTGGTTCACACTCATTTTCCCGCGCCTACCAAAGATTAATGGCCCAGCAGGTGTTAAAGTGGCCAGGCATGCACTGCAATCAGGAGGAGGGGCGAGGTGAGGCAACCATGGGCTGGAGCACGGATTGCCAAACAATTCTCGGAATCCGAGAATCCGATTTGGTTGTATTTTTCCGTTTCTATTTATAAATACAGACGGAAGAAAAATATTTTTCCGTCTGTATTTATATGTAAAAATCTGTTTAAACGGAAATCCGGGAGCCTTAATCATAATCGTGTACATTGTTCCCATCTAACCAACCTCCTAGTGATTTCACTGAGTAGTCTACAAAATCTACCCAGATCTGGCTCTGGGTTGTTCGAGCCACCCTGAATCTGATCCTATACTCCTCTGTAGTAAATCCAAAGCCCTCAGTTAGGGTACCCTTCATGAGGTCATAGGATACAGCTTCTTTCTCATTAAGTGTCAGGAGTCTATCCCAGCACTTTCCTGAGAACATTTCCCACAGGATAGCACTCCACAGCTTCCTGTGGAACTGTCTACCAAGACAGGCTCTTCCGAAAGCAATGAACCACTTGGTGATATCATCACCCTCCAAGTATTTTGGGACAATCCCTTTGGGGATTTTAGGTTCAAAAGAACCCACTTGCTCCCTATTTATTATTTTGGTGCCACCTGAGATGGGCCCTAAGCCCATCTCAACTCTTTCTTTTTATATGGCCAGGAGTTTAGCCTCTAAGGTTATCCTCTTGGCCAGTTTCTGAAGATCTGTATCTTCAGTCTCTGCCTCCTCTAGAGCACTGCTGGGGTCAATTCCAGTGGTGCTGCTATCTGAGGGGGTAGTGATGGATTCTACATCATCCTCCACCTCTTGGGATTCATCATCCTCTTCCCCACTGGGGGAAGTTTTACTTGCCAGGGCCTTGTCATTCTCTGCCAGCAACTATTGCAGATTGGCTTTTGTGGGTTTAGGACCCATGGCACGTTTTCATGCCTTGCACAGTTCTTTGAGTTGTGGGACTCTCAGGTGTGCATAGGGGGCCAGGTTGAACTCCTGGGAGGTCCCTAGATTCTCAGACATGGTGTTTAAAGTAGTTGGGATCTTATTAGGAAGTTAAAAAAATGCTAAGGACTGCTAAGGACCTGACTACTTTACAGACTTTTAATTTATAAACAGTGGGTGGCACACAAAGTACCATACACTAGGGAATTACAGGTAAGCTAAATATGCCAATCAGGGATTGGCATATTCTACATGTTTTGGGGGTCCGAGCACATACACTGGGCACTGAATGTCAACTCCCCAATGTTCAGAGTCAGTAAACCAGCACTAAATCTAGCAAAAAGTGGGCGTGAGCCTGCAAAAAGGGCCCTTTCTTTCACTATAGTTTGTGTTTTGTTGCAATTGTATTTAATCAACTTATGGTTCTTTACTTAAGATGGTTTTATGGGTGGGCGGTAAACTCCTATCTGCCGGCGAAGTTTTGTCCACAGTTCGACAAAGACTCCGCCTCCCACTGCCACATAGCAGTGTTTACCGCGCCAGCCCACCCCTAGTAAAATCATACCCAATTTAGTACCTATTTCCCCATTAATGGGCCGCAGATCTCCCTGAGGGTGAGGGGGAGGATATGGCAACAGGGGTCGGGAAGAACACAGACGTTTATTACCGTAACTGGTGCAAACGCAAAGTAGCGAGTGAGCAATTTGCATCCCAAAAAGAAGGCTAATTTAGTCGGGAATGAAATGCAGGTGTCTGCGGCAGCCCTCTATGATGGATGAGAAAGGGCTAGCTTCTTATTGAAAAAGATCTGAATGTTGCAGCAGACACAACAACTTGGTTGGCGTCTGTACTTTGAATGAGCTACTAGTAGAACGAAGAAAGAGACTGCGCAATGCTTGTGCCTGACCATTGCACCTCATGAGGCCCGGCTGTTGTTGCACCATCACTGAGTCCACCCCCCTTGGGGATCCTGGAAGGTCAGGCATGCAGCAGGTCGAGTGTCCTGGAGCCACGGGCTCTTGGAGGTGGTAGCGTGTCTGGTTGCAGTGTACGTACAGAGTCAGCAGTGCTTTTATAAATTTGGCACGAAGGTATCAGTCGTCAGAAGTGTGCCAGCGGCACGCTGACATGAAGTGTTGTGGTGCTACATTCCTGTGCCATAGTCGGATTTCGTCCTTCCTGTTGCCCTGCCTTTGACACTAACTGGGGTCAGCAGAGGCGCGGAGGGCATGCACTCAATTCTTCACATAAGGACAGAGCTCTCATATATTGAACTCCTGGGCTCTAGTGACAGTCGCGGGACCCCCTCCCCCTAAACCCCGCACTGACAGACATGGCAACGACTCCCCCTGCACACCCACCCCGTGGGCCGGGTCTAGCCCGGATCGGATGGAGCGGACCATCGGCAAAGGCAACTTCGCCGCAGCAAACGCAGCTGCAGGGGAAGCATTTGTTCGAGATTGGTCACTCTCGACTCGAGGCAGACTAACTGACTTGAAGACACCTGTAAGGTACAGTGCTCTTTTATTATGTGTTTTTTTCTTTTTTGACAAAACGCTTTACTGCACTTCATGCACCAACCGTTTAACTCCATAAGTGACCGGCAAACGCCGGTTTACCATCAGTCACAAGACGGTAGTTTATAAAACTTACTGTGTATTGGAATGCTGACCCCTCCCTCGGAACAGAGTCAACAAGCATTGGAAATGCAATAGGTCTCTCATTTGTTGGAGTTGGAGCTACTAGCATTGTAAATGGCAATGTTTTTTACTTATGTTATGGAGTGTATGTATGTGGTGTATTGTGGAATTATGTGGGTTGGATTAGTTAGTTGTGTAATTGTGTGGAGTGGAACTGTGTGGTGTGTAGTGGATTTGTGTATTGGAATTATGTGGATACTAATTATCTGGAATCGAATGTATTGTAATTATGTGGAGTGGGATTCTGTGTTTGAGTGTAATTATGTGGAATGGTATTTTGTGTTGTGGAGTGGTATGTAGTGGAGTTTAATGATGTGGTGTGCTGTTGATGGCTGCCTTCCATAGTACAGAGACGCCTATGAATAATATTTATAAAATTACATAATACATGATGTAAACAGCTAAACATTATTGCACTTAGTAAGGATATGCCCTTCCCACCTTAATAAAACAAAGAACTGTGTTGTGTGTCTTTTTTTTGTAGAACTTTGCACAGAATGCTTATTACTTAGCGAGTCACGTAGCGCCGCTGGAAAGGAAGTTCCCTGTATCAGCTCAACAATGTTTTGTAGCGTAACGCCATACTCCGCACCAACGTACTGCACTTTGAGATCCTACATGTGCCACCAGTGCACTGCAGTTAGACGTGTTATAGGTGCCATCGCGCACTGCACTCTGATATGTCACATGAACGACCAGTGCACTGCAGTCAGATGTTATAGGCACCACTGTGCAGAGTTGCTCTGCTTTTATAAATGTCGCACGCACAAACAACCTGCTGTAATGTGACTGCTGCCCTAATTTTAGTTAATGTGACCCACTCCTACTGTCCTACAATCTCCGTCATTCTTCTGCAACCGTACGCTACGTACAAGCGCGGCTGGGAAGATGCGCCCAACTGTTTGTGCAGTCACTGCCTCCAAGTGATGATTCACCAGAATGGCTGCCCTTCAGACAATCCCAGTACTGTCTGTATCAACACTTCCCACTTGCTGGCGCCGGTAACACTGGTCTGTGTTTGAAGGGCTGCATGCATTCCCTAAGAACGGATTCAGCAATCTTTGGGAGGGTGGGCCTTCCTGCTTGACCTCTGGGGCTACTCCTTGCTGTGGTATTAAGCGGTGTGCCCCCTGCCGTCCTTGGGGGACTTTTATCTGGCTTCAAAATGATTCAGGTGGAAATAGGTTATTGTTTTCTCCTTCAGTTCAAAAACGATGTTGCATCAAACAAAGGGTAGGAACTGTAAAGGAAGACTATAGCTGGGCTCTGCACGTATCGGCTTTTATTCTGGTAAAAAAAATGTGAATAGATTCAAATAAAAGTGTGCTAGTGTCACCTGGACATTCTAAACCCTGCCGTGTAAGCAGCCTTTCCAAAAAAAAGTGCGCAGCCCATCATTACCAAGAGAGAAAGAAATGTAAAAAAGTCCTAGAAATGATGAATTTTCTAGTTTCTCTGGCAACCCTGCCAAACACTGAGCTATGGGTCTGGAACGATGGCAGGGAACGCTAATATAGCACATGCACATTTGTCAAAGTGTCCACATATAAACAATCTGACTCACTTTTCAAATACAGGATGACAAATGCCAATTCAAGCATACATGCATGCAACACACAATCACGCAAAAAGTGACAAGCACACTGAAAACATGGTACACTTGCACAATCTGACACTCTCACGCACAAGACTTCACTTCACCTACACAAACATCACACACACACATCACATAATACACATGCACGGGCTTGTACTTCTACAGGTTTGTGACCCTCAATTACCATGGTGAGTAAACAGTAACGGAGCTGGGGAGAGTTCCAGTCACTCGGCGGCTGTGACCTCCGCACTGGCTCTGGTCACCTCTACGGGTGAAGGAGAGGACTGGCACGGGCAGGAGAACGAGAGAGTGACTCAATGATTCTTTGAAACTGACGACAGACTTGGGAGTAGAAAAGTACAATTCTTGCTTAGCTGCCAATCAATAAAGTTCACATTTGTGAAGAAAAAGAAAGCTGTAGGCGGAGAGGGACGAAGCTGCAGTGTGGGCCGGACAGCCTCAGCACTGCCTCCTCGTAATCGGGGACACACAAGCTCCGGGGAACGCTCTCCCCCCCCCATCTGATGTGAAGGGGGGCCGAATATTCCCCAGCAGCTCTGGTCTGCTGCATGGCCCCTCCAGTAGCAGCACAAGGACCTCCTGGTCGACAAGACCCCTTGAAAGGAGGCGCAGCTTTGCCTCTGACACCACTGAAACGTTTGCTCTCTCTTCACGCCCCCCCTGCTGGTTGTGAAAAGAAGTTGCTGTTTCGGTAGCTCCTATGTCACACTCTGCCCGCACGAATGAGGCTCAGTATTTTCAAACACACCTGACTCCACTGCACACACAACTCCCATACACCTATAACTCACCTGCACACACATAACACCCCTGCACACATATTACTCGCCTGCACACACATAACGACTGCATACCTCACTCAGCCCCCTCATGCACACACTTGGCTCCTCTCCTGCACAGACCTGACTCCACCTTGCACACACCACCCTCTCCTGCACAAACCTCATTCCCTTACACACAGTAATTTCACTGCAGTCACTTTAATCCCAGGCACACAACTCACGCTTAACACGGCCCCTCTGTACACAAAGCACTGCGTTAGATATTGCTTATTCCGCTTCACATTCACTCCCCTGCACACACCCCAGTCTCCTTCAACCTCCCTTACACATCTCAACCCTGCTAACACTTCACTCGTCTGCAAATACCTCAGTCCCCAGTGCACACCTCACTCCTCTGTATTACATACCACACACACTTACACATGCAATACTCCCCTGTACACACCTCTCAAATTCTCACACCCCTCCCCTGCTTCCAGTTCAGAGCTCACTCGTCCTCCGAGCGCACCTCACCGACCTGCACTCCTCTCTCCTATGTCACACTCCTCGCCCCATTCACTTTCACATTCAGCACTCTCCCCCACACCTGTCTCCTCTTCTCACGCACACTTGTCTCACCTACACATGCCCGACTCTTTAGCGCACACCTCTCGCTTCTGCTCGCTCTTCACCTCTGCTCACATGCACCTTCCTTTGCACACGCAGTCTTCTGTTCACGTCTCACGCCTCCTCTGCGCAAACCCTGCTCTTCTAAGCACACTTCGGCAGCCCCCTGCTCACATCTTGCTCTTCATTCACACACATCTGATCACTTCGTCGCTCCACTTTATTTCCAAACGGTGCTCATCCCGTGCGCTGGTGGGTGGGCTCAAAGGGTGGGAGCGCACGAGCCACCCATGACCCACAACCCTACCGTAGTGTATGCAACACTGCACGAAACAAATGCAATATTCGCAAATCTTTTGCATGCGCAGGTGTCTTAGGATGGGTGAAGCCCCCCTTCTTTGGGGGGGAGGGGGGGGCGGGACTTCTGAACTACAGAGTTCACCAAGTAACACATGTCAGGCAAGGGCTCCCCTGGGACTCATCCCGGCTCTGGTCTAGTTCAAGCCTTGGTCCACGCTGATGCTCCACAGACCTGCTACACAGAGCAGTGCCGGCATTTCGGCAGTGGCGCGCGCAGCTGTTCGCACATTGCATTCAGAAAGTGAAACTTTGGAGCTCCCGAGCTCACATACGCAACCTGAATCCTAATCGTGGGCACAGAAGCCAAATATACAGATTGACACAGTTATCCTCCCTGTGCTGGCGGAGCGGGTTTGCACAGAGCCGCCCGAGCGCGCGCGCAGTAATGCTCCAGCACAGCCCCATCTAGCTCTGCAAGTAAACCAGACAGCAGAATCAACCCCATTCTTTCACAGACCCCCGTCCTCCCTCCGAGAGGATAGAGCTCTGCCCACAGACCGGCACAAGTCCCTGCTCTCCGCAGACATGCAGAGAACGCCCCCTCCCCCCCGGCCATGCGTTCGAGTCCTGTCCTGAAGGTGCTGAAGTTGTTGTTCCTTCAGGACTGGAACGCGGAGAAGTCAGAAGACGGAGGCAAGGGAGCTACTCTGACTGTGCCGAGCGTCCAGACAGAGTCGAGGGGGATAGAAAAAAAACAAGCGCGGCCGCAAAATTGAAAGTGGCGCGGCAAATTAATTAAATAAACAAGCGCGGTCCCCAAAGTGAAAGAGGACCGCGCTGCAAATAACAATAACAAGTTACAAAAAAAAGGTGCTTACCCAGTAATTAAAAGACACTGTGTAACGCCGCAAGTAAAAGATCCAGTGCGGGTGGGCGGGGCCAAAAGGAGACAGGGCGGTAACAAGGAGGGACTAAAAAGCCTCATTTACAATAATAAGCCAGCGTTTAGCATAGACGATGACGCCAGCCAATCAAAAAGATGGGCGGGGCTTAAACTCCACTTCTGAAATATCCTGATTACAAGAAGCCTCGCAGAGCGAGCAGCGCATGCGCGCTGCAACGCAGGTCTACGAGACCTAAAAACTGAGCTGGTTACGTAATTAGCGTGTTGTCATGCTGCGTACAGTGTACGGGTTTAAAATCTCTGCAGGTGCTCAAGGGCATGAAGAGGGCAGCATTGGATGAATGGAGCTTTAATTCTAAAGTGACTCATTTTTAATTGTTGGATTTTAAAAGTGTGACTTCTCACAAGATGGTGTAAGCACATCCCTGTGACTCCCGTTCAATCTTCCCTTGCTTCCCATGGAATGACGGCGTTAACGAAGAGTCTTCCCATGGCTCGCATCCGATATGTCGATGCTGCAAACCTTTGATATCCATGACGACGGACCATTTGATATTTGATATTTATTAATTTATATAGCGCCTGAATCACCCCGTCAGGGGTATCTCAGCGCTGAGGCCACTGATTACAGTCAAAAAGGTGAATCTTAGAAGAGATGGGTTTTTAGTAGTTTCCTAAACAGGGAAAGCTCTGGCAGTCACGTAGATCGCGGGGGAGTTCGTTCCAGACGGTCGGGGCAAGGTAAGAAAAGCTTTGCCGCCCGACCGAGCCTTTCTAATTCTTGGAGTGCAGAGAAGTAGCTTGGAACCAGATCGGAGAGGCCGGGAAGGGATATATTTTCGCAGTTTATCCGATAGGTAGGTGGGCCCCTGGCCATTTAGGGCTTTGAAGACTGCGCAGCAGATCTTAAACTTTACCCGCTTTCTCACAGGAAGCCAATGAAGTTTATTTAAAAGTGGTGCAGAGGCTGTTCTGGGGGGGCATTTTCTACCAGTCGGGCTGCCGTATTCTGGACTACCTGCAGCTTGTTTAGGGAAGCTTCGCTAGCAGAGACTAATAGTGCATTGCAGTAGTCCAGACGGCTTAGCACAAGAGCTTGCATCAGTGTTTTCCTCGTAGAGGATGGTAACAAGGGGAACACTCTTCTAAGCAGGCTGAGTGTATGATAGCAGGTGCCAGCGATGGTAGTGGCATGTGCTTCAAATGTAATATTCTGGTCGATCCGAATTCCCAGGTTCTTGACCGCTCCTTTTGGAGTCGGAGCAGAACCCAGCTCCTCCGGCCACCAGCTGGGAGACCAGCTTATTGCTGCATCTCCAAACAGCATGACCTCCGACTTCTCGGCATTAAGTTGCAAGAAGTTAGCTCTCATCCAGGCAGCGATGGTTTTCATGCCCTCCGAGAAGATGAGTTGTATATTTGGATTGGACTTGTCAAAAGTAAGTAGGAGCTGGGTGTCATCCGCGTAAGAGATGGGGCTAAACCCCAGGGTCCTCATTAGTTTGGCCAAGGGAGTAACATAGATGTTAAAAAGGGTAGGGCTCAAACAGGAGCCCTGAGGTACTCCCTTGGTAACTTTGGTGGTCTTGGATCTGAAAGTACCCAGAGTGACTGTCTGGTTCCTATCTGTGAGGAAGTCTGTCAGCCATTTCAGAGCAACTCCTTGAACCCCGATGTCCTGCAGTCTCTGTAGAAGGATTTTATGAGAGATGGTGTCAAACGCCGCAGATAGGTCGAGCAGCACTAAAAGTGCTGCCTGACCCTTATCCAGGGCCATTCTGATGTTATCAGTTACCTCTATCAGGGCGGACTCGGTACTGTGCTTGGCCCGGAAACCAGACTGGGAGACATCCAGGCAATTCGAGGATTCCACAAAGTCAGACAGATGCTTGTTTATATGTTTTTCAAGGAGTTTACTCTGAAGGGGGAGCAGAGAGATAGGGCGATAGTTAGACAGCTCAGATGCGGGAATTTTGGGTTTTTGGCGAATGGGGACGACTTGCGCTGCTTTCCATTCTTGGGGGAGTCTGCCAGCTCTCAAAGAGCTGTTAAGGATGGTGCAAATGGGTGTGGCTAGCTGTTGTGCTGATCTGGAGGAAATTTTTGCAGGAATTACATCTAGGGAGACCCAGATTTGACTATGGTAAGAAGGGATTCGACCTCTTCCGGCGTTAATGAGGGAAAAAAATGTATCTGCGTAGTGTAGATGGGGGTAATGGGGCGTTCTATGGGAAAGTTGTTAGGAGTTGTGATGGAAGAGATAATTTTATGATAGATAGTATCAATTTTCAAGGTGAGAAAAGATGCTATATTATCACATAGCAGCTGCGAGGGAGTTTCTGCGGTATCGCAAGCCTTAGGATTAGTAAAGGTTTTCAAGATTTGATAGAGGGTCCTAGAGTCGTTCCCAGCTTGTTCTAGTTGGTTTACAATATGTCGTTTCCGTGCGGACTTTATGTTTTTATGATAGGAAGACAGTGCGGCTTTAAATCTCTTTGTCCTGTGTATAGTGTGAGTTTCGCCATGTCCGTTCCAATTTTTTGCAATGGCTCTTTTCCTTCCGAAGGCTGGAGGAGTACCAACTAGTTGAGGAGAATTTGGAAGGGTGGGTCTGCAGTTTCCGTGGTGCTACGTAGTCTGCAGTAGATTGAACTATAGAGTTAAAATGAATGAGCTGTTCTTCTACACTATATGTGGCTGTATCAGTTATCCAAGAATAAAAAGGGGTCTCGAATTGATCAGGTGTGAGTTTGTGCCATGGTCTATACCAATGCGTGGAGTGAGATTTCGAAGTAGGGTGGATTCTGGGGCTCATAAGTTGGAAATCCACCATAGAGTGATCCGACCACGTCAAAGGACGAGTTTCCCCACAGCTGATATGAGGGGAATTTGTTAAGATGAGGTCTAGAGTGTGCCCTGCAGAATGGGTAGGGGCGTTGTTGATCTTCAAGAGATCAAGTGTGCTTAGATCTGTTAGGCAAGCTGTGGCATCAGGATTGGAAGCGTTTTCACTGTGGATGTTAAAATCCCCTAAGAGTAGAAAGTTAGGGGTAGAAATAACATGGGGGAGATGAATTCCATTAGTAAGTTATTAAAGCCTAATAGAGGGCCAGGGAGGTCTATAAACAAGAGCCCCTTTCCAGCTAAATTGTGGGTGCAGATCGAGTCTAAAAACAAAGCATTCTAAAGTGTCCTTACACATTTGATCTAGAATAGTAATAGATAGGGATTCCTTATGTATTATGGCTATGCCTCCCCCTGCCCTGTCTGGCCTATCAAGTTTTTGGATTCGATAACCATCCGGTAGGGCCATTGCAATGGCAGGGTTGGAAGAGGGTTTCAGTAAGAAACCCAATATGGGGATCGTTTTCTGTCCGGAGATCCCAAAGATTTACAGCGTGTTTGGGAAGGGATCTTACATTGGCCAGAAAACACTTCCAGCCAATATTTATATTTAGGGGCTGTACATTACTTTGTGGATTATTCCTATATGGTCCCACTCCCTTTATCTGGTTGGGGAGCGCACTGTGGGAAAAAATGTGTTTGGGAGCAAAGCTCTGAAATTTGCAAAATCTACAAGAGAAAGGCCCTTCTAGCAAAGTAAGTGAGTGTGCAGAATGTACGCAGGGGTTAAACCTAACCTTTAGTAGTGCTTCCCGTGTGTAGGAGCAGCGATAACTTATAGGATTGGCAGTATCTGTAGGGGAACCAGCAGGGGTCCCGGCTCCAGGCGACGGCCAGGCGCAGACGGGCTTGCCTTAGGCGCGCCTTTGGCGCGCCAGCGGCGCGTCCGCTGCGCGTCGGATCAGGCATCTATTTGAGTAGGGAGTATGCCGCTAGACAGCTAACCTTTCGACTCGTAGCGGGTGGAAGTGGTCTTTCCTCCCTTCCGGTATGAGGCGCCTCCCTCCAGGCAATCGGAACAATCCGTGCTGGACCGGGGAGGAGCGCCGTTTGTAGGTGTTTGCAGGTAAAGTTAGCTAAATATAATTGTCATCATTTCTTTAAAACACATGAAAAGTAAGCTAAAAACGTGTGAGCAAAGAGCTAAGAGCTTTTTTAGCTCAGAGTCTGAACAAAGAAGGGTAAAAGTGAGCCCTTTACCAGGCGCTCCGCAAGAGTGCAATGCTGATTACCTTGAAGACTCTAAACGCATTCCATTACAGAATGTATTTTGCTGTAAACGTCTCTATGCGTGCGTGTCTGTTTCCATGTGTGTGTGCATGTGCATGTGTTTGCATATTTGTGTGTGCGTGTCAGGCCAGTTCCCAGTAAGGATGGTGCAAACATCTCAGACTCAAATTGGCAGTGGGGCGGAGCACCACAGAATTCTACTGAGTTTTTTTTGCAACTCCGTGGAATTCCATGTAGTGCAACTCCATGAGCTCTGCCCACCCCCAGCCTGGTTTATATAGAGCCAATCGTGTTATCTACCAAGCCCTTGGGCTTTTTATGTTCCAATTTAAATTGTGTTAGGTGGCATTGTGTGGTGAAATAGGTTATCTGACTTGGATAAAGTTCTGCTCTAGGTATGCTTTGGAGCTATACAGCCAGTGTGACCGTGGTAAATTAGGCCATCTTGTGGCCGGCAAAGGGATAGGGTGGATTTCTCCATTCAGAATTATACAGTAACTGAGCTCCGTGCCAATTACTGGCTTTTCAGTTTGCTAAAAGGTCATTTTCGAGTGCTGAAGTAAATTTGTGATGTCATATTCTTGACAGGCTATCATGATTTGACGTTAATTGCAGAAGGGATGTCACAAATTGCCATCATTTTCCTACACTGTTGATCTGTACATTTCTGAAAATGTTACCATGGAATGTCACATTTCATGAGGCAATGCCACAGTTTGAATGTGAGTTTTCAGAGTGATATAAGTCTCAAATTTCAGATTTTTGAGGGTGGTATCCTAGTGCGATGATTGGTTCCTGAAGTGATGCCGAAGATTGGTGTCATTTACTGGAATCATCCAAAAGCTTGATGCCAGGTTTTAGTGATCAGGACCAATATAAGTATTAAAGAAATTCTGTCTTGCTCGACAGAACCAACTACCAGTACATACTGTCATAGTCCCCCAGGTTCTGTGAGATACTGGGTCACCCCATTAATCTTTAAAGGTTTTAGAGTGAAGCCTCAGTCAGATGTTCATTTCATACAAGGCCTGTTAGGTTCTTGACATGACATCAAAGTCTGATGTCAGTTTCTTGTATGATGATGTCACGTTACTGGAGTGTTGCCACAGTATGTCATATAGTTCATGATGTGATTGCACAGGTTCACCTGGGGTTCTTGAAGTCCTGTCACAAGGCGGTGCCTGGTTCCTGGATGGTTGTCTCAGTCCGAGCTCTGAAATGATGTCATGGTATGTCATCAGGTACCTTCAGTGAAGTCACTGTCTGATATCGGGTACCTTGAGTGGTGCTGAAGTTGACGTCCGGTTCCATGACTACTATTGTAGTCTGACATTGTTTAAAGTCTGGCCACAGACAGCTTTAGCTGTTTTGCAAACCTCTTGTTACCAGTTCTTTAAAATACACTTTACCCAATTAATACAGAGGAAGAGGCATTCATGTTCTCTGCACTGCCTTCCCATTGCAGAGGATATGAACCTCTCGTCTTCCTGGGAGGGTATGTGAGAACCCCCCCCCCCCCAATGCATTATTGTCCTGAGAGTTGGGTCTGGGGTTCCTGAGTCGGGTCCCCTATGCCTTTGTTGGTTTTTCTCTTCGTCCTTATTTGACTAAAAGCTTTTAACTTCTTCATTTTTTTTTTTTAAATCAGGAGCTTAGACAGAAGCCCACATAATACAAATAGGTATTGAACATATTCCTCATGGGAACAGTGTATCCCAAGTCTTGGTCATCTCATCCCTTCACCCTTCGACATACTGTTTTTTAGTCTGGAATTTTGCAATTCACACCCCGAGTCTCACTGACTGAGCTACGCCCCTGTCGATGATCAGTGCACCGAGGGCATGCTGACGTCCTTGGTGCACTTGAGATGTGGCTGCTAGAGATAGGAGAGTTTTGCAGTCCACGTCTGGTGTCATATCTCTTTCCCCCAATCCCCTAGGCACCATTAAAGATGGGAGGGCACCAAGGTAAGGGGAAGAGCCTCCCCTTTCCAACAGTGCCTTTCCCTGATGGATTCCTGCTCAGCGATTGCGACCAAACTATGATCCCAGAGCAGGAATCCTCAACGAGACACCACAGATTTTTTAGGTCACTCCCCCTTTCTCCAAAACCCCGTGGGGGCAATTATTTTTTTAACATTTTCTGTAAAGCGTGGCAATTAATTTTTAAGCATTTTTCCTTCTAGGGGTCATAACCATGCCCCACCTTCCAAGAGAAGGGAAAATGATGGCAGGTTACACCCGGAGACTTGTGCCCCTCCCCTTTGGAGCAAATGTATGCACATGAGGGACACCATTGGAAAAGGAACATATTCCTGCTCGAGGATTGCAGCTGTGCCTCAACCCCTGAGCAGGAATCCACCACTAGACACTGGGTTTTTTCATGTGGTCAGCCTTCCAGTCATGTGTGCCGAGATCCCCCCCTCACACACACACCTTTGAGCGTGGCAAATACATTTGAAGCATTTTCCCTTCCCTAGCATTTCTCCCCCAGAAAATGAAAAATGATGGTAGTCATGCTTTTTTTTTGGGGTGTTTGTACCTCTTGACTTTGTTTCATTCCCCCGGGCAAATTTAATCACATGAGCAGCACCACTGTAAAAGGAACAGTCTCTCCTTTCCAATGGTGCCTCTCTTGTAAGGGTTTCAACTCTGGGATCGAGGTGGGGCTGTTTTCCCTGAGCAGGAATCCACCACTAGGCCACCAGGGATTTTGTTTATAAGGGGGGGCTTTGATCTCTTCCACAATCCCCTCAGACATATGGGCCCACCCCCACTTTACGGGCAAATTAATTATGCCCATTTTGGATTTGGCTTATCTGCCCTTGGGGGGCCTTGCTCAACACCCCTCCTCCCTGGGTGAATATAAAATGTGTACCAACTCATCCGGCAAGTGACGTGCTCATGAATTGTAAACCTATTTTGAAAGCACATCTGAGTGTATGCCCTAATTGTTTTTTGTCGTCCGATCACAGTCATCTGTACAGTTTTGCTTTGTTACTTCTTTGAGTCTTTGTGATATGTGTGTTGTAAGCTGGAGTATTTATATTCTTTGTCTATAACTGTAGGTTCTTTTTTGACATTCTTTGACGGCTTCAACCGCACTGCGGTTTACTTTAAATTATTTGATTGCTTTCACAATTTATTGCTTTTAATACTTTTGCACCCCACTCACACTGCATTGCATGATCATATCACACACTTATCAGCATTCTCAGTGCATTAAGATGCCTTGGAGTGTCTCTGCAAGCTGCCTAGCACACAATATTTGAGGAAAACTCTTTGATAGATTGGATGACTGCTGCCCAGGCCCTAAGTCAAATACTAGAGGCGAGCTCTGCGCCGATTCTAATACGCAAACTGCATCTTAGAGAGAGGATCATGGATCAGAATCTGGAAGTGATTTTTCAGTCGGTGGAGTTTCATCTTATAATGACTCGTCATCCAGTGATGCTGAACAGCATGGCCATGTGCACAGGAAGGGACTCATGATGTCCCTTCACAAGCGCAACCTGTGCTGCTGAGAGACAGTGCCCCAACCTAGAGTGCAAGCAGACACTGCGCAGAGCACAGGAAGTGGGGTCACTTGGCAGCCCCCTAATAGATTCTAGTCTCTAATTCCTCCTTTCACTGTGGATGCTGAATGTAAAGTCAATGCTGAAATTGTTTTTGCCCATTGACTATAATCTAACTTTTGTGGATGTGTATACTGAGAGCAGTGTGTACTGAGAATACTTCCGTATAAATCCAGTAAGTTGCACTTCCACATTAGGGATTAGTGTGAAGATTGTGTGGAATTGTGCTCAATCACTCTTTCATAAAGGTTATAACATTTATGTGGACAGTTTAGTTATAGCTGTTCAGCAAGCTTTACAGTGTTGACACTGTGGTTTGAGGGACAATGCAAAGTCACAGCAAAGGTTTTCTTCAGGAGTTTGCATGTAAAAAGCTCCAACGGGACAGTGCAGTGCAATGCAGTTCATTGCATTGCTTTGCAAAAAGTTGCTAGCTTTGAAATCTCGGACATGCAGGAAATATGTGTACTCCCTACAATTCATGATGAGAGCACTTCTCCGGTCACGGTTTGCTGTCAGTTGGCAGAATTGCACAATCTCTATGTTGTACCTGATTGCAACAAGTACATAGGTGGAGTTGGTCAAACTGACCAGCTACTTCAACCATATGATGCGAAAGTGGTAGGTAGGGAAGGCACTCAGGGAGGTGTGCCATGTTCGACTCTTTAGGTTTAGTCACACCACAATAAATAGCCTGCAATGGCAGGGTGTATGTGTTTGGCGTGGGGCCCTTCGGATGACACAATACATGCTGCAGACCTAAGGGACACTCTCTGGTCACAAGGCCCTTGGTACCACTGGTACCTTTTACAAGGGACTTATATGTGGCCCAGAGGTGTGCCAATTTTGGGAGCAATGGTACAGTTTTGGGAAAGAACACAGGTGCTGAGGCCTGGTTTGCAGGGTCCCAGCACACAGTCAAGTTAGCATCAGGTATCCGGCAAAACGTTGGGGGGGGAACCATGCAAAAGGGGCAATTTCTTACATACAGTAAACATTTTGTTGATGCCATTATTAGGGAGAAAAACATACATTTTCTTTCACATCACTTTTACCCTTTTTAAAAAAAAATTAAAAAATGTGAAACATTTTGGCTATTTTCTT